>JAHLSL010013310.1:1347310-1375050 GCA_025920805.1 Petroica traversi | reverse complement strand
TGGATAGGCCCGGGCGGGTGCCCCGGCCCCGGGCTGGCCCCTGTGTTCCCCGCAGGGCTCTCGCTGAGGGGAGGGCTCCTCCTTCCCTCTCTCCTCCTGCCCCGGCACAAGTGTCGGGTACAAACTGAAGTGATAAAGTTGCCCGGCCTTCTCCTCGCCCGCGGCTGCGAGAGGCCCTTGGGGGCAGATACTGTTCATGAGCTTGTGTGAGCAAGGAACTGAGGGAAAAGTGGGGGGAAGAGAAAGGGGAGTGACGAGAAATGGCCTCACGGCCGGTCTGTGATCCAACGCGCCGAAGGGTGCGCTTATTTCTAAGTTTTTGTCTTTATAGTTTTTGTGACCTTTCTGCCACTCTCTTTTTGTTTATAATTGTAAGGTTTGGGGTTTTTCGTGTTACATTTAGTTAAATGTTAACATCAGGTTTTGTCCTAAACCTTTAAAGTTAAAAACATTGTTGCTAGTGTGATTAATTGCAAGTATATTGCCCTTACGTTAAATTGGAGCTTGATGTTTTCTTGCTTGGGTTGGTTTTTTTTGGTTGGTCTTTTCTTTTCTTTTTTCTTTTATTTTCTCTTTTCTTTTCTTTTCTGAACTTTGGGTTTTTAGCACTGGAGACTTTAAAAAAAAATCCTATGTATGGTTGAAGCTTGAAAGTCTGTTTCAGTAATTTCAGCGAAACCTGTATTAGCAGTGTTGCAGCTTCACTGAAAAACCCCAGACACTTGCTTCTGGAAGACTGGCTTTCTGACACATTATTTGATAGTCATTGCTGCTTATGTGTTCACTTAAAATGTTTACCAGATTTTATTTGGAATAGATCTGGGCAGTTTTTGTTAGGAACTGCTTCGAATGGTTGGATGACATTAGATATAGAATAAAAACATCTGCTTTTAGTTCTGAGGCTTTTTCATTCATGTAAGAGTGCTTGTTTGACAGGCCTTGTCATCATAAGCCTATGAGCTGCTTGTGTCACTATTCCAAAACCTGTTTTTGTTTCCCTTTCAGTCCATCAGTGAATTCACATACTTCTTCTAGAGACAGGGTTACTGAAGGAAATACACAGAGATCATTAAAAACATTTTGTTCCAAAATTAATTTCCATTCCTTTTTTTTAACATTGAAATTTGTGTTTTAATTTGAAGTACTATGGTATTTTTTTCCATGCGATACAATCAGAGAATATTAAACACAGCAGAATTCATGTTCCATATCCTTCCATAACTTGAGAACTGAGCAGTAGAGAAACCATTGGAATTGCATTTTTCAGTCTATACAGATATGAATAATAGTGCAGTTCAAACTTACACTGCTTCATGTAAGTTTTCTCCAAGAATAATTGGTCTAATGCTCTTGCCTGTGTTTCTTTCTTCTGAAATGCATTATTTCTCATTGGAAAAACCTTCCTGAAACACCTTGCTTGTGGCAAATTTCAGCTTCTGACTGTAGTTACTTTTACTGGAACATTTTCATTGACAGTAATTGCCCTTAGCTCAGACCTTTCAAAAATTTTAAAATGCTGCTTGCAATAATTAGGAGCACGTTAGTTTTTTTCTTTCCAGTATGTAACTCCCATCTAAAGCTTCTACTAATACCTAAGCTGCAGATTTTTTAAATTTAATTTCAGTTCATAATTGACGTGGGGGAAAACCCAAGAATTGAAGAGTAAAAATATTCCAGTTAGATTAGTTTCAGCATTCTGGGACTAACAAACCATGACTGACTGTTGTTTTCAAAAATGCTCGAGACTGTAATTGTAGTGTTTCAGAAAAAAGTTAATGGCCCTGAGGATAGGGCCTGATTCCTTCCTTTCATGTTGATATCTAGTTAAATTAAGAGAAGACTGTAGGGGTCTGGATTCTCAAGTTGAGTGTAACATCTGCTTCAAGAGGCTTTGCAACAAACAAATGAGTACCAGACATAATATTCATCAGTGCACAGTGGAAAGTAAAAGAGCCCATGTGAGTGCTGTGAATACTTCTTTAAAGAACAGGAGGAGAGGCAGTGATTACAGAAACAGTCAATGAAAGAAGTAGCTATTTTGTCAAAATATGGTGAAACGAGGCTCAGGTCTCCCAGGGTAGCTGTCATCATAACAATAGCAATGAAGACTCCCCAAAAAATTAATTTTGTCAGCTTTTATTAGAAGTGATTATGTCTGTTCCTCTTTAATGTGCACTTGACCTGCTGATTATGTAGAGCCAGTCAGTTAAATTTCCTTAAGTATGCAAATGTTTCACACTTGAACTCCAATGTGAACAGAGATTCCAAAGGCCCAGAACTTTCCCAACTTCATCATGGAATTTTATGTAATTAGAGCAATTAGTACACTGTTAGACAATTTAAGACTATCCAGGTTTTACTGGATTGTTTCTGTTTAGTTTTTCAGTGGGTAAAAAGTCAGTTTTACATGTAAATTACCTCAGCCACTCCTACAGAACTTGAGTTTATTCACTGGAGTCTTGGTATCAGGAAGAAATTCCATTTATATTTGTGAGTGGATGAACCTAGATTCACAATTTGCTAGTAATGTGCTGTGACAGCTTTGATTATAACATGAATTATTCCACTTTATGCTTCAATGAACAGAATAATGTTTACTGGTCATTATGAAAGCCGCTCAATTTTAATTTCTAGTTTGGTGCTGCTAGGTGCCTTACATTATTTCAGTACAAGTTCTTTTTACTAGATCCAGCTTGAGGGTGGAGAAGGGCAAAGAGGGAAGAACCATTGTAAATTCCATTTTTGTTTTCAGTCTGGGACAAAAGACTATGTTTAGAATTGACTTTGAGGCTAAAGTCAGCCTTCCTCCAGAAACTGATTCTTCCAGGCACAATGACAATTCACTGATGGTTGTTGTAGTTCATCTACTGGCGCTTTTTGTTCTGTTTTAAATACGTAAGGAATCTGTGGTGTTTTAAATGAGTCTTACTGTGTTCTGAAATTCAGCTTTAAAATTAATCTGAGGAATTTGTTGGACAAATACATTTGCTGAGCAACTGATCTTCTTATGTTTCGGAGTTGTAATGTTTCAGTGACTTGTAGATCTGTGGACAGTTCCAATGAACAGCCATCAGTCTGCACCCTGGTGAGATGGCTGCAGGTTCATGAGGATTGGCACGACTCAAATATGGGAGCCTCCCTTCAGCTCACTGAGGACTTCCTGTTTCAGGATGAGATTGTATTAGGAAATAGGCAGTCTTACTATTTATTTCAAGGTACATGAACTGGCTCTTTCTTTCTTGCCAACCAAATGAAATACAGTCCATTGCAAAAGGAATTTCTGTAAGTTACCAAAGTTGATAAGCAATCTTAACAGTAGGCAGAGACATTATTCTATCTTTTATTGCTAGATTTTAATAGATACAGTTGAAATTTTGTGCAGATGTTGTCTCCTCTTCCCAATGGCTCATATTTCACTATTACCATCCTTTTATGAAATACATATATATCTTGCAAACAGGAAAGTGGTAATGCTGCAAAAACAAGTATTCAGATCTAGAGAAGTACCAAATTAAGCAGATCCACTTGGCCCTCTTCTGTTCCTTAGTTAAGTTTAATTACAGTAGTATGTGATTTTAAAAAATGTGCTTCACAGAGGGCATAGGATGTACTGTTCTCTGAATTAATTATTGTTTCATATTTTACATGGATTCAGCATGTGTCATGATATTTTTTCCTATACATTCTCTTCAGACTCATCTTCAAATACATAATTAATATTTGAGGTTTATTTTGCTCATTACCATAATGTTTTAGAAGGAAGTATTGAGACAAAAAGCCTGAGAATAATTAGTAAGTTCTTTCTGTCTAAACATTGATGAGTGTTGGTTAAGTTGTGGGTTTTGTTGGCTTCTTTTGGCATTATTTAGGGCTGTGTTCAGAACGGGGCTCTCCAGGATCTGATATGCAGTTGGGTGTTAAACAGAAGTAAACTAGATCTAAATTATGCTGGAAACTGGACTTTCAGAAAAGGATGCACTCAACTACAGGAGAGCTGCACATCAGAAGTAGAAAGAAAAGGCACTTTTTTTTGCTGTACTCTTTACATGCCATAATACCAGTTTTTTTCTTTCTGCAATCTCATGTCTCATTTCTGTGCATCTTCCAACTGGGAAAAAAAAAAAAACAAACCAAAAAACCAAAGGCAGAGCAGTGTCTCTCATGGAACTCTTGTGACGCCATTGCAAATCGCTGGTTGCACAGACTTCTATTCCTGGTGTTGGTCCTGGTGTGAGCCAGCAGGCACTGGATGACTTGCAGAGTTAGCAGTAGCAGCAGAGGAGCAGAGACCTGGAATGTGGAAAAGAAACCAGCATTCCCAAAGCAGGGCTGAGCAGTTGCAGGCTTCTCACACAAATTGCACTCTTGTTTTAACTCTCAGGGTTGGCCTCTGTTCTTTTCCTCTTTGCTCTTTTGCATTCCAGTCTGATTGCTTTCTTTCTATTCATGTGCCTGGATACCAACTGGCAAATGCACACAGAACCTGGTGGTTGCTGTTTGTCCTGCTGCCTTCAGGCCGGTGGTCCAGGAAGAGCAAATGCAAAGAAAGTTGGGCTTAGTAGACCTCCTAAATGTCATGGTTATGAAAACAAGTTGGCTGAAGTAAAATCAAATTTATACCAGACTTCTCAGAAACAATTGAACTTAATAAAAAAAATAGTTTGAGTCAGCCAAATGGTTGAAATTTGGTAAAATTACCAGCAATTGACAATAATATTTCAACAGTGTCCTTGGAAGGTAATTGCTTTACAGAAATAGAACTCTTTGTCTTTTTTTCTGGAAACATACCCCTGTATAGCTACTTTCCCCCTATTTTTTTAGAAAGGTTTGCAAAGTAGGAATTTAGTTGCTGTAGAGGTGGTGAATGATAACCAGTTCACAAGTTCAGGTAATCCAGTTTTGATGTAGAAGTTAAGGAAGTGCTTCAGGCAAGAGAGGAGACCAGAGAATTGGTAACAACGGTAGTTTTCACAAAATACTTGTATTTTTGTTTTTGCTCATGTAGAGCTTTACCAGGTCTAACAGATAGAGAGCCACACATCTGCCTTTAAATGTCGCTGATACACTGTTACGGTCTCCGTGTCCCTGTCCCTTGTTCCGGCCCTGAGCACAGGGGCTGTGCTCCAGGACATGTAATCTCCAGAGGCCACATTGCCAAGGCTCCTGCCACGGCTCCCAGAAACCAGCGAGGAGCCAGCCAGCACAAACCACTGGGCTGCTGCAGGGATGGGAGAGAGCAGGCTGGGAGCAGCCATGGACAGGGAGGAACTGGAAGTGCTGGGTGCTGTTAGCCTGCCTGTGCTGCTGGACAAACTGCAAATGGATCCATGCACTAAAAAGGGTGACTGAAGCTGGCTCGGGTGAATTGACTTCGGCGTGTGCTCATTTTAGAAGCTGAGGCTTAATGTTTGAAAGCTGTTTACTAGATAAAATGTTACGAAAACTTAATATGTAACATAATAAAGACTTCATAATTATATTTGTTTCTTGATACTAATTTAACTTTTATTAACACTGTTCGAAGAAACGGTGTTCCAGGCAAAGTAAACTCCAGCAGAGGTTTTATCTCTGTTACAATTGAGCCAGTATAGTAATTTCTCTTCCTCCAAAGATGGTTTAGGATTGAATATAACTGGCTACATTTAGAACCAGCAGATTTTCAACATTGCAATGCTTAAATAATGTTCTAACTTACTTAACTGCATATTTTCAAACCCTATCAGGCTTTCTAATTTCTTGTGTAATAATAAAAAAATCCATTTGTTTATTTTGAAGATCATCAGAGTAAGGAAGAACTCAGTAGGTTTCAAAGATCATTGCTGTATTCTCAGGCAGCTCTTTTTTTCATTTGTACTTATAATGTTGAGGTCCACTTGAAAAATATCACCAGGACCTTAGTTTTAAAAATTTATAGGCCTTTTACTTTTTTTACATCAGCTGGAGATAAATTATATCGTCCAGCTGTTTTTATATCTTGAAGTTCTAATTAAGGATGTTTGTCACTGTGCAAATTGTTAGGTCTGAATGCTATAGTGGATATTTTGCGAATTATGCAGAAATCCTATTTGTAAACCATATATTTCTACCTAATTTGCAACAAACTTCCTACCTAGAAGTTTCCTACCCGGGGAAGTTGTTCAGGCAGGAACCAGAGTGTTAAAAATGAGGGTGAGGGAAGACTAGGTTTTTGCTATCTGAATTTATTATTAAAATAACTTTTCTGTTTTCAGGACTGAGGAGGAAATTATCTTTTTCCTAATTGGAACTTTGAGGATGCAGCTTTATACTTTTCTCCTTTTCTGCTTTTGGCAGAAGCTTAATGTTCTCACATTCGTGCCCTATTGCACTAAGCCATCTCTGCATCAGAAGAAGACACAGTGCTCGTCCTGAATTTATCAGCACTGGCATAATCAGCATCAGTGCTTGAAATTAGATGCAGTATCTACATGGCTGATTTTTTTTTTTATTGTCTAAAGATTAATAGTATCAGCTCATATTTAGTTTGAGGTTTTAAAGTTTTCTTCACAGCCATTAAGTCTAAATACATCTTTTAAAGTAACCACCTTACATTTTCTGGAAGTAGGAAAGCCTTATCTCCCTTACAGCTTTGAGTCCATATCATCATCCTAAGTCTGATGTAAGGCAAATAGGCATCAAGTGAAGAAAAAATATAGCTATGGAAACATAAACCAGTACTTTGGATGCATTTCAACACACTTCCACTGGGGGAAAAAAATACCAATAGACTTAACACTTCTTTACTATGTATTAGTATTATTAAATGATCCTTCCTGGATATTTAAGTAGCATTGAGAAAAATTATCTGAAAAAAGGCTTCCTGTATGAATCCACATCCAGAATCATTGCCAGAACTCAGATGAAAGTACAGATATTTCTGGCTTGAGGCTAACGGAGCCTAAAAGGAATTGTCTCCTAAAAGGAATTAATTTAGTTTGCTTTCCTTTTATCTTTGCAAATAGACACTTCTGCCAAAAATATTCCCCATTGTCCAAGTTAAGCATAAACAAGACATCAGCTGATTGCGCACAACTTAAATGCTGTTGTTTAATTTTTGGCAGCCTGTATTTTCGTAAGGTGCCTGATGGAGCTGTTGACATTGTGTGTGTTTCACCTGTAGCTGCTCCACTGGAGTTGGAGTAATAGAATAAGGAGTTTACAAAAACAAGCTAGCTGAAATGAAAGCTTGCCCAGTGAAATAAGACACTTGCTTCCTGTTTTCTATGCTGTTTTCAGGATCACATTTTTAGTTCTGTGGGAATTCAGAAAACAGGTTTGTGGAATTCACAAGACTTTTCAGTCCATTCATTCTCACTAATGATAGTACTTCATTGGGTGAAAATAAATACACATCTGGGCAACTTGCCTACATGTTACAAATAGAAACATTATAAGGTAGAAGGACAAATGTCTCCAGTACCATGTTTAATAAAATTTGGTTTGACTATGGACTCCCATAATTAATTTTTGCTTTAGAACTTCAGAAATCTTAAACTTTGAGAGATCGCTTGCAGTGCAGGGAGGAGAGAGCTAATTTAAAACTTCTCTTTTGCCTCATCTTTTTTTCATCCTGTCCTGTGGCTTTGGAGGAGTCCATTAATAGTAGGAATATACAAATGAACAGAAGGATAAATGTGCCTGATGAAGTACAGCAAGAGTAAAATCCACCTTAAAGGAGAGGACCTGACTGTATTGCTTATGTTGGTGCAAGGGAAAGTTACTCTGACAACTGCAACTTTGAGATTTAAATAGATTCTCTTAAAACAGTTCATCTCCTAATTGCCAAAATCCTGTTCGGAGAAGTTAACTTGAAAACTTGCAGTGGTGTGAAGTGGCTTTGAATCATGTAAACATCAAATGAAATTATTATTTGATCTTTGTTAGTGTTTTATAATTTGGACATGCAGCATTGATCTGCAGCAATAGAAGATAAAATATGCAGCGGTTTTTCATCAGAGGAAGTCTCAGAGTACTTCTTTAAAAAATTAAGTAATTGTTAAAAATAAATACTTCAGTTTGTTTGGCACTAGTGTACATGATGGATAATTATTTTATTAAATTATTGTGCCTGTTCTGCACCCCACCATCTTTGGCGGCATTTTTAGCATTTTCTCAATCATCTCCTGGTTCTCAGTGCAGAAGCAGCTGGTGTTAGCGTCTTTTTTTAATTTTTTTTTATTTCCTTAGACAGGGATGAATCGTTGCAGCATAGAAAGGCAGATTATAGAGAGATTCATGGAAGCATTTGATACCCTCCATATCTGAAGGATGACTTGTGTGGCAGCTCAGCCAGGCTTTTCTGTGGCTGGCAAAGACTGGATAACAGGGTGGCTTTAGGGAAGACTGGTGGGCAGCGTGTTCTCTCCCCTTCCAAAAATGACAGGTGCTCTTGAGCCTCTGTGCTGAAACTCCAGCATGGGCAGAATTTCAATAATGCAATCTGTACTTGTCACAAAGGTGAAGTTGGTGGTGCTACGAGTTCATTAATCCAGAAAGAAATCTGCTGACTGGCCTAGTAATGGAAGAGAAAAAATCATCCTAAGGGTCCGTACCTGTTATGTGCTCAAAAACCAGTCACTTCCTGTTAATGCACGAGCATTCTGTGTCAGTTGGAGTAATATGTCTTACTGTTTACTATTTTCAGCAGATTATTAGATGTTCTGAACTGGTTTTTTCCTCTGTTTTTTGTTTTTTCTTAAAATACAGGAATATTCTGAGGACAGCAATTCTGAACCAAATGTGGATCTGGAAAATCAATACTACAATTCCAAAGCTTTGAAGGAAGATGACCCCAAAGCAGCATTAAGCAGTTTTCAGAAGGTTTTCTGTCTTTATATTCTGTCTCTTCTTTTCATATTAATTCACATTTTAAAATATGTGATACTATTTGAGTTATTTTCTGAAATTCTAAGAGTAGAATTTATCTTCTAAATTACTAATGGACTAAGTTTATTATTGAGCATCTTAGACTGCTGGCTGACTACCTCTCACAATCATTTTTAGGGTAATAAATAGGACATGGTATAGTCTTATCACATATCTGACTTTTTAATCTTCAGGACTTACTAAGTTAATGAAATAGTTCTAAATGTGTTTTCATGTGTCAGCAATAGAAACCAGATCCATTTGGGTTTTTTCAATGAAATGGTGTTTTCCCCAGTGTCCTATGTAACATTATATTTGCTTTGCTCTCTGATTCCAGTGTATGCTTTAAGTGTATAAATACATAAATATATAAATGACAGAAAGTTTCTTTTCTTCATCTCAGTTTTAAATTTTTAATGTTTGCTATGAGTAAGCAGTATGTTAGATGTAACGTTTGCATCCTTTGGCTTATTTATAGTGTATAACAAAATTATATACATGACCTTAAAAAGAAATTTCCTAAAATTTTTAACTAAAAACATTTCCTTAACTATGTTACATTAAAACCTAGACACATTTCTGCTTTGCGAAAGGACTGTAGTAATTCAGAAGAGCTTTTTAACTTACTTTAGTCAAAATTTAGTTGACTCAGTTTCGCAGGAGGTGTTACAGCCTTTTTTGCATATGTGTTTATGGAGTACAGTTAAAATTTAGTGTTTGGCATTAAAGTATTTGCTGCTAGACAACAATAACAAGAACAACAATCATGTTCACCGTCCCTACATGGGCTAAGTTATGAAAACTGCTAAGACACATACCTCTGACTAACTTGTCAATAGTACCAGGAAAGACTAAAATTGAAGAACAGAGCAAAGTCAAACATTACTTTGTAAGGAACAAAGTGTGGGGGGGAAAGGGATGTATGGGATATGTATATTTTAAACAATTTAAGTTTGAATAAAGCTTTTATAACGTTGTTTTGAAAATCTTTCTTTTTCAGGTTTTGGAGCTCGAAGGCGAAAAGGGAGAATGGGGATTCAAAGCTCTGAAACAGATGATTAAAATAAACTTTAAATTGGTAGGAATTACAGCTATAACTTGGGAGTAAATGACATAAATATGTGTTTGATCCAGAGATCTTAAGTTATTATTCTAATTTATGGCTATGACAACTAAATCTACCAGAACTTGTCTTTTGCAGCCTTTAATGGCTACTACAGATATGGCAGGGAAACTTTATGGTGTTTGCAAGTCAAAGGCATAATGGATGCAAAATAACTGCAGCAGTCAGCTGGCACTCCATGAAAGTGTGAGGCTCAGTCCTGCTGTGCTGAGGTGTCACACCACTGAAAGTGCTCATGTTTCTCTGTGTGTACTGCACCGCAACAAAGCAGTGAAAAATTGATATCCTATGTATGCAACCTTTCCAAAGACTTGCATAGCCAGCTCTGTTTCCTTCATTGAGATAAATATTTTAAATGTGTGTTGCATGCAGTCCTGAAGTTATTTCTGGTTCTGCAGGTTATGAATAAAGTGATGATAGGAAAGTTTTAATAGCAACCCCTACTGCATTGTCTTTCTTTATTCTTTGTTTTTGCTGTATGTTCACTTGCAAGATATATCAGCTTTAATAATTAAAACAAAAATTATAATGTGATTTTGTTTTTCTTTTAGACTAACTTTCCTGAAATGATGAATAGGTATAAACAGCTATTGACCTACATACGGAGTGCAGTTACAAGGAATTACTCTGAGAAATCCATCAATTCTATTCTTGATTATATCTCTACTTCCAAGCAGGTTGGATCATTAATTCTTTCATCTTCATAGTTTTCAGTTTTGCATTTTTAACTGTGGACATTTTTTGGTTTGGGCTTTTTTAATAGAGGGATTTTGAGTATTGATTTGCTGTCATGTGTAAAAATACATTTCCCACATGTAGTGGATTCTATTAAGACAGATAAATCTTGTCCTTTTTTGGCAATATTTACCCAGAAATTCTATATTAATAAATAAGAACAAATGTTTTGCATAGTTACACAATATAAGTGCCCTCTCAAATATAATTTCTAATAAAGCAATGCTTTTTTTTTTTTTAATTTTGGGGGGAGAGGGGAATCTTAGCAATGACGTATTGGTGTGAAATACTGTCCAGGGTATTCTGTGCAAGTGAGGTGCATGTCCATAAATACACGGCCCAGCTCCTTTTGGATTGTGCTGTTGTAGAAGCTTTACAGAGAGCAGGAAGCTCCCCTCGCTGACTACCTGAAAGTAGCACCTTCATTTGGAGGATCATTGGTCTTCGGTGCTGAGCCCTTAGTCATTGTCACAGTCCTTCCTGTTGAATGATGGGTTACTCTTAAGGTCTAAAGAATTGTCTTAAACTGTCCCTGCTTAGCAGAGATCTCTGGTCTGTAGTTCAGTTGCACCTGGAGGGACAGTCTGGAAATCTTAACTTGATGTACAGTCACAGATCTGATACCCCCAAAGGAAAAGTGGCCATAAACCATACTAATGCATTCTTTGTAGAACCCTTGTAAAATGTAGCACTCAGCACTTAGATTTCCATTTCTGATGCTGTATTTTTGGTTTTATCCAAAGAATGGTTTGATGCGCTCAAGAGCTTTCTTTCTCTCAGCATTGCTAGTCCAGGAAGAAGATGACATCTTTTGCTTTGACCATTTTCCTCTCTTTGTAAAGCATGTTTTCTTTTTGATATGTAAATTATTTTTATTCTTTTAAGTGGGAACAATATTGCCTGTGTTTGTTACACAACATCAGAGTTCTGTTCCTTGGTTATATAATATAGGTTTTATAAGGTGGCTTTGACTTTTCAGAGGTGGGTACAAATCTTAAAATGGGAATACTTTTTAATTGTATCTGTTTCATATAAGAAAAGGAAGTGTAGTCAGTTTGGTCACCTTAGACACTGTTTGCAGTTTAAATGCAGACTTTAAGCAAGATGCAGATACCTTTCTTATTTTGAAGTTCAAGCATGCACTTTCAGTTTGTTCAGATTGACTTTATTAACAGGTACAAATTTGCTGTTTACAATTATAGAATTCTGATTTTTTATATCAGATGGATTTGCTTCAGGAATTCTATGAAACAACACTTGAAGCTCTGAAAGATGCTAAGAATGATAGATTGTGGTTTAAGACAAACACAAAGGTAAAATATATAACTTCCTATTTTTGCTTTTGTTTGACACCTTCAGCTAATTCTTAGACATTATAATTGTGAAATTTTAATAGACTTCAGTACTTTAACTTTCTTTTCATTACAGCTTGGCAAATTATATTTAGAACGAGAAGAATATGGAAAGTTACAAAAGATTTTGCGTCAGCTGCATCAGTCATGCCAGGTACATTTATATTCTAAATCACGGTGGGTTAGTAAACAGCATTGATGCATTGAATTTTTTTTTTTAATACATCTGTTGTTGGCCTTTGAGGCATTTTGCTGAGCTTTAGTATGGCGGAAGAAATAATATACCTGCTTTAATTTGTTATCTGCTTCATAACATGAACAAAAATGCTAAGTGTTTTATTCCTTCCTTAAAGGTGATTTTTAAAAAAATATTCACTGCTGATTAGGTTTGTCTTCAGGTGCAAGGATGAGAAGCACATATGAATAATCTAAAATGTATAGATATTTATTTTAAAATATGGCAAAGCTTCCAAGTGAGCTTTATTGAAAACTGAAAGTACAGTTGCTACTTTCCTGTCTGGAAGGGGAAAAATAAATTAACCATGCAGTCTGCTGTGCTTGTTTGTGACACTTTTCCTTCTTCAGTGTGGAAAATAGGTTACAAATATCTGAGAAATGGTTCTGTTGGAGGCAGCAGAAGAGTCATATATATACCTATATATATATTGTATTTGTGTCAGTTATTGTATTTATACACTAAGAGTGTGGCTTAAGGAAAGTGGGAAAGAATTAAGGTTAAAGTTTTGAGAAAAACATTTAATTAAAAATACTGATGTTTCAAATGAAGGGCTTCAAAATGGAGCCTGTGATAAGTTCTTTGAGTACTATGTTTTCTGTTAGTAGCTACATCAAAATTTCAGCGTTTCAGGAATATTCTTGTTTTTGACAGGCAATTACTGAGAGTATTTGGTTGTCAGTGTCTTACTAGTATAAAACTGAAATTGCTGTTCTCTTAAAATTTCACAGTATTTATTACTTAATCTGTCCTAGACTGATGATGGGGAAGATGATCTAAAAAAAGGTACTCAACTATTGGAAATCTATGCTTTGGAAATTCAAATGTATACAGCACAGAAAAATAACAAAAAACTTAAAGCACTGTATGAACAGTCATTGCACATCAAGTCAGCCATTCCTCATCCGCTGATCATGGGAGTTATCAGAGGCAAGTTCATCTTGACTTTTTCATTTATCTCCTGTTGCAGAAATTTGTTCCATGAAAATCTGATAACCCGTGTTTTTTCCAGTTTCAGCTATAAAGACAGAGGCTTTCATAGATACACTGTCTCATAATTTCCTTCTTGCAGGGCTTCAGCTCTGCAGTTCTGGTGCCCAGGTTCCAGAGGCACTGGTCAGAAGGGCAAGACAGTGGTTATATAACTGTTAGGAGAGAAGCAGTAGAAAGAGAAGATGAAGACTTTCTGTTTGACACCATGCAGGCAGTAAAAGATAAATGCAAAGGCATCCGCAGGGGATAAAAACAAAGGCTTGACAGGAATGATAGCAGAAGGGACTGCTGTTCCTGCAATTCCCTTTTATAAATGTGTGTCTCACCTCACTAAAACTCAGCAGGAACCAAAGGACTTTAAGATGTGCTTGAAAATATTATTTATTATCTGCAATAATTAAATGTAGTGGAAACAAGCTGTGTGTCTTGAAAAAAACCCACTTACTGCAGAGTGCTGTTATGCCTTCTTCCTCCCCCTGACATAGATGCTGCACAGACAATCAGGCAGCAGTGGGTACTTCAGAAATGAAAGGATATAGAAAGTATTTCCCTTTTTTTTCTGTGCAGTTTTGCTCAACAGATAGGGAAGATTCCATAAATATACAAAGTCTGTTGCCACTGAAATGGAGGTAAATTGTATCTCAGTTTTTGCAGTGTTTTAACATAATGGTGAAGTAATTACTGGCTATGAGGATTAGCACTCGTTAAGTTTTATGGTGTAGGTTGGGTTTTGTTTTTTCTTTGGAATGGGTTTATTCAAATGGCAGTGCTGTATGTTAAGGCCCTAATGCTTTTTTTTTCCCTAATTATTTCAGAGAACCAAATGACTTCTGAAAACGTTTCAGTAATCTGTTTAGAAATAGCATGGAACTTGAGTACAATTATTGTAGTCAGCAACAAGTACACAGTGTTCCTTTTCATCTGTGGTTTTTTTTCAGAATGTGGAGGCAAAATGCACTTAAGAGAAGGAGAGTTTGAAAAGGCACATACTGATTTTTTTGAAGCATTCAAGAATTATGATGAATCAGGGAGCCCCAGAAGAACCACTTGCTTAAAATATTTGGTCTTAGCAAACATGCTCATGAAGTCTGGAATAAATCCATTTGATTCTCAGGAGGTATTATTTTCTTTTTTCCTTCACATGCCCCCTCACATCCCCTCACCATTTCCTGAATATATAGAAAAATTACCCAAAAGATGGAAATGGAAAAAAAAAAATCTAAACTTGCATATTATGTTTCTGTTCTGTATAGGCTAAACCATACAAAAATGATCCAGAGATTCTAGCAATGACGAATTTAGTAAGGTAAGATTTTCATTTTTCTGGAGAAGAGAACAAAAAGATAAAAAGAAAAAAGATACATTGTCCAAACCTGAAAGGGAATATTTTTAGAAATGGCTTTTATCTGCACAGTTAATACAGTTATTCATAAATATTTGGCAAATATTTGAGGACTATTTTCCTCTAGAAACTTACTATGAGAGACCATAGCATAGATGCCATACTATGTAGAAGTACAGAAACTGTACTTACATCACTTTCTCCCTTTAAATAAAGTTTTCCCATCTTGTACTGCAACTGGTCTTTTTAGGCTTTGGCTGATTACATAAGAGAAATTGAGCTGAGTGACTGAGTAATGCCAAAGCCAATAGAATAATCTGCTGCATGGATATGTCATGATTTCCTAAGTTAGGAATATGAAAATTAACTCTCAGTGATCTCCCATATCCTTCAAACATGTGAAAATCAAAAGAAAGCCTCATTACCTCTTACGGTACCTGTGAGAACTTTCAGTGTATGAAGGTCATCAAGTCAGTGAACTGAGGCAGGTTTTGTACACTGTGCTTTGAAGCTCACCTACTGTATCCACTCTGTTCTGCCCCTCCTCCTTTTCCCATCTTTTCCCTCATAAGAAGTATCTGCTTACATTTTGAAACAGTTGATCCTTTGTTGGAACAAACTGGTGTTATACAGTAGTGCTTTACCACGGTATACATTTAAATTGTTTCGGAAAGTGAGGGTATTCATCTGTTATTTGACGTGGTGATCCAAAAAATTGTTTGGCAGTTTATTAAGGGACTATTTTCAGTAATTCATTCCACTTTAGATGTGTTTTTTTCTAATTCAGTGCAATAGTTTCATGGGAATTTGAGGCAGAAGGAACTCCAGATGGCCTTCCCCAATCTGATTTTATTCATACTTCTAATTTATATCTTTTATCGTGACATTTGAGTATAACTCCTTCTTTAAAATTAATAATGCAATTAAAGCAGTGTTGATAAGAAATATGCAGAAGATAAAATTTATTTCAAAGATTACATTTATGTTTTTAATCCTTCCTGTATTCTACAGTAGGAACTTACATGCTTTATGTATGATAAAATGAGACTTGTGTTGTTAAAATGTTTGATGTTATTATTAAAAAGAAGTTGAAAGTTTTGTTTTTAAAGAATGTTTTTCAAGAAAAAGGTCTTCAGATGTTGCAGCTCTTGACCTTTAAATGATGCTGTGGTGCATCTTCTTTTCATAGTGTTTTCTCAGATGACAGGATTGACTCGTGAAAGTATATATACACAAATAAGCTATACATAAAAATCTAAAAAGTAATATGCCAGAATTACTGATGGATAATCCAGGAAGTTCATATTTCTTTCATATTTTTAGCATTCAGCTAAAGCTGGACATTGTAGAGACAGCAACAGCCTTCTCTTTTTAGCTCTAATTTGTTCCATGAAGTATGACTTAACGAAGCCAAAATTCATGTAATGATACTTTTCAAAACATGGTATTTAAGAATAGCTTCTTAAAGTACAGAAGTTTTGAAACTAGAGTGCACATGTGGAACAACTAAACGTTTGAACTAAACTTCAGTAAATGCTGCTAAAATTGAAACAGGAGAAAGGTAATTTCTATTGCACTTCATATTGAAAGGGTTTTTGCTTATGAAGGTTCTGAATATAAGTATTTCCCTCCAGTGCTTGATACATGTTTTTTAGAAATTGTGGGACATAATCTTATGACTCTGTTTAACTTCTGAAATTAATAATTCAGTCTCTTGGTTTTTTCTGAAGTGCCTATCAGAATAATGACATCACTGAATTTGAGAAGATTCTGAAAACAAATCACAGCAACATCATGGACGATCCCTTCATAAGGGAGCACATTGAAGGTATTTTGAAGGCTATTTTAATAATTTTTGTTTTCACTACTTAGTAAGCTCCATTTTTTTCTTTCCCCCCATCCTGGTTTATTTTTCTTTTTGGCGCTAAGAGTTCCATGTAATTATTTGTGGATGATTCCTTTACTAGGAAGTTATTTAGAAGTTGGTCAGGACTAACTTGCATCCAGGCATATGGCATGACTGCAAAGAAATGCAGGAATGATTGAGAAAGTTCAGAAGAGTGGATATTGTAAGATATCCATGGTGGTGTTAAGACACTTGAATATTTTGAGTGTTGTTTTTGTTCTTTCTTTTTTTTCCCATTGGAATAGTGAAAGGAGAGCAACCCTCACCTGTAAAGATGGTTTGTATCAGTCCCATGCAGTTTGATGTTTGTTAGTTTATAAAGTTAATTTTCTGCTTCAGATTAAAGACTAAATCATAGACAATGTAAACGAAGGTTGCACTAATAAATGTGTAGTAATATAATATGTAAAAAGATGCATACTTTCAATTTATATATTGCAAACAATGGTTGGAATTATATTACCTCTACTAGATAAAATGGGAACACATTGACACATGCCTGTTTCATCAGCATGACAAAATAAAGTTTCCTCATCCATTTTTCATGTATCTGAGAACTGAAGAATCTCTTCACTTGAATATAGTGCTCAGTTTTTAAGATAACTATTGTTCCCAAGAGTGGGCCTTACTGTGGCATTGCAAGGTCATTTAGCTGTATAGTTACATAAAGGAGTTAAGTCCAGAGATCTGGTTTTACTTTTGTTTGTAAAAGAGAACAGGGCAAACAGCAGGGGAAACTAAATATAACCCACCACTGCTGTTCCATGTCTGCTGCTGGGGAGCTGCAAAGTCCTGAAGGGAGACTATGGAATATTAGAGCTGGATGCTCATGGAGGAAGATGGGACAGAACTGGAGAGCCAGAGCAGCCAACTGAGTCAAGGCACTGAAGAGAGTTTGAGTGTCACTCCTTAAATGCTACTGATGTCTCATCATTTTCACTCTGTAGTTACACACAACATGCTCATGGTTATATTTACATACTTTGCCTCATTGTTTTCATCTCTGTAGTTTATTGAGACACATAATCTGGTGTTCAGTGGAATTTTATTGTATAAACAATCCTTGTTTATACAGGAAAAAATGTGTCTAGGGCTTTTTTTTCCTGTTAATTTATAATTATATTTCATGCTTTCATTTTATCCCAACTGCTGTAATAATGTAAAAATTCATAAAACAATGACTGCACTATTTTATCTAAGCAAAATCAGCATCTCCAAGCAGACTGTTTTATACTCCTTCAGTTCCTCATTGTAATTAGAGCATTAGGCCCTGATCTTTTAACTTCAAATGTTATTCCCCATGAAGTTAAATGCACAGACATTTTAAGTTGCACAGCTTTAGGAATACCCCTTTTTACTTGTGTACAAGGCAAGCATTCTAGCCATAAATTAGGGGGGCAGACATAACCAGGCAATGAACTCTATGATTTATCCAGTTAGCTTGAATAAATTAAATTTTTACCAGAGAACATGTTGCTCCATGTTTGAACAATTTTCAGCTCTGTCTGTCCACCTTCAGAGCTACATACTGCTTGGATCTCTGTAAAAGGAGGGCCCTTGTTATTTTGCTGTGCCTCCCCACCCATTGAATGACTACCTTAAAGTTCGTGGTGTTTACTAAATCTTTCTATATGGAGTGCTATTGCATCTTTTGTTTCAATACTATTGTTTTTACATTGTTTATGTTTTCTTCTCTTACAGAGCTTTTGCGAAACATCAGAACACAAGTGCTTATAAAATTAATTAAGCCTTACACAAGAATACATATTCCTTTTATTTCTAAGGTATGTGTCAGGGAGCCTTGTGTTTGCTTAAGTAAATGATTAACTGTGAATAAAAGCTTTTAAATAAATACACTGCTTTCAGAAATAGTCCATCTAAAATACACTCTAAACCATAAAACTGCACTGCTGGCAGCTTTGCAGTGCAAAAATGTAAATTTCAAGTGCCATTCACGTGCTTTTTATAAAATGTGCTATGATATACTTACAAAATACTCAACTACCATATTCTGCTTGGTGTAGAAATCACATTTCTTAAGAAAAGTATAAAAGGTGAAA
This sequence comes from Petroica traversi, assembly GCA_025920805.1. Lineage (NCBI taxonomy): Eukaryota > Metazoa > Chordata > Aves > Passeriformes > Petroicidae > Petroica > Petroica traversi. The sequence continues at coordinate 1,356,421 of JAHLSL010013310.1, read as the reverse complement.
TCTGTATAATTAAAAATGTACTTATGAACATAAATTTTATGAATGTAAAAATTTAAAAATTCCTTTTTTTCATAAACTATCTTCTCATATTTGTGCTGTATGAGTTGTAGAACTGTGGTAGTAGAATAAACCAACTATTACTATAGAATCACTGATTTTACTGCCTACTGGATAGAATGAAATAAAAACCCACTGGTAGTAGATGACTATTTTTGCTTGCAAAAATTCAAAGCATTACAAAATACATCAGGAAATATTAGAGATGCCTATTTTTTATGCTTAAATTCTCTTTAGAACTCGGTATGGTTTTTTTTAAGCTAGACTTAACACTTGTAGAACTTACTTGAGCCCCAGAGGATGCAATTACGTCTCTAAATGGTTTTGAGTGGAGATCCATTCTTTTCTGATAATTATGGTCTTACTTTGTTTCCTGGGTTTTTGTGGTTGTGGTTTATTTTGTTGTTGTTTGGTTTGGGATATTTTTTATCTGTTTGTTTTTTCAGTAAGTCAGTAAAGGCACTCATTTCTGGAGCTTTCAAAATTTTGCCTTTGCCTCTTCAGCTTTTTCTGAGAGGTTACTGGTCTCTTGATTCTTGGCCATGTGTCCTTTGGGTGGAGGTCTTTTGCTTAATAGTTCATTATTGACTTGATACTTTTGAACATTAAGAAACAGAGGTCAAACCAAATTCTGTATATGAAAATAGAGATTGGAGTGTTGTAATGTTGCAAACCTGGTAGCAGCATAATGAGTTTTCTTTTTGTTTCAGGAGTTAAACATAGATGTAGCTGATGTGGAAAGCTTGCTTGTGCAGTGCATATTGGATAAGTATGTACTTGATTCTTGATCTTTGATTACCTTAAAATAATCAAACTGTAGAAGAAGCAACAAAACAGTATTTTGGGGCATTGTGATAACACTGGTTGATTCTAAAAGTGAAGGGTACTGGTGCTGACTTTGGATTTGCTTGGTTTCAGAGCAGTAAAGTATGTTTGAAAAACAGGAGCCAAGAAAATTATACTGGGAGATTGAGTGGCAACTTTAATTCTTAAATACATAATAAATTCCCTGAATTATTGTGAAAGTTGTTACTCTTAGAAATTGCTGCTTACACCCATGTATATTATTGAGTGCATTTTCAAGTTGACAGACTGGTGGTCTGCTCTCCTTAACAAGAAAAATTTAACTTTGTAAAACCTATTTTTCTGGAGGGTAACTTGTTATAACTGCTACAAAAATATAATCCGTACATGGGCTTGTATTGTTTGATTTCTCTACACATAAGTCTCCATTTTTCACGATTCTTTGACTTTCAAAAACTGTTCATGTGGTATTGCTTCAGACTTTGTGTGGGTCATAGCCAAGCAGATAAATTATGCATTGCCCAATGAATTAGTTCATTTGATTTCCAGTCATGACAGCTTAATAGGCAGTACTACCCAGGACAATAATTATAAAAGTGCTGAATTCTGAAATGGACTTAGTGCCTCTCTTGTAGAAGGCCTCTTATTTTACCTTTGATTTATTGTTAGCTCCTATTTCCATGTCCATTAGCAATTTATGGTTTTTATTTATTTCCTTCTAGCACTATACATGGCCGAATTGATCAAGTCAACCAGCTCCTAGAACTGGACCATCAGAAGAGAGGTGGTGCACGTTATACTGCGTTAGATAAATGGACCAACCAACTAAATTCTCTCAACCAGGCTGTAGTCAGCAAGCTGGCCTAACAGAAAATAAGCTTCAACAAACGTCCTTAAGGCAACAGTGCAGTGATGTAAACCTTAAAAGAACTGGGAATGGCAAAACTACTGTCGGTTGGTGTGCCCTGAAATTATTGGAGTTATGGCAGAAGTGCTTTTTTGATCAGCTGGTTTGTGTTTTGCTGCTGCATTTATCCCAAGAAAAAAACAGCTTTAATCTCCAGAAGAAAACCAAAATGCCACGGGATTTATGCTGTATTGACATCTTGCCCTAAACATACAACATCCTAGTAATTTGTCAAGGGGCAATTAATGACCAGAGAGAAGATTTTTGTCATGATTTTAAATACACTGACACGTTACTGTTGGTTAAATTTAAACATGTTTTACCTTCAGAAATTCTCTCACAGAAATAACCTGCAATAACTTGAAATGCATACCCTTTTGAACACTTCCTTTTCTCATGTATAAATTGAAAAGTTTGCTGCATTTTGCAAAATGTCAATTCTCCAAAAATGTGTCCATATATTTCTGTACCTGCAGTGTAGTAAAGGTTTAGAAGAAACCCCATAATTATAGTGGCATACTGTCACTTAGGTTTCAAGCAGCAAAATAAACAGTGCAGTTCAGAAATTGTACAGTTTGTTTCTTGATGTGCTTTCATTATACTTGAATTTTACTTGTGTAGTCTTTAAAAGAAAATAGGTATTACTTGATGGCATCACATTTGTGAAGGACAATATGGAGATTCTAAGTCTGAACCCCTTGGTATGTGTGCTGTTGATTTTTCTTTTTTCTCCTTGAAATAGTGAAACATAAATACTAAAGAGCTGACATTTAGCAATCTTGCTAATTAACTTTTAGCTTCAAGATGCCAAACTATATCAGTCCTGTCTAGTTATTGTTGGTGGGTATTAGGCATCTCTCAGGGATATGCTTGGTTTTTATTTTGCTACTTCAAGAATAGAGATTTTCCACACTGTTCCGTGGGAATAGAGATGCAGACCCTGATTGTTCTCTCTGTTTGCCTGCTGTGTGGTCTTTTTGAGCAGATTCAGTGTATACAGAATGACACCGTGTGTGTGGAGTGGGGACCAAGCACCGTGACCTTGGTGGTGATGGAATGTTCTATCTCAAATGTTTGAATGTATTGCAATCCCTTCTGAGCTGCTGTTTCCTACCACAGTGTAGCCATATGCCTTTTGTGCCCTAAGATTTTGGGATGATTGGATCATTTTAGAATAAATACAGTGTTGACCACAGCAAATTTTATTCCTGTAGCAGATCAGAGCTGACAGAAAAATTCTCTTGCAGGTCTCAGAAATGTGGTAAAAAGGGTCAATTTTTCCATAAATGCAAGTATTCCAGTTTAAAGCTGAGAGTAGGGTGTGATTGAACACAAGCAGTGCTACACACAGACATTGTAATAGTAGAAGGAAAAATCTGTATATAGAGTAATTAACAACACCCCAAAAATAATGAAAAAGCCTAATAAATTACAAATATCCATCACATACATGCAAGGCAGCATGGTAAACTCAATGTTCTAGGCCAGGATATAAATTGGTAACAGGGTATAATTAAATAGGATAAAATTAACTTCAATCTGAGGAAGAGTTATGTCCCTTAGAAAATTATTTTGCTCTGCAGTTGTCAAAGTAAATGATTTTTTTTCCCTAGTGTTTACAATATAAAACTTAATGTGTACCATGAGTAGCAAGATGCTGAATTTTTGGTGAGCATTTCTTCTTCATTCATGTATTTTTTTACCAATAAATGTTTTTAATTTATCCACTTACTTAAAACAATAGCAAAATTAAAATTTTTAAGCAAAGTTTTTTTCCTTTGTAAAATATATAACTGTATATAACAATTGACTAAAGCACCTTGTATTTTGTTCCCTTATAAAGCTATGATGTGTAATGTAGTTTTTACTTTGAAAATTCCAGTAATACGTGGTGATGTGAGGTTGAACTTAACAGCAGTGCACAGTCATTGGGACCTTTACCTACAGATCCAGAGACTTTATTTTGGATTGCAAATCTTGCAAGTTTCTTCCTCCCATGGGGACAAGGGATTGTCACAGCTATTCCAAGATTCTCCTTCCCATAGAGACAGGGGACAGTAAAAGCTATTTATTTTATTAAGTTTCCTTTCTCTGCCATTTCCCACCACCCATCCTGTGGGAAGGAACAACTCTCTTTTAAAGAAGTGGGGAAAAGAGAACTGTGCATAAACTAACAGTCACTGAAAATAAAAGTCATGACTATCTGTTATATCTGATGTAACCTTTTCCAACCCAGCTATGTCTGCTGGGGAGGCATTTTGGATTTTTTTCAAGAAGGAAATGGAATACTGCAGTAAATCTTGTCATGTCCATTTAGTTCCCTGTTTTATCTTTTTGTTCTGAAGGACTGATTGTTGTAGGACTAGCCCGACCTAGTGAAGGACTGTCAGTCTGAACAGTGAGGGCTAGCAATGTTTTTAGAAAAAGGGTCAGTCTGCCTCTAAGAAATGGTTGTATGTTCTGGCATGCTTAAATTCTAACTCATGAACAGTGCTTTAGGATCTGTGTTGTAGGCACATAAGGAAGATTTACATAAACCCGAAGGGATTCTAGCCCTTTTCTGAGTTCTCACAATTCTTAACCTGGAAGATGAGGATTTTCTCTGGGGAAATACTGAGGAGCTCTGTTGCCATACAACTGCAGCAGAAATCACCAATAGTTGCTGTAGCCCACCTGCAGTCCCTGGTAGATCTGGCTCTGATGTCATTTCTGTCTCATCAGGAAAAGGGAACAAGCACTTGAAGGATGAGGGTGAATGAATTTTTTTCAAGAAACACCATTGCACTGCAGGTTGTTTGAGACGTGGTAAGCATTCTCACTGCATTCTCAGCCTTGGGTCCAGTCATTAAATTTCTGCAGTTGTTGTTAATTGTCAGAGCCACACTTGTCACAACTTGGCTGTTTTTATATACCTCTTGTGGCTGTTGGTAAAGACAAACTGGCATTTTAGCTAGTTACCACAACACTGTTTGCAAAAGAACATTTTAATGGCTGTTGTAATCTTATGTAAGATTACAACAGTGATTAAGCTGTGTATATATAAACCCTTAGAGTTGCTGGCAGCTTATGCATTAAAACTGAACAACAGGCAAATCTGGGAGGATGTGGGTGCTATGTCTGCATTTTAGATTTTTATTACTCTTTTTAATCAAAGATGCTCTGAAGGAAGGTATTCTTCATGCATCTCAAAGTCTACTCTAATGGATTGGATCTGAAACAAATTTGATTTCATTTTCCTTTTAAATAGGCCTGAAAAGACATTGAAAAACAACAGAAAAATGGCAAGGCAGCTGAAATGCACCCAGCAGAATAATATAATGAAGTTATTTGAATTGCAGTAAATACAATTCTGATTCTGTAAATAAACACTGATTTTGTATTGACTCAGTAGTTGTCAGCTGTAAAACGTTATGCCTGTAATTGAAAATTGTATTTTTGTATTCTTTTCTTTGAGAGGTAGTGAATTAACTTACTCGAGCAGAAACTGTGTATGTATGAAGTAAAATGACATCACTTGGGACAGTACCCCTTGCTTTCTCAAAGATGCAGCTGTTACTTGAACTAAATTTCCATATATAGATGTTAATATGGATTTTGAGTATGAAAGTGTAGCTATTAATTTACTATTTTCAAAGTGCTAAAAATGTATTTTAGAACCAGGTTAGTGAACTAGGTAAATTACATTACAAGATGGTCAACTACTTAAGTGTTAATTAAGATACTAAGAAAGGATTATCACCATCTTAAATGCCTCTGTGTGGTAAGGTAGATTGCAAACTGTCTGTGTTAAAATAATTGCATATGTAGTGCTAAATTTTAGCTGTAATACGTGTAAGCATTACTGCAAGAGTAAAGGCTAATCCCTTCCTGGCTGTGATAGAAGACTTGCATGACAGTTCTGTCCTGGCTGCCTCTGCTATCTCTCTCTGCAGCTGCTCCTGGTGGGAGTGCTGGGCTCACTCAGGCTGCTGCCATGTAGTAATTGCTGTTGGAATCATGATTCTCAGGTTCCTGGAGCAGATCCCAGCTCACCTTCCCTCTTGGTTCCAGTTCTGTTCCCTGCTCTGTCTGCTGTCTGTGGCTGCCTGTGCAGGACACCACACATCACAGTGCCATATACAGGTTCATTTGCCAAGATACACTTGCTTTCTGTACTTGTCTTTTTCACAAATTACAGTGAAGATTTTAATCCCAGGCCAGTAAAACTGTCATTTTGGAGTCTGCTTTGTTCCTGTTGCCTTTTCCACGTGCTCACCATGGCAGCCTCCAGCCCCTCTGGTGCTGCTGCTGTGGAGCTCAGTCTGAGCCTGCCTGCACCTCAGGTGGAGGGTGCTGCTGAGCAACCCTTATTTCACGCTTCCATGCCAGAGCCATCAAGCCTATGTTCAAGCTTTCCATATGAGAAGCTGCCTTGACTTCATGAAGTGAGACGTGTGTAATCACATCCTTGTGTGTTTCGTAGGACTTTGTACCCCCTAGATGTAAACAGAGCCCATGTAAGTAAGGGCGTAAGCAGCCACACATGTGCTTTAGATTTGCTTGTCATCCTGTGATGTGAGTTCTGAACACAGTCATTACCAAGTGCCTTTCCATATTGCTGAGATATTTTGGTTTTAGACTCACAATTTTTATTTTTGTGTCGACCTAGATTTTCTTCTTGATTTGATCTATGTCCTCCATTGTGTTCAGGAAGGGTATCTCCACTACCCAGTGAATGCAGCAATAAAACCAAAAACTTAGTAGCAAAATTGCAGTCAGCACCTGCTGAATCCAACCACCATGAACTATTCACTTACTCCAGTGTTGCAGCAAAGAAGTAGTAATAATTGTTTACAGACTGCCAGGTTTGAGAACAGGACCCTTACAACTGAGTATTCAAAATCAGCTACCAAGGGTGTTCAAATTCAACCATGTGCAGCTACCAAGTGTGTTAAACTTCAACAAGGTTTTCAGAATTTTTTGATGGCTTCCTTAAGAACTGGGACATTGTCAGGTTCTCTTACACAACACTTGATCAAGATGATGTTGTAACCAGATACCCTGGCATATTTGTGATAGCTGTGGATAGAGGATCTAACATAACTGGTTCTGAGTGCTTTGGTTTGTTTTTCTTTGTGGTGATAACACGGTTAAATTTTATGGGAGACTTGAGTTATTCTCACCTGAGTGGCCACTCAGGTCACCCAACATGATTTTCTGTATTATGTATAGATGATATGTATAGATTTATGTAGATCTGATGTCTATTTAATCACTGCCCAATTTAGATCTTAGACATTCATGTTATTTGAGTGTGCACAACAGCCCTTTCAAGTGTGACCTTTCTGTTGGTATGTATCCTGGGAACAAAAGAAGAATTTCATAACGGACAGCCTTGCCATAGTGAGTCATTATTTTTTAAAAACACAGCAACTGTCTTAAGCAAATGTCATATATTCCATGGTCAGCATCAATTTGAACAAATTAAGCTGCATTCCACACTAAAACACTGGTGTGCTAGTACAAGAAGATGATTGTTCTAGTTGTTTCAGTGGGATTTTTTCACTGTTTTCTGTCCAGTCAGGCAAGTTCTCCCACATTACTTGGAGATGAAAAGTGATTAAGTTTGAAATAAATCAACCTAATTTCACACAAATAAGTAAAACACATTTTGCTCAGTAGAGATTTGTTAAGTGAGATGAAGTTTAGGTAGCTTATGTTTCATAATTATTTATCTGTGGATTTGCATCTTATATTTAAGTTCATCAATTACTGATGAAATGTTGTTCCATTGCATCAGCTGAAAGCTCTGTACAACCAGCTCAATACCCAGTTTTACTTTCGTGTCTTCTTGTGTTGAAATAACAAATCTCATTGAGTAAAAGCCCCTGGGAACCTAACCTCAACCTCAAATAAGTCTGTCTTACCTCCTTGAAACGGCTTCCTAGTATTATAAACACTTGTGTGAGTTCTGCTGACCATTTAATCTTGTCAAGAAAAGTGCTGGGATATGGAAGTGCATATAAAGCACACAACTGCTGCAGCTTCTCCACTTCAGATGAGGTTTCTGTATCAGATAGGGCATTGCAGCAGCTCTTCTGTTCTCTTCATTGTCAATCAAACACTGTCCTCACCTCACTTAGCAGAAACCCAAAAATTCAGATGAATTGGGATTACAACCTGGCCCACTTTTCCCATATGCTCAATAGGACCTATGGTTTTGTGTACTGTGACCTGATGAAACCTTCAGTCAAAGAGTGTAAGTAATGTAGCAGACATCTAGGCAAAAGTTACACTTAGATGGTGATCCTGCTGCTGTGGATGGAATAGCACAGAAGGCAGTGACAGTCTGCACAATTCTCTGTCCGTGTCATCTGTTTGCGAGATCTTGCTGTGCCATGCAATAGCCCTCTTCATAATCCCGTATGTTACATATGGAGTTTTAATGGCGAAGAGCAACTCTTAAGAAAGTACAAAGGAATTATGTGGGTTCATCCAAGAAATAAAATTTGTATAACGTAGGAAAAAATTTTACCTGGTATCATGAACATAAATCTGGAAAAATGAAGTAATTATAGAGGTTCAATCTAGGAAGCTATAGCAAGATTGCTGTATCAAGACATTCTTGACAGCTTTAACCATTGCCAAATTCAGACACAGGCTTTCTTACTTGTTTCTTTAAACAGCAGCCCTTTATTCCTCAAAAGAACCTCTACCAAGCAGAAGCCTGATTCATGTGTTAATTCATAATACATTTATAATGTATTTCACCTCGAAGTCCTCAAGAGTCTGATCTGGGATATCCTTTGTGTATTTCTTTCACAAAGGTACTTAGCCTAGTTCTGCTTTTTTTTTTCCCCCTTGCCATGAATCAACCAAGTTGTAAATAAATCATGCCTCATTTCCATTAAACCCAAGGCAGCAAACCTATTAGCTTAATGAAAAGCGGGGACATCCCCTGCAAAATACACGTACAGGATCGTGTGTTGTTACGCAGCTCCGGCTCCTACACGCATTTCCCCTCTCCAGGCTCGGGGAGAACTCGGTCTCATGGATTTCACTGGCGTTACTCGTATCTAACCGCAGTTAAAACCAGGGTAGCAAAATAAAGGGACGTCACAGGAGCGATGCCAAACCTCGCCTCAGAATCTCCCCGCTTTGCTGGCGCCCCAGTCCCTGCACCGCGGGACGCGCTCCACAGCCCAGCCCTGCACTCCAGACGCTGAGTGACATTTTTAGATTCCTGCCTCTAAATAAATCACAGGGATTTTTTTTTTTTTCCCTCTCGGTGTTCCAGATAATTTCAAGGACACGGTCGGCCTGAGCCTCCCCCGGCGCCGCCCGCGAGCAGACGGGCCCGCCGC
>JAHLSL010013310.1:1314812-1346910 GCA_025920805.1 Petroica traversi | reverse complement strand
GGGAGGCGTCAGGCCGCGCCCGGCCCGGCTGTCCGGGGGAGCTGCGAACACGGGAGCGGCTCTCCTGGGAATTCCAAGGGAATTCTAAACTCGGTTGTGTTCTTCTTCCCCCGTTCTTTCAGGCTTTGTTTCAGGCTAGGGGAAGTATTGTAGTTGGTGACATGTAGTTTGAACCTGCCTAGTCATTAGTAGGGACTGGGTTTCTTGAGAAAGAAACAGGTTTCTTTGAGAACTTAGTAACACAATCGAGGTGTTAGTCCTGTTGAAATCCTGTAAATGTCGGCGTCCGGTTGAAGCTTGCGGTGATAGGACACAGCTGATGGTCTCATAGCTGAGTGGGTGTAGCTCACTAATTCTGCAGGTCGCTATAGTTTATTTTTCTTCTGTGTTAAACTTGGCTTTGCGAGGTAATCAGTTTGCGTTATTCTTCAGAGCTTTTAAAGTGTAGATATGAAGAAACAGAATCACGGACTTAAGAATTCTTATGATTTGTTACATATGTGCAATAAAACATTTCATCATCAGGAGGTAGTTCTAAGAGATGTGTCTGAAATGAATGATGTCATCTGTTAGAGCCTGATATTACTTTCAAGCTTCTGTTCCAGCAGAGTGTGTTGGAAATTGGTTTACAGCTCTTTGTTTCCTAGTTTTCAGCTTTGGCGTCTCCAGGGGTTCTAATAGTAGGGTTAAGGAATAAAATAACACAGGTTCCTGTAGCAAGTGAGATAATGACTAATAATGCACTCTCTAAAGATACACTGCTTTTCATTCTGTACATATGTCTAAGGAAGTTAGTGAACAGTGTGTCTTATTACAGTATGGCTCCCACTGTGCCTTTCTTCCTGGGCTTTCTGGTGTGATAATAATTTTTTTATGCTTTTTATTTGCCTTCATGTAGAAAACCTGCTCTCACTATGTAAAATTTACATTAGTCCAATCCCTAGTACATTTTACTTTAAAATCTTGGGTTTTTGGTGTGGTGGGGTTTTTTCCCCTTTGTTTCATCTGTAATTAGTACTGCAGTACACCTGTGAAATATTTATTCCTTGTTGCTTGAGCTCGTTCACACACGTCCTTATCAAACCATTCTCTTTTTATCTGTCAAAATAGTTTACGAAAACAGAGTTGTTGTGTTATTGTCAGTATAAAGTGTTGACTCTGAGTGGTTATCTTAACTAAGTGCAGTGTTTCAGCTTGAAGATGTTGTTGAGCTCTGAAGCAGGAATCATCTTCTTGTTTATTATGTTTGCAGCATATCTGGTCCTGTTGGTTCCTTATCCCCTAGTAAGGCTTCTAGGCAGACAAATAATGAATAGCTGATGAGTTTCTAAAATGATTCAGCCATCTTCTTGCTTTTATCTTCTCATTATACAGTAGCATCTTGATTAGGAGACTCCTAGATGCTTTGGGTTTGAACCTTTTGTGCTGTAAGAATTGGATGTAGCCATTGTTACCAGTGTAAGTGTTTGGTAAGGTTGCATCAGTTTTGGGAGCCATTTCATTTTTTCTTTATTTGGGCTCCTTTCTGTGCCTGTACTGCATGACATCTGATAAATGAATATGAAAGCCTGCAAATGTGTGTTAGCAGTACTCGTTCTCTCCTTCCTTTCCCTCAGAGTGCTCAGAGTGCTCTCTCACGCACTTTCCCTCAGAGTGCTCTCTCAGGCACAGTATAGTGACTGTATGTGCTTATAGGAGTAACTACTGTGGAATTAGAGTATGAGCAGCTAGGACTGTTGTACTGTGTTAGTGTGGCATTTCAGGAGTAAAGGAAGATCACAAATGCTTTTGATGAGTAGACAGAACTTTGTGATGTTGGCTTAGTGAGCCAAATGTTGCGAGATCATTTGGACACCTAATTGATAAAGAGATGTTGCTTTTGGATTGCCTTTAAGGTTTTGTCACCTAAATTCTGGTATGACTTGTAATATGCTCAGTGATAATTTGGCAGCTGGCATAGATGAAAACAGAATAAAGCTGCTTAAAAACAATTATTTTATGATAGGAGTAGTTGAAATTTTTGTAGTGGGTGTGTAAGTTTATTTCTGTCTATACCAGAACAAAACTGTTGCCATTAAAAAGTGGAGGGTTTTCAACAGTTAAGTAGAGAGAGAAAACTCAGCAGATGACCTCTTATGCTCTTTCTGTTTAAGCAGAATGTGATGGAGAGACAAGTTCCTCTTTGAAATGTACTGCTGTGCTTTGATTTTTCTCAGTCTTATACTTGGTCTTGCCATGTGATTAAGACATTTGGTTCCTTTAGTACAGTTGAGAAATCAGGTGAAGTTGCAAAATCAGTGACCTGTGTTTTGTTTTACCATTGCTTAAAGACAGCTTGTTCTGCTTGCCTCTGCTATTCTTGATACTCAACAGGTGGCTTGATAATGTGGTTGCCATAGAAGTAGATCTAGATCAATTTTTTGTGCTCTTTTGTCCTATCCAGTTTCCTTCTGAGTTTCTTACCCATGGCAGATTCTTCAACTGAGGCAAACTGGAAAATGTCTGATTTCCTGTACTTTGCACATTGCTTTCTTTTGAATCTTGAAAGTGAAGAACAGTTTTGGGTTTTGAGAGTTCTGTATTATCTTATTTTAGAATATGTTCTCTGGTAAATTTAAATGTTATTAAAGTGATACCATGAATATCTTAACTGTTTGAGCACAAAATTATTTATCATTGATTAGTTTGTGGAGATCAGGAAACTGATTTACATAAATAGTTTGGATTAATCCTTTTAATACACTGTCTGCAAAGCACTCAAATATTACTACTTCATATGAATAGCATGAGTTTAGAGGTTTGTACTATTAAATGCTGTAAAGTAGGTGAGTGAAGAGGATCTTTTTTTAACCTTTGGATAAGCTTTTTTTAAGTATTAAATTTTATCTCCCCCCCTCCCCCTTTTTTTTCTTAGAATAGGCTGGCTTTGAGTTTAAATATGCCAACTTGTCATGTTGTGCCACTTGCTTGTTTTCTATATATAGGTAAAAATGTTAAATATTTAGCTTTGTTATGTTCGGATCAAGATACTTAATCCTGTAAAAGGGAAGAGAATTATGCATGATTCCCTTTTTATGAGCTGAGGGTAAAGGGAAAGACTCATTTCATAGTGTTTGCTTTAAGTGCTATGTTGAAATGGCTGTGTTAAATGTAAATAGGGAGGATTAAATTTTGTGCTTCGTTAAATGGTCTGCTGCTGGTGTTTCCAGTTAGACAACATATTTACCATTCCCAAGGTATCTGCCACTTAGAAGCAACTAATTATAGAAACAATGACTTCCATATTTGTAAAGTTTATCTTAAAATAGATGAACTGTGACTTGTCTTACTACTAACACCGCGTTTAAATTATGAAATCCAGAATTCAGAAACAGGATTGTTTTTCTTTAAAAAAAAAACCCCACAAGTTTGAGCTATGTTTTTATTTTACTTTGGGATGAGACTTCTTGTTTCCAGACTTTGAGACAGTAAAACAGCTGATTTTGTTATAGCCCTCTGAGATGTGGCATCTGTGTCTACTTTCTCGCCCTGTAAATGGTGAGATTGATATCTAAGCATTCTCCTGTGAGATGGGATGACAGAGATCCTATTTAATGGAAAATGCTGAATGACATTAGGCTACAATGAACAAAAACTTTTCTAAGATTAAATGTACAGTGCTATAGCTATAGGACAAAGTTTACCAGTCTGTTCCTGCTTGTGTCATCTTCTGGCTTTGCAGCTGTTGATGACTACAGTAGCTGTTATATAAGAAACAAAGGAGCTCTTCAGTATATATGCTGTCTTGAAAGACTTGTAATTGTTGGACTGAAATATGTAATGAGCTACTGCAAAACGTTTTGTAAATTGAAACTAGGGGTATCTACAAAAGAGGCTTCTGTCTCAATCTTGGTTTCTTTTGAATGGATGTGATTCCATTAATAGGCAGCTGATTGAAAATCTGATGTTTCAGCATGACTTAAAATTCATATTTAGAATTGAGTTTGGTTATCAAAGGTTGATTTCAATAAAGCTTTGTTTGGTTTTGTGATATGAAAGGTTGAACAAACATGAAAAAGGTGCACTGAAAAATAAGTTTAGTCTTGCAGTATTTTTAGTGTTTGCTTTTAGATTGCCTGATCAAACTATGTAGTATTTTGTATTAAGGTCTGACCCTGCATTTACTGATGGAAGTGGCAAAGCACTAATTTGTTTTAGAGGATGCAGACTAGGAATATCTCAATTCTGTGAGAGCATTTAAAGCATAAGCTTGTATCACAAGTGCTCTGTTGTAAGCATTAGGGAAAGTGTAGCGGCCTTCCCCCAAATCTTTTCATGTTTGACAAATCATTCTTGTCTGTGGTTACAAACCAGTGGCATGATCAGTCCTGTTTGTGCTGTTCATGTGCACTTGGCACTCCATTTGTGCTATGTGGGTGAAATCTCTGAGGAATTGTGTTCACTTATATTTGCATGCACTTTATTTTATGCATTTTCTTATTTGCTTCTGAAATAAAAAGGAGCTTTTCTTGTGTTCTGGAATTTAATTACTTCATTTGTTACTGGTTGCATTTTCTCTGAGTCCTAAGCATGTCAGTAGTTAAAAAACTAAACCTGCCACCAACAAACTGCTTCTGTGGTGTTTCTGTAGCTCACCAAAGAAGCCTTTCCTGTTAGAAGAGATAACAAGTTTCAATAAGAGACACCTTCTGCTTGTCTAGTGCAGTGAGAAATTAGCAGCACTTTTACTTGATACTAAATTGTTTTATGGTTTTGGGTTTTTTTCACTTTTCTCCTTACACTGTGAAGGAAGAGGCCATTTGTCAAAAAGAGGAGGTACTTTGCTGTCTATCTTCCCCAACATTTCCTCATTGCTGAGAAATCTATAGTCCTAAAAAGATCTGTTAAGATAACTTTGAACAAATTACTTAGCATTGCTCTTTTTATTTCCCTCACTTGTCCAGTGGAGCCACTGGCCATCTGTGAAATGTGCTGAGATGTCTGGAGAATCACCCTGGAGATTTAATTCTGTTTATGTTTTGGGCTGGTTTTCAGTCTGACCTGACTTAGTACATTTGTTTCCCCTTTTTGCTGTAGATTCTGTCCTCATCCAAAGACTCAGCCTGTGTAACACAGAACTCTTGAATTACTTTTGAAAGACTGGTAAAATGCTCTAAGGAAGTGATATGTTGACTTTAGTTTAGTTGGTAATACACTTGAGCTGTCTTTCTGTTTTCTGTCCCAAAGTGGAGATGGGGCCTTGATGGGGCTTTCTATGTGAGGATTGGATGTATTATGTTTGCAGAGTGATTTTGAAACACCTTTACTGAGGTTTCTAAGTTTGCAGTTGCTGTTTTGATGAGTTGGCATATAAGTGTGTGGAAAAAAATGCAAAATCTGAAAACAGAAGTTTGCCCTAAATTCTTTACCAAAACAAGTTTCTTGAAAGGTTTAAAAAAACCCAGCCACCATAAACCAACCCTAACCATAAACCAACCAAACCTGTAGGTGCAGACTAAACTGCTCAAGAGAAGTGTTTAAAGTATAATGTAAGTAAGAGGTATGTGAAATACAGTTTTGATTCCTTTAAGTAATAGACACTCCCCAAGTTCTGTAAGCAAAAAAAGGATTTAACTTTCAAATGTACCTGTGTGTGTTTATGAGTACAGGATATGCTGTATCCTTATTTTACCATTGCAGGTAAGCTAAACTTGTTATGCTATACAGAAAATGATAATTAAATGTATCAGGCAAATGTTCTCTCATAGCAATAGTAATTGTAACCTGGATAAGAGACTGGGCAACAGGAAAGGAAGAATTAAGGCTGTCTTTCTAGTTCGGGCATTTCGGAAATGTTTGAACCTAACAAAACCAAGCAGAATAATGTGAATTATTTTTGTAAAATCAAAAATTACATGATAAGAGTGTTGAGTCTTGTGGAGGTTTTTTATTAAATTTGAAACAAACAAACAAAAACCCTAACATACCCTTTTTTGCTGGTCAGATTAAAATAAGCGGTATTTTATCTGATCCACCTTGGATGTAAAAGTAAGGTAGGGATTATCTTTGGGAATTGACAAGAAATGTTTTGCTGTGGCAGCCTTGCAGGTGGGAATCTCTTGCTTCCTGCTTTGATCAGTTACAGCTCTGGTTTTAATATCTGATGTGAAAGACTGTTCTCTCATAAGCCTAATAATGAGTGATGCCGTAGTACAATGTCACAAAAATCATTGTCATTAGGCCATTCTGCAAGAGACTTGTTAATAAAGAATGGTTTTTGTGTTTTCACATCAATCTCCCAAATAAGGGAAAGAGCAGACAACCACACAGGAAAAAATCTTTAAAACAGGAAATCTGGTCCCAACGTGAGTAACAAATAGAATATTTTGACTATTTTCTGAGCCAGTACTGGAGTTTATTATTAGAATCTTGGCTAAAGTTCCCTTGGCATGTGGTAGGATAGTGACCAGCAGGTTAGGAATAGTTGTTTGACAGTTTTCGGTGTTTCCTCAGGAATCCCACATTTATAATGCACTCATCCTAGTTTTACTCTTGTGTGTTGTGTGGATGAAGCACCCTTGATTGCTGTTGATGCCGAGGTTGTGGGTCAGTCCCCATATGGGCCACTCACTAAAGAGCTGGACTCCATGATCCTTGTGGGTCCCTTCCAATTCAGAAAAGTCTCTGATCTAGTTTTGTAGGCCAGCCCATAACTGAATCTATTCTTAAGTAAATGTTTTTGCCTGACAGTCTTGAAATAGCATGGAAACAACCCTCTTAGCTTTCAGGGAGGAATTTCAGTATTGTTTTTTTCTGTTACTTATTATGTGATCACTGTACACAAACTCTTTCAAAGAGACTTTTATGAAAAGTCTTTCTCTGGTGTTGAGGAGAATGCCTTGGAGCTTTGGAGAGGGGTAGGCGAGTCACGAGACAGCTGAGGGATGTGCCCAGGCCAGAGAGGAAGCTCTGAGTAGAGCTGAGTTTGATTTGTGTTGCACAAGTTCAGTGCTGCAGCTGCCCCACAGCTGCCCCATTTTCCTCTGAATGGAACTTGAGGAATTGGAAAACAGTTACTGTAGAAGAAAGAAATATTCCTCTTCTAGTAATGATAAAGAAAAGCATTTAATTGATATGAAGGTGATTGTTGTGCTGTAATGCAGACATTGTTGTACAGCAGGAGTGATACTTCTGTGTCTCTGCTTATAGAATCAGACTGTCTGCATTGGAAGGGACCTTAAAAATCGTTTGGTTCCAAACCCCTGCCATGGGCAGGGACACCTTCCATTTCACCAAGTGGCTCAAAACCCCATCCAAACTGGGCTTGAAGACTTCCAGGGATGGGCCATTCTTCCATGTATTATATTCCATCTATATCTAACTCTCTATATATCTATAATTTAGCCATAGGCATTTTCAGAGCAGTCATTAAACAATACTTCCCTGCCAAGAACAGTGTGTCTTGTCTGTTTGAAAGACACAGCTTTTTCACTGGGGCAACTGTATTTTCAAAAAAATGTTTGGACTTGGCCTTCCCACCTCTTGCGTAGTTCTAAACCAGTGTGGGATCCTATTTAAGTAGAATAAGTTCTGGGGACTTGGAGATTCAGGTATTGGATGGGAGGGCTGACTCTGGATGGATTGTGGATGTGACACAGAGCAAAGGCATGGAGTGAGAAGTGTGTGGTAGGTGTGGGACAACTTGTCATGATACTTGCAGAGCTCCCATTTAACTGTTTCAGCTCATGAGGATGTTCTAGAGATAGCAGCAAGGACAGAAGACTGTCCTCAGCAAACCGCCGTTAGGGTTTCCTTTTTCTGCTATAAGAGCATGTACTCATACAGGTTGTGTTTTACCTTTGAGATTATTTCATAGGCATAAGGCAGACAGAACCCTTATCTGCTTTAGAAAGAATCTTCTTAGGATTTAGTACTCTGTGAGAGAGTAATGTGAGGCACACATAATTAAGCTGAAGTCTTTGTACAAAAAAAAAGGTTGCTGTCACCTGAATGTAAGTTATAATGGAATATAGAATTTAAGGATCTGCAATTGTCCTATATCTTATTGAATAGAGCATTTTTCATTGTTTAAGTGTAAGATGCAGCTATGTTGTACAAAACCAAAAATATGAGTGAAACCATCTTAAACTAAGGATACCTTCAGGATTGGGGGAGATGCTTTTATTTGAAAGCATAGTTTAAAACTTATTTCCAAGCAGTTTTTAATGCCTTTTTCCTGACAACCCTTAATCATGATCTTAGCACTTTAACGTACATTCAAGTTAAAGTGCTTGATAGAATGTGTGGACAGGGTTCCTCTGTGGTACATCATCTCTTAGCAGTAAAACTATGGTTTAGTACTGAAAAGTCCTTTTTATAATTGCCTAGAAACACGGTCAGTTTTGTAGAGCAGGCCAGGCATTACTACATCTTCCATATGTTGGTTTCACTTCTGAAAGCCTACACAACTGTGCTCCACATACAGTGCTAATTTGATTTTGTTCTGTGCTCCGACTCATATATCCTCTGCAAGAGCTGAACTTCAGTCCCTTTTAAATTAATTAGTGTTTGTATTGCACTTGTAAAGGTTAACACAAATGCTAAATGTTGGTGATCTGTATTACATCCTGCATTGACTGGAAGGAGGCAATAAGCACTTGGCAAGTGTTTTCCACCTCGCATGGTTTACTGCAGAAACCCTGTAGTCTTGTCATCCATTTGCCTGCTGTTCATGGTACTTTGCGTACAACTTTATGAATCTAAATTTTCCCAAGCAGTTTCTGATTTTAATTAATGAAGACGTTCTTTCCATTCTCTTAAGAATGTCAAGCTGTCAGCTGAAGTAGAACCATTTATTCCTCAGAAGAAGGGTCCAGAGACACTAATGATCCCAATGGCGCTTCCTAACGACAGTGGAGGAATTAATGGCATGGAACCAACTCCAATCCCCAGCTACCTGATCACTTGCTATCCATTTGTACAGGAAAATCAATCCAACAGGTAATAAGTGGTAGTGATCTTCATGGAAGATGATCTGTTTTTAAATGAGTTGAAACTTGTAGGCTTGTTATTGTGAGCTGTATATTCAGTTTTTTTGTTCACCGTATTTATCCCTTCATGTATGAGGATGAAGTTTCTCTGTCCTCAATCTTCTACTTATTTTTTTCCCTCTGCTTTTCTCCATTCATATTCTTTGTTGGCTTTTTTTCCTGTATAGATCTGATACAAATCTCTCCCAAAGTCATCTGCTGTGCTCTTGGATATTCCAGGGCAGTCAGCAGGTTTTTTGTCTGAAACTCAGATGCTTCTCTGAATGAAGCAAGGCTTTGGGTGTCCCACTTGGATCCTGCCATGATGAAACAGTATGTAGCTGATTCAGTATTGAGTGTGGCTGTATCCAGTTCTCTTCACATCACTAGTAAAATATGTTGAGTTTAGGAGCTTAGAGCTTTTGTTTTTGAAGGGGTGATGAAGGTTTGAATTTTCTTTGAGAGGGGGAAGACTTACTGAGCAGTTTTCTTTCCTTTTGTTTTTTTAATAGGCAGTTTCCATTATATAACAGTGACATCAGATGGCAGCAACCCAGCCCAAATCCTGCAGGACCATACCTTGCTTATCCTATAATATCCGCACAGCCACCTGTTTCTACAGAATATACTTACTATCAACTGATGCCAGCACCATGTGCTCAGGTCATGGGTTTCTATCATCCTTTCCCTGCCCCCTATCCTGCACCCTTTCAAACAGCAAATGCTGTGAGTACAGTTTCTGCAGAGTGCACCGAGCGCCCCAGCCCGTCAGGCCAGGTCTTTCCATTGTCCACTCAGCGGAGCAGAAGCACTAACAGGGGACCAGTCATTCAAAAAGTAAGTCTGCTTTTGCATAACTAGATAACTAGAACTGTATGAAGAAAATGTCTTTGCATAGGAAGCATATTTATCATTTTTTTATCAACTTTTTTTGTGTGTGTGGCAATGTTTGAAAACAGCAACAGCAGTTACAGATGCACATAAAAAATAAACGTCCTCCAGTGAAAAATGTCGCCACTCAAAAGGAGACCAGTTCTTCAGGTCCTGAGAACAGGTCAAAGATTGTTTTGTTGGTTGATGCATCACAGCAAACAGGTAATTTGTTTCTTAAGTTCTGGGTGTATGAAATAACTAGAACTACATGTCAGTTGCCATCTTTTCTAAAAGAGGGTGGACCAGATTTAGATGCCGCTTTTAAGAGAAGTCTTTGTGGCTCAAAAGGGTAATGAATAAAAGGTGCTGATGTTTGCAGATACCTACTCTGTATGTCACCTTAGAGTGTCGTGGTGATATGGTACTCCTGTAGAGACTTTGACAACTCTTGAAGGAGTTGGTTATTAATAATAGTTGGACCTAGATATAATTCAAATTCAGTGCTGGTTTAATGCAAAGACTGGCTTTTAAAATTTATTTTTAAGATGTGTAGCTTTTTCATGTCTCTTATCAATTCCTGCAGAAGTAATTTTATTTTTATTGTTTCTTGAAGACTTCCCTTCAGATATAGCCAATAAGTCACTTTCTGAGAGCGCCTCCTCGATGCTTTGGAAGTCAAAAGGCAGGCGCAGGAGAACCTCTCACCCGGCTGCAGAGTCCTCCAGTGAACAGGGGGCAAGTGAAGCAGACATTGACAGTGACAGTGGCTATTGTAGTCCTAAGCATGGCAATAACCAGGCTGCAGCTATGGCTTCAAGAAATACAGATTCCTGTGCAATGAATGTATGTAAACATAACTTGAGTATAACTTAACTATATTTGAAGCCTACAGACTTAGGAAAATTCCTAAAATAATTGTTTTTTTCCTTTTCAGGTTGTAGAACCATCGATAAATACAAGTAAGCATTGTCTTGACTGGTGAGCTGTTCAAAATTTGGCTGGGTTGCATTTGTATTTTTGCTTTACATTTTGTTAAGAGCCACCTTTTCATCGACTTCAGCATGCTGCTCTAAGTGATCAGATACTTCTGAGGATGTATCTGTGGATCTGAGGATGTATCTGAGGATGTATCACAGGACACTGTAATTTCCAACCACCTTCCCTAAGACACCTGTTACTTGCTGAATGAACAAGTGTATAGCTATCACAAATAAGTTAGTAACAACTGCCTTTTTTAATGGGTTAAAAAAAGCTCCAGTGGAAGCATTCAGACAAAGCTGTGCTACTGTTTAGTTTGTCCTCAGGCTTCCTTACCCTGTTGGGCTGCAGTTCATACCTGGGTAGTAACAGAGCCTCATTCTCTATTTCAGTTCTCATTCTCTATTTCAGAAGCAGTGATACTTTTAGAAGCTTTAAATGTGCCATGAACAAATAGTTTGATTAGTCAGGTAGTAGCAGGTAGTGCCAGGGACTGCTATTTGTGACTGAACTGAAATTGGTGTAGATGTGAACCTGAGATTTCCTTTCTTACTGCTTTGTGGTGATCGATTCTTGGCAGCTTGAACATTCTGAAAAGGTGACTCTGCCAACATCTTAAAATAGCTATGGAAATAAATGTTGTCACAGGAGAATTAGACTTTCTCCAAGAACTTTATTTGTATCAGGGCTGTGTTCTGGCACTGGTGGCATATGAATCATTATGATATTTTCCGGGTACTACTTCAGTTTTTCATTGATGACACTTCTCTTTCAGCTGGTATAAGTTGGACTAATGTAAATTCACAAGCAACTCAGAAGAAACCTTGGATTGAAAAAACTCCAGCGTTTTCTAGAGGTGGAAGACAAGCTGAGCAAAGAAATAATCCACAGGTATGCTGTCAGTGGTTCTCAGTTGAAGTATTTGGGCTTTTTGTAATATGGGTAAATAAGGAATTTGGAAGGAATTATAAAATAATATACAAAAAATATTTAATGAAAGCAGTGTAGAAACTCAGCCTTAAGGTCTAGTTGAACATTTCCAAGTGGTATGTTTTTTGAGCTAGCTATATATTACATATATATAAAATTTAATGTCCTTGACAGTCTTCTGCCTATAGGCTGTGCTTTGTATGTCCTACCTAGGAAGAGCACTGCATATATAAAGCAACCTGAGAAATGAAGATAGTGTGGGTGGGGAAAAGTTAGTTCAGTTTTTGACCCATTCACACTTCAGAAGAAAAAAATTCTCAAACTTTCTAAAGAAAGATTCTGATGTGGTGGTGAGCTAGCATCCTGTGTTCTCACTCCTGTTGTCTTCAAAACTTTATTTTTAAAGTTTACATTAGCATACCATTTTTAAGGATTTTTATTATTTCTTAATGGCTTAAAATTCTTTTATATTAAAGCTTGAATATCGTCCTCTGAGACTTCCTTCAAGTGGGACAGGATTTCTGTAATTAGTATGTGAGGAGAAAGGAGAAGGTGGCCTTCCTAGTTTGAGAGATTTTATTGTGGCAGGTGGACCAGAGGGGGGTGCAAAGAAGGCTGAAACATTTGCTTTTGTTTAAACCTAGGTTTTCCTTGAACTCTGTTATTGCAGACAAGAAAGCTGAGCTCCAAGCGGGAGCTTTGTATAAACATGCCTGTTTGTGCAAACATGTGTGAGCCAGCTTGGTCTGTTTAGGTTTTCGGATGGAGTTGTTGAATTGTCTTGAATCTTCCTGTTTGGTAACTGTGGGTTTATTCTATAAAGAAGCTTGTGGATGCTTGTATCTGGCAATGTAGCAGTTCTGAATCCTTTTATAACCTGTTGTCAAATCAGAGGCTTCAGAAGCCACTATTGTTAGTTTATGGCATTGGGAGAGTAGGAAGAACCAGACTTTCTTTCATCCTGTCACAGTTTAGACTCTAAATCTGGCAGTTATTTTAGATATTTAAAAACAAAGCTGGCACAAAGAGTTTTAAATGAGGTTGCCTCAGCCAAATTCACTGTACCTCAAGGCAGAATTGTCCTAGAAACTATTTTCTGTTGAAACTAAATTGGTACAAGATCTGTAGGAAATTTTCTTGAGAAATAGGTAAGTATAAGTGTGAAATCCTTGTCATGTACTGATTTTTGCCAACCAGTCTTGCCCATGGATTTCCACCAGCCTGTCACATAATAAACAGAACACTGCTTCTACGACTATGCTGCTGTCTCTGGCCTTTAGAGAACTGTGTGCCTGTGCATTGTCATAAAAAATGTGTTGAAAAGGCAGTAACTGCATGCAGAATAATTAAGTAGTGGGAGAAAGTTCTTTGGAGTGATTCTGCTCACAGGCAGTTCCTCAGTTAGAGTTACAGGCAATTCCTGATTATCTTTGCGTTTGGCCAAAAGAAACCTTTTTATTTAAGTTAAAAACTTAAAGATAAATTGGCTTGAGGGGGAAGAGTAATTTGTGTGGAATGTTTGTGTAGGCTTTAGAATAAAGGCCAAAAAAGCTATGAAAAAGGCCCCACAAAAAAAACCAAAAAACCAAAACACCAAAGCATAACTTATCCTCTAAAATCTGTACCTACTTGCTAATGAGCAGACGTGAGAGAACTTTATGTGCGTGCACATACGCTTCTTGAAAAATTGAAATTACAAAATGCCAATCACATTTGTTATTTTCAGTCTGGTTTCAGATGCAGAGACCACAGCACATCTTCAGAAAGAAGGCAGAGTTTGCAGAAAAGACATGAAAAACCTTTAGCTACAAGCCAGGCAAGCAGAGCAGATCAGAGTCCTGAACCTCTGTATTTTGAGGTACTGTTGTATGAAAACTCTTTCCACATTGCAGCAATGCAAGTTCTATATGGAATAAGTGATGTTCTCAGTGGGAAGTTTCAAAACATCTGGCTCCAAGAGGTGCACAGCTGAGGTCACTAATTTGTTAGATGATTCTTTCATGGTGTGCAGAAAGAGACTTGTATTTGGGTGTTGAGGAAAATGCAGTAATATAGACCACTCTGTGATTGACAGATTAAATAAGCAGCCTTCAAGTAACTTCTGTTCACTTGTGAGTCAAAATTAGTGTTTGCTGGTTTATCTCCTCTAATTGTAATAGGATTTTTAATGTGTGTGAAAAAGAAAATTTTTCTTTAAAAAATACTATTTGGATACAGAAATGCTGTCCTAATTTTTCATTATTTTCTGTTAGTGTCACTTAATCCCATCTAGCTTATGTGGGGTTTAGGGATTCAATTTGTTTTTCTACCTTAAGCAGTTTCAGTTGATGCTTCTCAGGTGACTTTGGTTCCATCCTTTTTATTCTTAATTTTTGTAATGTTTAGGATGAAGATGAATTTCCAGAGCTAAATAGTGACAATGGCAGCAGCAAAAGTAGTAGCATTCAGCAAAAGATTTCACCCAAAGTAGTAAGTAATTGTTTTGCAAAGCATTCTCTTTTGAGTCTATTCAGTTTGTGTAATTTTTTTTATGAATCTCTGCTACAAAACTTATTGTAGTAATTGTGATGATCTTGGGGTGTTTGTGTTACCAGCCTTGGATGCTAAAGAAATGCCAATTAAAATAAATGGTGCAGGGAACCCATCTCAAAAAAACCCCAAACTTCAGGATTTCAACTAATGAAATTGTAAGATACGTGTTACAGACACCCAGCAGACTGTCCCGTGGTGCTTTCATGCAGACATCTCTTAAAATCCTTAAATCTGCAAATACGTATAATGGTTTCAGTTTTTCAAAATAATTACAATTTGTGTAGTTTCTTTTAGTTTCAAGATACACTGCATCTGCTTTAAGGCTGTGGAAGCAGTTGTTGGAAAGGTACTTTTTTAGTATGTGAACTACTTAAATATTTTGTTGCAGAACTATGCCTGTAGACTGCTTAATCTATTTGGCTGCTTTCCAGCAAAGTCAAGTCCTATGTAAAATCTTGGGAAGGGGAGGGGGAAATTCTTTATTTAGCAATCAGACTGGAAAACCTTCTGAAGCCATAATTGGAGCTAAATAGAATAGCTTTCCCATATAAAAATGAAATAATATAAGTAAGTTTTTTTTAACTTGCTGTGTCATCTAGCTGTAAATAATTAAGATGTCATATTGCTAATCGAGCCTTGGGTGATTTGATTTTTGAAATGCCACCTGTTTGGTGGTCCGGAGAAAAAAGTATTTTAATTGTGGGGTTTTTTGCATTTTGTTTAAAATTCTAGTTGGATGACTTACCAGAGAATTCTCCAATCAATATAGTCCAAACTCCAATTCCCATTACAACCTCTGTACCAAAGCGTGCAAAAAGTCAGAAGAAGAAGGCTTTGGCTGCAGCCCTTGCAACAGCTCAAGAGTATTCAGAGATCAGCATGGAACAGAAAAAGCTTCAGGTGTGTAGCACCCTGCCCACCCCCAGCACTAACTGAATTTGTTTCTTAAACTGCCTGTTCTTTCTACCTTATGCTTTTACTATCCATAATGTCCAGTGGCAATGAATTCTAACCTTACTATATCTTGTGTGGAGAAATTTTTCTTTCTGTAGTAGCACCCTGCCCACCCCCAGCACTTGGTGAAGAGGAGGATCTACCTGCTGCTCCTCGTACTCTCTAATAGCAGTAATCTCTTTGTAAAGAATGTTGCAGGCACCATTTCTCTGTACTTATCGTATGTGATGTTGCTGTTGTAGGAGGCTTTATCAAAAGCAGCTGGAAAGAAGAGCAAGACCCCTGTTCAGTTGGATTTGGGTGACATGTTAGCAGCTCTTGAAAAGCAGCAGCAAGCGATGAAAGCGCGTCAGATCACCAACACCAGGCCCCTCTCCTACTCAGGTATTTCTAATCTGCCTGACAATGGCCAAATACATTTTGTGCCAATGTGAATGTGATTCATTTGGGCATCTTAAATGTTTTTCTTGCTGTCGAGTTTTAGCTTTTGAATGTAAAGGTGATAAAAACTTGGAAAGATTATTTTTATTGCATTTGTCAATAAATTACCTGTGCTATCATTCTTTGTGCTGCAATATGCAATGGTGAAAAACAATATAGAACTGAGGCCAAATGTCTTTTTAAAAGACCTGCTATTCAAAACTCAGGATTTGTCCTGAGAAAATTCAGTGCTGAAATGAATATGTGAAAAGAACATCTACTAAAGGTATTATAAAATACTCTTTGAAAGAGAGGATACCTGTTATATGGAGGGATATCTTGCTAGGATAGTCTTCCTATTTCTGCTCTTTATGGTTCAGGGTCTCTGGACGTAAGGCTTTCTCAAACTAAATTTGTTTCTTAAACTGCCTGTTCTTTCTACCTTATGCTTTTACCATCCATAATGTCCAGTGGCAATGAATTCTAACCTTACTATATCTTGTGTGGAGAAATTTTTCTTTCTGCAGTGCTTTTTTGGGGTGGAGGTCAGTATTGGGTTTTTTGTGCTCCAACTCATAATTTTGTTAGCTTTCACAGCCTTTTTATTACAAAGACTGAGAAGTTGTTCCCTTCTTTCCTCCTCTGATATCTGTCAGGGCTCTGAAGAGTCCTAGTCTCTTTAGTTATTTAATTCTGGAAGAATCTTCTCTGAGAATCCATATTGCTTTTTCTGTACCTTTGTGTAGTTCCACTGTATCGTTTTAAAAACGAGATCAGACATTCACAGAATATTAGGTTATAGTTCCATCATGAATGTATACAATGGTTTAATTATGCTTTTTCATTTGCTATTTCTTTATCAACACAGCATTAAATTAGGTTTTTTAATACTTGCTGCCAAATGCAGAACTGACATTTTTGTAATTACTTACAACCCCACCAATCTGATTCCTAAGCCCTTGTATGTAGCCTGGAGTCCATCATTATGCACATAGTTACCATTTTCCTTCTGCTGTGTTGGTTCCTTTACCTGCTTTGAGTTTCAGCGGTGTTCAAACATTAATTCAAGTTGGCAAGGTTATATCAAACAAAGCTCAGCAAAGAACTGTTGGCATTTCCATTGGAGACAGAACTTGTTTTATTCTTTCTGGCAAGAGATCCACTTAACTACATGTTGTACTCTCTCATCTGTTTTGTCCTGTCAGCTATTCAAGTCTTTAACAACTGAAAATCAACGTTTGGATAAATATTTGCCATTTATCTTACCATAGTCGTCTAACTTACAAAGCTACATGTAGTCATTTGAGAGAGACTCCTTACTATTTATTAAAATAATTCCTGGAATCCATAGCTTCCTAAAACATGAGGCTAAGTTGAAAAAAGCATAAAACCATCTGGAAGCAACAATATCTGATGATGTAATTTTCCTGTCATTATGAACTGCTTTTTTTCCAAGGAAGGAAAATCCACTTAGAGAATTCATCAGTGGAAATTCTGAAAACAGTGTTGAAATGCAGCTGACTTGTCTTTTGGTGAAACTAATATCTATCTTGTATTTAGTTGGCAGTGCTGCTCCCTTTCATACCAAAGAATCTGCCAGCAGAAAGTCCTTAACAAAGGGACAGACGTCTATGGGTTGCCTTAATCCTTTGGATTCAACTGCCCCAAAAGTGAAAAGAGGAAAAGAGAGAGAGATTGCAAAACTGAAACGCCCTACAGCACTTAAAAAGGTAAATGTGCTAACTTTGGTGTGTTTTGAGTCACACTCACACTTCAAAACTGAAAAGCTGGTATTTTCTTAGTTGAGGTCTAATTCCTATGAGCATAGGGCAAGGGAATTAGGAGCTTCTGCCTCCAGTTCCTGCTGAACCAATGCCCTGTCCTTTGCATCTAGGCGTGTATCATAACTCTTAAATCCCCATAATCAGTTGAAAGTAATAAAAACGTATTTCAATACAGATTGCAAGGGTGTTTTCTTTTTTTAACTGTAGGCACTAGGACACATGGGAAAGCTTCCATAATTTTTTCATGTGGCTGATTGCTAGTCTGTAGTGCAATGCAGTATGCTAACCTTAGTTTTTCATACTTCTTTTTATAGAGATGGGTATAGAAATATAGAAGCAAACCCACAATTTTTGAGTAAACCTAGAAATAATTAATTACTAGTATATATATCTATATTCATGTAGTCATAAATTAGGTTTACGTAGAAGGAATGGGGTATTTATGGAGATCAGAATGTAAAATATAAAAAATGAGCCCTAAAAATGCTGGCCTTTGTCTGACCTGCCTGTGATCTGAGTTGGAGGAATTCACCTGTTCAGAAAAGTTTTCTAAACTCTTTGTTTCAGTGATTTTATATTATCGTTATTAAACATGCTGGTAATACCAGTAAATCCATGGCTAGTTATCTTTGCACTTCCCTTTCTTTTATAGAAAGGGTTGTCTTTATTGAGGTGCTTCACAAAGATGGTTAGTATGCCTGCATAAGGTATTCTTTTACAGGCATGGGGATGAGGAATTGTTAATAAGTGAATGTTATGTATCAGAAAGGAAGCTGTGAAAGTACTTAAGCTATTGAAAGTACTATTAATGTAGAAGTATTGAGTGATTATTGTGAGTATTGAGTATACCATCTGTAAAATGCTGCAGTGAAACACTCTCTGTGATCAAAGAGGAAATTGAAGTGATTTCAAGGGTTTCTATCCTGGCGTGAGTAGGAAATTCCTTAACAGCTCTCTTAACTTCGTGTTATGTTCAGTGAAAGGGATGTTTTTCTTTACAGATACCTCTCTAATTTTCAAATGCTGACAGCTATTGGTTTTGTTTCTAGATTATTTTGAAAGAGAGAGAAGAGAAGAAAGGTCGTTTATCAGCTGACCACAGCCTTCTGGGTGCTGATGAACAGAAAGAGGCTCATATAAATTTGACAGCTGACCAGTCTCAGGAGCTGGCCTCTCAGGAAGGTTGGTCTCTCTAGACTCCCATCACTCCCCTTCACCTTTATTTTCATATTTTGCCTTTCTCTTCTTAAGCCACACAATTTGTTAATGTCATCTTTTACCTTACGACATACTAGCAGTTGAAACCCTCTTCCAAAATGCCCTTGTCTGTCCCCCAGTTGTGGAAAGCTCAATGCCCAGTGGTTTCTCAGGATATGATCTCCATACAGCATTTTAATTATCATCTCAAGTGGATGTTCCCACCACATGTCAGAGTTGATAGTATTTTTGATAAGCAAGCAAAATGTAACCTGTTGTCAACCATGCAATGTCAAACATTCAGTATGAACATACTGAAGGTTTTCCAGATATAGAAGTTACAAACTGTAAATAGGGTTTTCCAGTTTGTTGAACATGTCAATCAGCTGCAGTCTCTGGACTGTCAATTTGCAGCAGCAGCTCTGAGCAACGGAGAAACTCCAGAGAATTTTCAGTGTCTTCAATGTGTTTGGGGCAGTGGGAGTGGGGGAAGGTGGTGTCTGTCAGGTTTCCAAATGTACTGCTTCATAACTTTTTTCTTCTGACTAAAGTAGGAAAATCTTAGACATTCTAGGAATAAGTTAGTTGAGTATTTTATATATACAAATAGTAAGGAATTATTGGAAGGAGTAATAACATTTAGATGAGTTTTTTCATTCTGTTTTATTAATTTCCCATAGTAAGCTATTTTTAAGGTATATTCAAATATTGCTGATTTATCCAGTCCATGCTGAGTGGTGGATGTGTGTTCAGTTTTTCTCCCCTTTCCCCTTCCTCTCCAGAAGGAGAGGGAAGTGTAACACTCAGAGTTTCCAAAATGGAATTTGGACAGAGTAAGGGAGTGATAACACAAGAAGTGTGGTTCTGTTCCTTTTTTATAAAAAAGTGTATTTGTATTTTATAATGTTTAAACATTGCCTTTCAGAAACTGGTCTGAGTATGCCTAGTGATACTTCACTTTCTCCAGCAAGTCAGAATTCTCCGTACTGCATGACCCCAGTGTCACAGGGTTCACCTGCTAGTTCTGGAATAGGCAGTCCAATGGCATCTTCTGCAATAACCAAAATTCACAGCAAGAGATTCAGAGAGTAAGAGTTTTGCATTATTAATATAAATTCAAGGCTTACACTTTAGTCACCCTTGTGTTTTAAGTGTGGGTAGATTTAGTAGACTTAAGAGCTTAATGAACATAAGCTTCCCTTTCAGGAATAGAAGGTCCTGCAAGTATTTTCTTCTTTTTTCCTCCTAAATGGATCGCTTATGTTTGTACACAAATGTGTATATATATGTACACATTCACTTGAGACTTCCTTTGGTTGCCACAGCAAATAAACAAGGAGTGTTATCTGAAAAATATTTTTTGAAGGCAGGCAATATATGCTTTGGATGGGAAAGGAATACTTAGCAATGCTTAAAATAATGTACTAGTACCTCTTAATGTGTTAGGTGTTTTTATTAATGTATCTTTATGATGTACTGAATTAAGGAGAAGAAAATTGCTTGAGGCATAGTATTTGTTTGTATTTTTAATATTATTTTTGATTGGCTTCTTGGGGTAAGGGATATTACTACAAATATGTTTTAAATATGTATTTTTAGCTTACAGTTTGCAGTCTGATTTCTAAATCCTTTTAATGACTTTGGTAAGAGTTAAATAACTGTTCTGAGGAAGTAAAATTATTTTCATTTGCAAAAAGGCTCTGTGAAACCCTGGTTATGCTAATATTTGTGAAGCAGCAATGCTGACATTCGTGAATGTTGTTTTGCATTGACAGATACTGCAACCAAGTTCTAAGCAAAGAAATAGATGAGTGCGTGACTCTCCTGTTGCAAGAGCTTGTCAGCTTCCAGGAGCGGATTTACCAGAAGGATCCCACGAGAGCTAAAGCAAGGAGGAGGCTCGTTATGGGGTTGCGTGAGGTTACGAAGCACATGAAACTAAACAAGATCAAGTGTGTGATCATATCCCCCAACTGCGAAAAAATTCAGTCAAAAGGTATAAATGCGAAAAACAAGTGGCACACTTAGCTCTCTCCAGTTTTCTTGTGCTGATTAGATGTGTTAATTAGCGAGGTTAGAAGCATTTGTTACTGAGCATGATGTTACACTTCCAGACTCCAACTGGGTAATTGCCATTCCACATTTATTCTTTGTTACTCCAGCCTGGAAGAAACTCTTTTCTTGAGAGATGAAAAGGTTAAAGAAAAATAGATACTGTAGAATTGAAGTTAACTCTGTGTTGCATCATTCTGTGTTCAATATACCTTGCAGAGTCCTGAGCTCTGGATGCTTTTGAGGAAGATTCCTTAAGAGGAATGTGAATTGGGTAATTAGCCAACCAACACATTTTGCCACAACCAGAAGTATAAACAGAGGCTTCCTGAGACAGGAGAATAGCAAAGCTCTGTTCAAAAAAAGACCTGTGAAACTAGTTTGTGGCAGGACTAATAGAGAATATCACCTTCATCTGTACTCATTCACCACACTTGAAATGTATCTTGTGTTATCCTCTGGGACACAGGAGCTGATGTGTGTATGGAAGTTCTACTAATTGCAGTTTAAATGGGTTAGAGAGTTAAATCATGCTATATGATGACTTCAACTGACTAGATAACTGTTTAAAATTGCTTTCTTCAAGGTGGACTAGATGAGGCTCTGTATAACGTAATAGCCATGGCACGGGAACAGGAAATTCCATTTGTCTTTGCTCTTGGCCGCAAGGCTCTTGGCCGCTGTGTGAACAAGCTGGTTCCTGTTAGTGTTGTGGGTATCTTCAACTACTCAGGTGCTGAGGTGAGTAATTCCATTCACTTAAGTGACTGGAGTAAATAATAATGTTTCTTGTAGTAAAGAATTGATTTGGCATCAAGAGCATGCCTAAAGCACCTTTGATAATAGCCTTGATCTCATCTTGGTGTCTTTTCTTTGAAATTCAGTTTTAATGGTACTGAGACACTGTGCTGTAACACTTTGGTCACAACATCTCATTTAGCTTTCAAACACATTTAAAATGTAATCTGAAATTCTCTGGAAGGCTTAAGAATGTAAGAAAAGCAGTATCCTAAATTATGTCCATCTTCTCAAAGGTGCATAAACATGGAGTGCTGTTTTTATTATTCAACACAGAGAAGAACTAATTCTTAGCTAAAGCTGAGGTATTTGGTGTTAATCTTGAGGCTCGCATGTGGTATACCTTGGACTGAGGGGAGTAATCTAAAGTGAAAACTGTTAGTAAGAATTAGTGCTGATAAAACTGCCTTTGTACTTAGGATCTGTTTAACAAGCTGGTTTCCCTGACTGAGGAGGCCAGGAAGGCCTACAGGGACATGGTGGCTGCAATGGAACAGGAGCAGGCAGAAGAAGCCTTGAAGAATGTCAAGAAGGCCCCACATCACATGGGTCATTCTCGCAACCCTTCTGCAGCAAGTGCTATCTCCTTCTGCAGTGTTATCTCTGAACCCATATCTGAGGTCAATGAGAAAGAATATGGTGAGTAGATTAATGCTTTCCTTGGTAAATAGAAGCTGGAGTTTTCCAGATCCTGTTTGTTGTGAAATGTAGCCAAAGATGTAATCCTTCTTCCTAATTTAAAGTGTTCTACAATATTCAGGTGTAAGAAAAGATTGGTTAGACTTCAGATATTTTCATAATTAATGTTTTTCTCTGAACTATGTAGAAAATAATTTATAATCCTCAAATATCGAACATCAGTGGAGTTCTCCTGTTTTATTATTATTTAACCGTTACGCAACAGATAGCACAGAATTGATTATATGACTGAGGAAGAACTGGTGACAGCAGGAACTAAAATTTGAGATCTCTGAAGATGGACATGTAGCTTAAATTTTTAAACTTGAGATGGCAGTGATTGATCCTCATGTGAGCAATTTATCCAGTTGCTTAAGCCCAAATGAAAAAGAGCATAAAAGGGAGAATACTTTTTAGAAGTCAAAAGCCTCTTTTTTTTTGTCTGAGAGTAAATTAAAGAGAATACTATCTTTTTAGTGAGTTCTTTTGTGGTATCTTGAATTCATTTCAGCTGTTAAATATTTTATAACAAATCTTTAAATGAATGAATTGAGATGGTGGCAATTCTTTTAATTTATACTTGAGAGAACCCTCTTTGACTACACTTAGTGCTACAGTTTGTGTTTACGCAGGAAACTAAGTGGCACAAACTTGCAACTTTGTAATATCTGCTTTAGGGTACAGTGAAAACTCAGAAGTTATTCACAGCTCTTTCTGTTGCCTCTCCACTTCCCTTACCTTTTTCCAACAGAATTTTTCTAGAAAGCATAAAATAATATTATTCATATTGCTATTTTGGCTGTTATTGCATGCTCAGGAGAAATATTTTTAAATACAAGGGATTAATGTTTCCTACTTAAACTTCTTTCAAAATTTATAGAAACAAACTGGAGGAATATGGTGGAAACATCTGATGGGTTAGAGACCTCTGAAAACGAGAGAGAATCTGTGTGCAAGGCTGCAGTACCAGAAAAGGCTGGCAATGGCCAAATGGAAAAAACCACTCTTAATAAACAACCACCTCTGGCTACAACTGGCGCTACCTCAGCAACAAATCACGGAAAATCCACCCCAGGTGACAAAGATGAGGTGAAACCAGATGACAATCTGGAATGGGCCTCACAGCAGAGCACAGAAACAGGATCCCTGGATGGCAGCTGCCGAGATCTTCTGAATTCCTCCATGACCAGTACCACCAGTACTCTTGTGCCAGGAATGCTGGAAGAGGAGGAGGAAGAGGAAGATGACGATGATGAGGATTATGCCCATGAACCAATTTCTGTAGAAGTCCAGCTTAACAGCAGAATTGAATCTTGGGTTTCAGAGACCCAGAGAACTATGGAGACGCTGCAGCTCGGGAAGACCCTTAGTGGTGCTGAAGAAGACAATGCAGAACAAAGTGAAGAGGAAGAAATAGAGACCTCAGAGCAGGCTGATCCCATCACTGATGGGGAGGAATGGACAAATGAGAAGCACGCAAGTAACACTCAACATAAATCCACCATCTGCAGTTCTTTGAACAAAGAACACTCAGATTCCATCTATATGCCGTAAAAATAAGCAGGAACTCAGGAACTTTTTAGAAATTACATTAAGACTAACTGTTGTAAAAGGTTGCAGCCATTATTACATATGCTTCATCTCAACATTTTGCACTGTTAAACATTTAATACGTGTATTTAATTCACAATAATATTTTTTTGTAGCTGTCCGTTACTTTTTTGATTTAAAAGCTAGCTTAGTTCTTAATCAGCATTGATTTCCCAGATCAGAAACTGTGTGGAAAGTTTGTCAGTAAGCATTCATTTGATCTTTTGTAAGAGGAAACTTCTTGTAACTGACCAGTTTTAAGCAAAATTCTTTCCATTTGTGACTCTTCAGCTTATTTTCAGCCAGGTAACCTACATTAACACTGACTAATTACCAACAATTCATGTTGGTGCTATGGTGTTATACTGGGCCTGTCAGTGTATTTGGCCATGACTTTCTAGTTCTGTCTAGAAATAAAAGGAAAACTTTGATTCTCTTTCAAGAAAAGCTAGAAAAAGCTATTTGCAATCTTAATGAGAATTAAATAGTAGAGGGATTGTGTGTGATTCTTATGCTAAGATAGATGCAGCTTTTCAGTTGGTCTCGGTGAATGCATCATTAAAAAGCTGCTGAGAGCTGAGATGGTTACAATAAGTTATAATAAATTGGATTCCAGAAAAACTTTAAACCAGAGGGGTATAATTAATGTTTTGCAGGTTTTCTTTACAAGGTAGAAATATTGCTTTAAAAAAAACAGGAAAGAAAACAAAAATTCGCCCTTCTCTCTGCAGTTGCTTTCTGCCAAACCACTAAGTGACTCATTAACCATAATCCCTATTCAGGGCTTTTAGTAAACTGATGACTTCCTCTCTCTCCTGTCACTTACCTCAGGAATGCTGTTTTGCATATTGTATTCTGCATAACACTGCAAAAAACAAGAATAATCCTTTAACAGCAAGTGTGAATGATGTGGTGGCTACCTCTGCATTCACCTGCATGCTGTGATCCTGGCCAGGATGTATCTTAACAACTCCTGCTGAAAACGTGACCTCTTTGTCTGGTCTTGCAGTTGTAACAGCTTTAGGAGTTGACCTCTAGACAGAGAAGAAAGTGTTTTTTCAGGAAAGGAGGAAGTGCCCTGTAGTTTGGGGAAGTATTTCAGTGGTGTAGAGGTAAAAGAAACAAAAATATGCCCTCCCTGACCCATACCTGTTGCTAGAGAATTGTTCCGTGTTCTGTTCTGAATACTGAAATGAAATGCATTAACTGATGATGAATTTGTTTAAGACTGAGGATGGAGTGTGTCTAAACATCAGGAGTCTGTTTTCCGTCTTTTCTCTGGTATTGGCAAGGGAAGCAGCAGGAGCTTCACTACAGGAGTAGCCAAAGAGTAACTCACGTGAATAACACTTTCACAGCAAACATGTTTCTTTAAATTTCACTTTGTTTTTCTTGATCACTTGTATCAAAATGCACGAAAAGCCTCTGGGTAGGCTGAAAACTACAGGAAACTGAAGTTGGGGTGTTCAGTCCACACTTAGGAATATGGGACCAATGTTTATAGCAGTAGTGATGCTGGTGTTATAAGTTGCACTGGGAAAATAAGACTCCAGGTTTAGAAGTCATCTAGCCCTGAGATTTTGGATGCTAATGAAAATAATAAAAACTGTGTATTATGTAAATAATGCTTTGATAGCTATAGGCATAGCAAATGCTATGTAGATAAGCAGTGTAGAGAGCTGCTGTGAAAACTGGCTGTTGTGTCACGTTCTTAGCTCCTTAGTGTAATCTTCCTAGGTGTTAGAACAGGTGTTCCGTAGGAAAACAAAGACTAAGGAATGATGCCTCCTGAATGTTAAACCTTTTACTGTCCCTGTGGCAGATTTCTACTGTCTCTATGTTTTAAAGAGTTTTTGCTTTAGGACATGACAGGTGTTTGAACTGCTGACAAGCAAAACCCGCCCTTGGATGTGTAAGCACATCTCAGCACAGGTGAGATCAGTGCATACACTGAGGGCAAAACTTGGCCAGAACATCAAAAAACAAAGGTGTTTGTAGTTTCTCCTTTTGCTTTTTCAGTGCCAGTGATTCAAATAACTTTTGATCTTGAAGTATTAACATCAAAGGCGCATCTTTTTTATATGTCTTTTATGAACTTGGACTGTCATTTTAAAATTTTCTGATATTTATATCAAAGAAGTCTTGTAATATTCAGCCCGCTATTTAACTGCAATTTTGCTACAAGTTTAATAGAGTTCTTGAAAGTGATACAGCACTTATAATTATCTCTCAATTTGCCAGCAAATAAGGAACTAGTCTCTTTTTAAAATGTGGCAGGTCACCCTTAGGGGAACAAACTGAAACTGAGTAAAGAAAACTGGGTTTAGTGCTTCCTTTTTGATAAGCTGGGAATAAGCAATAACTGTAAGAATGAAATTGCAATTCCTTTGGGAGTGATCTATTTGCATCTGAAATTAGGGAAGTTCCTTGCCACTTGAAGCACTTAAGGAGAGTATCTCACTGTGGTAATTTTGGTTCTATTATCAACAGAATTTAAGAAGAAAGCATACAAATGTTCTACAATACCATGATTTTTTTAAAAAGTAGTTGAATTTCTATTTCAGTGTAAAAGTGTGCAGTTTATACAGGTTGTTACTGTCCCCATGAAAAGATGTTTCTGTAGTTATAGGTGTATAGATATTTTTGTTGTGAAAATAATTATTCGGGAAACAAATCTACTTTTCTTAAGGCATTGTTTATAGAAATGATTTCACCACTTACTTTATCTGGTAAAATCGAAAATAATGTATCTGTGGTAGGGGTAGGGATCTTTAAAACTGATAGAGGTGGCTATGTATACAACCTATTTATATAAATACTCTTAAGTATCTCTGTCAATAATAAAACATGGATTACAAATCTGTAAAAGGGAAAAATTCCGAGGAACTGTCCTTAGTTGGACCAAGTAGCAATGTCTGATTAAGGCTAAGGCCCTGATCCTGCTCACACATACTTTGGAGTGTTAGTGCCACTGGCTTAAATTGGTGGCCTGTTTATCTGCTTAAGTTGTGTGCAGGCTGCTGTAGGATTGGAGCTAAACAGTGACAGAGGGTTTTTACCTGTGTTTTGAAAACTCATTATAGAAACTGTTGAGTAATGCACTTGTTGGTGTTCTTCTGGTAAAGCTAAGAGGTGTCTTTATGGGTGGGTGGGAGCTTACACAATGTGGTTCTGTCCAGTTCTTTAACACAAGCTTAAATTTAATAATGTTACTTTAAATATGTATGTAAAAAAGTATTATTGTTTGAAAAGCTGCTGTTGCTGAAACTGTCATTAAGTATTTCTTGTGAAGTTGTGCCAACTAATGAAACAATTCAGTTTATTTCAGTGTCAGCCATTTAAAAATTAGACATGGCAATTTGTTAATAGAACAAAACCCAGCAGAAACAAGCCATAGAAACCAGGAACGGGGGGGTTCTACTCACCCTGTCACACACAAGGGAACATGAGAATGTCTAACCCAAAACTTCATCACCAGTGAATGGTAATGCAGAAAGTAGAAACCCGGTTGGCACAGCCCACCTTTTAAATGTTGATAAATAGTTCATATAATTTACTTTTAAAATAGATTCTAATAAGGAAAGCTGTTTAATCTTCAATGTCTTTAAATTTATAGTGATATTTAGGTTAAAGCAGTAGAAAAACCATTATAAAGTACAATATGAAGGGGTTTGTTCCATTTCTTTTTTGCTGTATGAAGGATAACTGTTCTGTCTACCGTACTTTTTGGAGTAATAACAGCTTTTTTGCACTATGTAAATACTAGTGGGGATTCTTCCATAACTAATAAAAATTATTGTAGAAATTTATGGCTTTATTGCAGTGCTGTGTTTGTTCAGGACTCTTTGATCCCGAGTTGATTGGCAGGGGCTGCTCTGGCACTGCAGGTGCTGGGACAGGTCCCTGTCACACCGTGGCCACAGTGGGGAAGAGCTGTGAGGTGACACTTGGGGTGACAGCCCGTGCCGGGAGCTGAGCCCCTCTGCCTCAGCACGGGAGTGGCTGGAGTAAAAACAGCAATAGCTGAGGGCTTTCACAGGGATCCCAGCCCTCTGTTATCACTGACGAGAAAAATATTAGATAAAAAACACACCCTTCTTCAGAGACCCTGGGGCTGAACCAGGTACAGAACACTGGGTTGGAAATTATGTTTTACTGAAGAGGAAATGAGCAAGGATAAGCAGAGGTACCTCCAAAAGCTAGGATTTCTCAGCTGCTCTGCTGGATGAGAATTTCAGTTGACCTGCCCTTATTGTTGGAGTGATGTGTGAAAACGTGAAGTTTTCTGCATGCTGTCCCCTCTTTAACTGCTCACAGCTCTGTGACAGTGACCTGTAAGGGTGTCATTAACTGGTTTTGCAACTCCCACATGTGAAAACATTTGTAGCGATTCAGAAAGGATACAGCTTTGTCCTGTAATTCTGAAGTTTCTATTTATGTACCTTAACTTCGTGTTTCAGTTCTGCTGTTGCAGTTGTCTTCTGGTGAAAGTGCTTCTGTCACAAACCCCACTTTGGGGGTTCTGTGACTTGCAGTCAGAATTACTCCTCATCCCTGGGTTCGGCCTCTGTCTTCTCTCCTGGTATGAGTTTTGGAAAGCACAAAAAGGTGGGTGGCACAGTGTGACCTTTGCTATGGAAATTACAAAAAACTAGTTACCCTCAAGCCTTTGCAAACTGAGTTTTTTTCCTCCCTCTTCATTTCTTTACCATTTAAGAAACACTAACATTGAGCAAATTTCCTTGCCTCTGGTGAGATTTTAAATGGTACTTTGCACTTCTGCACATATCAAAAGAAGCACCACAAGGGAAGAATTGCTCCTGCTGAATTCCTTCAGGCAGCACTGGCCCTTCCTGTGCTCCCACAGCAGCCTGGGCTCTCTGATACCACGTTTATAGGAGTAGGGCTGAAAGTTTATGAATCTGAGTGTCCAAAGTGTGTGGAAAAACCCCTGTCAGTCAAACTGCACTGAGCAAAGATGACAGCTCCTTGGACTTCCATTCAGATTTTTAGTATCATTATGAACAAACTAAGGGATTTATTAATTTTTGTTTTGTTTATTGTGAGATTTGTTTAAAGCATTACTGGGCAAAACCAACCCACCCCACAGGAGATGATGCAGCTGCAGGGGGGTCCTTGATGAGTTCCCAGTTGCAGGGAAAGCTAAGCTGGAAGGTTCTCCCTGGCCCCAGCTGCAGCCCTGGTGTGCTCCCAGCTGTTAGAGGAGTTTTCCAGGGAGCCTGGGAGCTCCCACACGAGGGATGTGTGGGGGGCCTGTCTGGGCTCCATGAGAACACCCAGCTCTGTCCTGTGCTTTCCAGCGATACAGCCTCAGTAAGCAATGAGGAATTCAATCATCCTCTAACACTGATAACTTGTTTTTCTGCAGAGGGAAATGTGAGAGGGGGCATGGAATAAACTGCACGTCCCACAGTTATCTGTGTGGAGCTGTTTGTCCTTGGCTTCTCCTGGAGGCTGCAGCAGCACTGCTCACACCCACAGCAATCCAGTCTAACTTTCCCTGTAAACACAATGTGTGTCCACACCAAGTTTAAAACAGCTTCGTGCTTGTCTAATGCTTTGTACCTCTCTGGTAGGTTACTCATTTTTTGCAGAGTTATAAAGCAACAGTAAATGTTGTCACTCAAAACGTTTGGGGCTTTTGTACAGTTTCCAAAAAAATTGTAGTAGAAGTCTTCCTGTTAAGTGGTGTCTCTCAGGGAAAAGAGCCCTAAATGTGTGTTTGGAGCATTAAACTCCTTACAATGCTTTTCCTGCAAGGGAAGGCTTTGTTTGCAGATGGAGTCTGCCCAAGAGTGCTGTTTCAAGCTCTTGGGGATTTCCTGTCTGCAGCTGAGATCGTAAGTGTCCCTTCTACCATTGATTGTCTTGAGGTATAGGTAAGCACTGGAGAGGTGAGGATGTTGGCAAAAAAAAAAAAGGCAAGAAGAAGCTGGAAGAAGCTTTTGGAAAACTTTCCTTATGGAGGTATGTTAACCTTAGAGGAAAAGAGCAAATTAACAAAAAGAAGTGGTTGGAAATGCCCCCGTGTCGAGGTTTACTTTCTGATTTTTCCAAGTTAAAGGCAATCACCCGAGGATGGAAGTGGCAGATGCTGAATGAGGGCACATCCTTCAGTGTTTCCTTAGGTCTCCTCTGCACACCGAAGGAGACACTGGGAGAAATTCAACCCTGTAGTGGGATTTATTATTTTCTAGTATGGGCTACTAGATTGCCCTACAAAAATACAGCTTTAATTGCACAGGAAAGGATGGTTCCCT
Organism: Petroica traversi; assembly: GCA_025920805.1. Classification (NCBI taxonomy): domain Eukaryota; kingdom Metazoa; phylum Chordata; class Aves; order Passeriformes; family Petroicidae; genus Petroica; species Petroica traversi. Next base: position 1,316,835 of record JAHLSL010013310.1, on the reverse strand, counting down.
GCCTGCTACCACATGGATACCAAGCCTTGTGATGCCACTAAAGCATGATTGCTCCCAACTTCCTTTGGAGCTGACAGTAGTTTGATGACGCTGTAGCTGAAACTTGTTTCATGTGGTGGGTAGCTCTGCAGACAGGAAGCTTTAGGCTGCTTTAGGCTGAAATTTGTCTTTTTACTCCTCCTGCTGTGGTCTGTGTTCAGAACTGGATCCAGACTCTTAATCTGCTCTTTGAAGACTTTGTGGTACAACAGACCAGGTGATGTTGGGTTTTGCTCATGAGCACTCAGCTTCCTTGCAAGCAGTGCTGAGGCAGCCCAGCAAGTGCTGCTGAATGTGCCTTTGGGCTCTCAGTCTGCAGATCCCTTCAGACAGCAGTGGTCAGGGCAGTGTGGTATTTTCTGATGGATTGCAGCAGCTCTCAGTAGCTCTCCTGTTTTGGGTACATCCTTGTTAAATGTGCAGAGGTTGGCACCATCCACCTTGAAGGAGAGATGGCTGTGGCACAGGTTCCCCATGCTGTGCTCTCCTCCTGTGTTTCCCTCAGAGCTCTGTGCTGGCTCTAAAGCAGCCTTCAGACTGAATTTTGGGCTTTTGCACAGGGCTCTCCAGCTCATTTCTGTTCCCCCATGCTCTGGGACTGTCCTGGGGGAAAAGCCAACCAAGCCCAGCAGTGTTTGAAGGAGGAGGTGGCCCTGCCAGGCAAAGAGGATATAAAAAGGGAGGGCATGGAGCACACCCAGCTCAACCCCGCTGCAGGGCAGGCTGGGTCCTTCCATCCATCCTGCTCAGCTGCAAGGATGAGAGCTCTGCCCCGGTGGAGCAGCCCTGCCTCCTGCTGCCTTGGCACCTGCACTGCTGCTGCCTTGGAGCTGCAGCTCTGGACAGAGCAGCGTTGCTGTGAGTGGTGAAAAGGAGCTGAGCTAAACACAGCGTGGTGCCCAAGAAGGGAAATTGCAACTTCACTTTTTCACCCTAGAATGCGATTTCTGGGATTAGCTAGAATAGGAGAAAAGACTAATAGTCTAATCTCTGATTTTTCTGTTCAGGACTCTGCCTTTGTCCTCCTCAAACCCAGTAGCTCTGATCCCTGTGTTTTCAGCCCAAGCAAACCCTTTCTGACTCTCCTGGAAAGTGGGAGGGGCTGCAGTTGTCAAATATACCTGGTTTTATCTCATTCAGAACAATGGATAGGAGATAAAACAGTGAGAGTGATTCAACATATGGGAAAATAGATTTCTCTCAATTGACCTAAAACAGTTTCTGTGTGTGACTTTCTCTAGGGGCAATAAGCTGCTTCAGGCTTCTCAGAGGTAGCTGCCACCATGTTGTCACCTGCCACGGGATTTTCCTGCCCTTCTGTAACAATGTGCTGATTTCTGCCAGGATCAGCCAGGCATGACAAAGAGGAAGTAAGGCAGATCAGCTTGGTGCACCTCAGCATCAGTTAACTCTGCTGTTGCTATTTATAAAGGGAAAAAAGTCCCTTTTTTACTCCATACTCTAACAGAAAGGCCAAGCTCTGCTGTACAAGCAGCACAAAACGGCTTTGTCTGGGCTCCTGCAAAAGCAGCTGCTTTTTGGGTGTGCCCTGCAGGTGGGTGACAGCTTTCCCCCGGTGTGAGACTGCTGAGCTATCTCCTCTCCTCTCAATCGGTCCCCAACTCGCCCTGAGCTCTCCTGTCCCCAGCAAGTGCTGTGTCACCTGTCCTGCCCTGCGCTGCAAGGACAGGGTGGGGTGGTGGCATTAAGTGCCTGCTCGAGCTGTGATCCCACAGCCCCAAATCTGGAATGGGGCCGCTCCCAAGGATGCCTGAGGCTCCAGGCTGTCACTGCTGCTTCCTGCCAGATCAGCTGCCGGTGGTGATGCTGGAGCTGTGGCTGCTGCTACCTTGCCTCCTTCTCTGCAGCTCTTCCAGAGGGGCGCTGGAAGTGGCTGGAGCTGGGTAACCGCTCCGGTAATGGTGCTGCCCACCTGCGTTACACCTGCAAAGCTCCTGTCCCACCTGGGTTACACCTGCAAAGC
>JAHLSL010013310.1:1295494-1311993 GCA_025920805.1 Petroica traversi | reverse complement strand
GCGGGAGCGGCCCCGGGGCCGCAGGGACCCTCGGCCGTGCGGGATTGTTATGGTGCTGAAGGACTTCCCGGCAGGAATTAGCGACACCGGCGCTGCTCAGGGTTTTTGGAAGAAGCCCGGGTTTGTGGCTGGCGGCGGGGCAGGAGCGGCAGCGCAGGGATGCTCTTCGCCTCCGGGGCAGCGGCGGTGGAAGTGCAGAGAGCCGGGCACCTTACGGGGCTCATGCCGGTCTGAAAATACGTTTGGGCTCTTAGCTGTCTTGCTCTGCTTTGTGTGGAATATGCTTGAGCTTTCGCTGCAGCCAGGACTCCGCAATTATTGATGCTACAGCTGTGAGTCTTCAGAGCCAGGTGGGATTTAGTGCCTGGCTTGAGGCAGGAATGAAGGCAGGTTTGGAGAGTGGCTCTTCAGCTTAAGCTGCTGTTCCACCGATGTGCTTTCCTGTATGCAGCTTTTATTTCTGCTTACCAAATGCCAGATGTCCATGCAGTTTTAAGCCTCGTTCATTGAGGAAAATAAACCATTCAAGAGGGAGTTAGTAGAAATATCCAATAGCTTTCTGTTTTGAAAATTGTTTGACTTGCTTGATTTCCATATAATTTATCTACAAGAGCCAATTTATGCAAGAATATCCAGTTACAGACCTGCCAAGGCTATGAGAGAACGCAGCCAGCAGAGCCTCGGTGGACACGTCCTGTATGTAGGGTTATTCAGACATCCAGGAATGCTGCACAGGGCTAAGTACAGCCGATTCAGGAATGATTCCATAACCTCCCTAGACGAAGGTACACAAAATACGCCTTTAAATATCAAAGGTTCTTCCTCCTCTTCCCATTCTTCAACACCCAGTTTACTGACAGAAGATGTCTCCTTGGGGCCACAGGACACCTGCACCACGCTGTGCACGCTGATCCCACGGATGGCCAACATCAAACTCGCCAACCCCTCAAGTCTGCCGGGGCTGAAAAGCTTCTGCCTGGGAACCAAAGAGGTGCCACGAATCAAACTCACGGAGTGTGTCACCATCCCGAGCAGCCCGACCTCGCCAGAGATCAGCTGCCTGTCAGCCTCATATCCCCAGCCCGACCTGGACAAGCTGGTCCTGACCCCAAAGGCAGCGGGGGACTGCGCCCTGCAGGGAGCTGAGGAGGCCACGGGCAGGCAGGACAGGGCCCTCGCTCAGAGCCACGAAAGCACCAACAGCCAGGAGCCAGGAACCACCTACAGTGTGCGGGTGAGTGCTTCTCCCTGGGCTTCCCTTCTCTGACACAGCAAACAGCTCAGCTGGCTGCTGGGCGACCTCCATTTTCCTGCCTCTACAGACCATGCACCAAAACACTGAATTCTCCCAGGTATTTCCGGTCTTTTGGCGTAGGTAGGGCTATGGCATTGAACTGAGGGAGCTAAAAGCACCCCGGCTGCTTCCAGAGGTGACACAATATCCAGTTCCAAAGGACTGTCTGTAGACTGTCTGAGGAGCGCTGCTGAAATGCAGCTGAAACGGGTTACTCTGCATGTTGGAGGGAAAAGGAGGTCAATGACAGGGCTTCCCATCCCTCACAGAGCAACTCCAGGCACTGGGTGCATTCTGGCCCACGCTGCTGTCGTATTTGTCAGGGAGGCTGTGGGGCAGGCACTGCCCAGGTTGTATTTCCAGTGTGGTTTTCTGCTGGACTTCCTTCCGTGGGCAGAGTCTCAGAAGGGGTTCACTGGCAAGAGCCTCACAATGCAACAGGGAGATGTTTTGTTCCTGCATCTTCCTGCTCATTTTGCTCTCGTGGCTGTGGGCCCTGCAGGAACCTGCTCAAGGAGAGCTGCAAGAACATTGCTGGCATGTCCTGGCCAAACTCTTGGTGTTTTTTTCAACTAGCCCCTTTAACAATCACAAGCAGGCAGGTAAATAAGTGGCAAGGGGGTTTGGGCATTTGAGCATCAGAGGATGAGCAAGGTGCTCATTTCACCAGACACCACCAGGCTTCTTCAGGAGCTGCTGCTGAAGCCTCAGATGGGCTGGGAAGAGGCCAGGGCTGCAGCATGGCAAGAATGTGGTGCAGAGGGATGGTCTCACCTGAAGGCAAAACAGGGCCAAGAGACCAATGGCTGGGCAGTTGGAGTTGCTTGCAATTCCTACCCTCCTGCCCTGGCCCTTGCCCTCCCTCCTGTTTTTTGGGGCACTCACTCTCCCAGGCAGCTTCTTGTGTCCTCTTGGGATTGTAGGGATCACCACAGAGGAAGCAGGTCTACGTTTTTGGGACTGCTCCTGCCAGAGATCTTTGGCCTTAACAGCTTAATCATGGTCTGAGGAGGATTCAGCAACTACAGTTATTTTAGAAAGGCAGTAATGTGGAGTTAAAGAAATGCCATAGGGCAGAAGCTGTCCCCCACAGACTGGAGCGAGGCAGAAATTTTCTTGGTGTTTTAAGAAGAGGCAATGCTGGGCTCATTGCATCCCCTGGGGAGGCAGCTGTGACTGGTGGTGACAGGGCACCTGTGTCACTGCCATGTGCCACCCAGGCCTGGTGAAGAAGCCGAGACCCATAACAGCACCTGGTCCCCCAAAATGCTTGTGGAAATAACAAAGAACCCAAATATTAATATTTTAAGAGGAGCCTGGACAGCTCTGTATCTCACACTATTATCTTTCAAAACATACTTTGTTTGCAGACTGCTGCAGGCTTTACAAGGGGGATATTTACCATGTCCTTGTTCAAGTTCTACCCATTACACACCTTCCCACAACGCTGCCCATCTGGAGCTGAGTTTGTCTCTAAGTGGTGCCAACAGTGGACATGGCACTTATCTTTCCTGTTGGTGTTTGTTATGGCTGAGGAATATTCCAAGAGGCACTTGCCATCCTCACTCTTGCTTGGCGGGGAGTGCCAGGGAGGTGGCTGCTCCTGAGCAGGAGGAAAGATCTGGCTCTCAGCACTGTCCTGCACTGGTGGTTTCTCTGAGAATAGCAAGGATGGCGTTTGCTGGACCTAACATGGAGAAAGGCTCTGTGCCTGAGTTTGAATCAAAGCACAATTGCTTTGATTTAATAACATGGTAAAGGTTGTTTGCAGCATCCTTTGTCTAAAAGGGCTTTTACTGATGAACAGGTTGATGGCAAATACATACAGATATATGCCATCATATCTGTCTAAAATCAGTTAAATGTGTCTAGATTAAAAGGAGCCTGACCTTTTCTATCATTGTAGTTCAGAGTGACATGGACTGCACCCTGAAGGTGCACGTGGGCACCAGTGCCCTGCACAGAGCTGCTGCCCATGGAGGATGAGACAGGTCAGCCTGGAGCCTCCGTGTGGGAAGGGGGTCCAGAGCAGCCCTTTCCTGGTTCTGGGTTGCCACTTGCGCCTGTCCTAAGCTCAGGGCAGGGAAATATTGTGGTATTTCAGCTGCAGCCCCTTCCCGGCACTGCACCCGGAGAGCTGCTCTGCACCGCCCGTCGTAAATAAATAACTGCACGCGTGTGCAGAGCCGGGCTCTCGCAGGAAGGAGATGGGCTCCGGTGATTCATGGCTCCAGAGCCGCAGCTGTGAATCATGAGCCGGGGCGGTGTTCGGGCTGTGCCAGGCTTGGCGTTCGGGCTTTGGGCAGCCCTGCGGCCGGAGCGCTCGTCCCTCGGGAATGCGGCCGGGCATCGCCGGCGGGACACACGCCTCGCTGGGGAATCGATTCTCACAGCAACCTGCGTGTTTGCAGGCCATTTGCTTTGTCACAGCCGGAGAACGGGGACAGGGTGGACTGGGAACAATTCTATTAGAGACCTGGCCTGAGTGCAGTGCTGTGGGAAGTGGTTTTTCAGAATACAAAGCTAAAAAGAAAAGGAGAATATTTCCATATGTCTGTATTTGTGATTTTTCCCTGATTTTTTTTTTGCTCAAGACATATTTAAAAATTGAAAACCTGTGAATGAAAGGGTCAGATTTTCCCAGAAAAATTTTCATTTATCAAAAGCTATTCTTCTTCACAAAAAGCCCTGGCTTGCTGCCCTTAGGGAAGAGGCTGTGCTGCGTGGGCACAAGGAGCGGGACAGACCAAGGGCCTGTCTATCTGTCTGTCTGTCTGTCTGTCTGTCTGCACCACTGCTGCTGCAGGGGGAAGATGAGAGCAGGGCAAGCACATGAGGAGAGTTAGGCTAGCACTGACAAACTACTAGGTTTTTTTTTGTGCTTAATGATCTTTAATGGTCTCTTTTCATCCTTGAAGGTATCTAGTCTTTTTTCCAGCTGGTTCTGCCCGGATTTTGTGCTGTTTCACAGGTGCCCCGGGGGTGCCACCCATGTCTGCACTGGTGTGCACTGCTGCTGTGGGCTGCTTGGCCTCTCTGCTTCCTGTGGTGGGGATGGGAGAGGTTCTGCTGGCTTTGCTTTTGGATCTGGATTGGGTTGGGGTTTGCTGGAGGAAACCAGTGTGGTTCAGGCTGAAGAATGAGCCAACTGAATGTCCTGCAGAGTGCAAACCTGGGCCAAAGTTCTTCATTAGCTGCCTGACTGGTGGCTGCTAACAGCGTTACGGAGCACTTACCCAGCCCAGAAAATCCTGCTGTGTGAGGCAGGGGAGCAGCTGAGCTGCCTGCAGTCTGTGTGCTTGCAGAGCAGTGCCACTGCCAGGGGAGCTCTGGTGGGCTCTGCTTTCCAGGGGACACAGTCACTTTCTCACCCCAAGGCTACCACAGGCAGAGTCTAAGGAAGGGCTGAGAAAATTTCCCTGCTGAAACAACAGCAATTGTGCTTTCTTCCTTCCCCACATCCCTGGCTGGCTCCTGGTGTTGTCCATGGAGGGAAGATGGCACTTTACCTTCCTACCAGGGTAGGAAGCAGAGAAATCTCACAAGTTCCTGAGCCTGGTACTCTGCATTGTCCTGCCATGTGCTGCTTATTCACATGGCCCTGCCTAGTGCCTTCACATCTCCTCCCACACAGTCCCTCATCCTGTTTGCAGTCACCTTCTATCCTCTCATGTAAACAGGTGTGTGCATCTTCAGTAAGTGCCACCTCTGCCATCCTGGTGGTGTGGGGAGATGCAAGCCAGCCCCAGATCGCCCTCTGTGCTCAAACAGCAAGGGACAAAGCAGTTCCTGGTGCCAGAGCTCTCCAGAGCCCTTTGCAGGCAGATGGGATATTTCTGCACATGTTGCTGTTAGTGAAGCCGTTCCCTTTCTAGCAGGGGCCAGTGAGCCTTTCCTTTCCTTCCCAAGAGCTGCTTGTCTTGGCAGGAGCTCTCCATCCTGCTGCTGAGAGAACAGAGGGTTCAGCATCCGCTTTCATTAGCCATGTCAGGTCTTTAGCACTTGGCTTGTTTCACTCTTGCTGATTTATTTTTCTATAGGTGGCTGAATTCTGCAGTTACTCTGTGCTTGTTGCCCCAGGCTGGTTTGTGCACCCTTGAGCCTGTGTCCAGCTTCCCCCAGCTTGCCCAGCAGCTCAGTGAATTGGGCCTGGCCTCTCTCTGTGGGCCCCTCCTTGGACACTGCCTTTGGACCTGGTTTTCACAAAAGCACCCAAATAGCTTGTGCTGGAGCAAGAGCTGTGGGATGCTGTGGCTCCCTCTCCCAGGCACCTGTATTTGCTGCCCTGCCCATGCTTTAGTTTAACCTCTCTGCAGCAGGAAAGATGGAGTTGGCCCTGACCCTGCTTCACCAGAGAAGCCCATTGGGTTTTCCTGGGAGGTGCTGTTTGGGATGTACAGGATGGGGAGAAGGGGCACCACCTGAACTGGATTTTGGGATTTTGGGACAAACGTTGTCCTTTTCCCCTGCCATCTTCTTCCTCTCATGCATTGGTTGTGCTGCTTCTCAGATTTTGCTATGGAGGGGTTAATATTTTTGTTTAGTGTTAATTATTTTTTTTCTTCCTTGGAGAGCATCTTTTGTTTTCTTGAATAGGCTTCTGTTATTCCATTGTCCTTTCGTGTGCTCCATAGGCTTTTCCCAGGCTATGTGTCCATGACTTGCTCTGTCCCAGCTCCACATTGTCCCCCTGCCCAAGGCTCTGCTGGCTCTCTGTACCCTTGTACTGTGATTTGAAGGTTCAGCCATTGCTAACTGTGCCAGCTCAGATAACCAACGGCAGCTAAAATAAATGAGAGGTGCAGTGAGGTGCCATGTTAATGCACTTCCCTACTCAGGCTTTTAAAGGGGAAAAGAAAGGTCTTTTGTGAATCATTGATAAGTTCAGCTTCACTCAGGGTCACTTATGCAAAAACCTAATATTGATTTTTCATCTTTGCTTAGAGTAGCTTCCCACGCATCTGTTCAGGATGCAATGGGGACTCACTTGTCAGCATATGACTCACCTACTTTGCTAAATTTTTCTTTTTTCAAGGATAGAGGAGCAGCCAGCCAGCTCACAGGATGCTTGACCTTATACTTTAGGATCAGAGGTCATTGCTGTGCTACGAGCTGAGGCTCTACACATATTTTCCACATTTGCTTTGTTCCTGTTAAGCAGGAATATCTTTAACAAGGCAGATAGCTCTCAAAGTCATTAAATGTTCATTAGGGAAGCAGTTCTGCCAACCTTTCAGATTCTTATTGATGTCCTTCCAGGTCTCTGACCTAATTCTGGAGTTCTCCCAGGGTTACATTGCTATCTGGAAAGAAAGCAAAATAGGGATAATACAATTGTTGTGGAATCCCTGACTGCACATATAACATTCTCTTTTTCACACACTCATTTCTGAAAGTCTTCAAAGCTGAAACAGATACCTAAACCAAACCCTCTCTGAATGGCCCAGCAGAAAAATTGATTTACAGGCAAAGTGAGGCAGAGGAACTAATTATGGTATCTTCTCTGACACAGAATTCCTCCACCCATTCAGACAAGGGGACAGAGTATGCATGTCTCTACCTGGGTTTTCCAAGTTGTCTCTGTGTCCCAGAGGCCTTGACTTCCTGCAGGAGAAGTCTGCTCAGACAGGCTGTGGCTGCAGCCATTGGGCACTGTGGGAGCACTGCAGGATGGTCCCAAGAGGAAAAATGAGAGACCCTGACCTGTGCCAGCCTGTTGAAATTAAGAGACCTTTCAGTAGAGAGATGAAAGTCCATAGAAATGCTAAAGAATTAGTAAGATATAGTTGAGAATATGCCATCACATGCTCAATATTTCTGAGAATTAGTCTTTATACAAATCCCAGATGAGCACAGAAAAAGCCCCAGCTCTGTCCCATACAATACAAGTCTGGCAGTCAGCCTTTAATTTAAAGCAGGTCAGTTTATAGTATAGGCTTTTAAGAGCTGTTGCTATGAGCTGGAATTGCAACTCCATGTCCTTCATCTTCTGCACAGGATTTTTGTCATCAGACACGCAGTGGAGCCAGTGGCTTTGCTCCTGGCCTGTAATGCCTCCTGCTCTCTGAAGGGACACTCAGCTCTTCTGCATGGGGGCTCTGAGTGCATTGGGCTCATGGGGCTTCCAGAGCCTCTCTGCTCCCAAGGACTCTGTTCTCTCCAGTATTTCCTCATGTATTCCTTCCAGCTCAGTTGTCACAGGCTGATAGGTGAGAGTAAGCAGAAATGGAAAAAAAAGGAATAATTGGATTTTGTGTCCCCAAAGTGCTTTGCCTTTTTTTCTGGTGCTACAGTGTTTAAGCCATTGGTATCTTTATTGCTCTTCTCTACACTTTTAGTAAAGCAAGATCTATTTAGGAAGCAGCTTTCGGTTGGCTGATTTGATTTTCCATTTAGACTGTGGTTCTGCATAAACTTAGTGGACAATAATCACATTTGTTTCCTCCTGTGATCCTCCTCTTACTTCTGTACCAGATATTAACAGTCCGCCCTTTTCTCTGTTTTCCATAGTACATGGGCTGTATTGAAGTGCTGCAGTCAATGAGATCCCTGGACTTTGGCACACGAACACAAGTCACCAGGTAGGTGGTGTAAAACTGAGAGTCAGACCCAGAGTTAAAAGCCTCAGTGCTAATTTTTATATAAAGCTCAGGGTGCATGCCAAGCTCTGAGAAAATTTTGAAGAGGAGTTTGCATGTTTTGTTTTGTTTTCTCCTAAGTGATGATTTGAACTATTTCATCATTACAATAGGCTATTTGCATTGGAAAATGACTTGTTTCAGGCACAGATGTAATTCCTCTCCCAGTTGTTGCTCAGAGAGCCTCCCCCTGCAGTGGCTGCACAGAGCAGACATCCCTGGGCAGCTGGGGACCGGCAGCAGCCGGGCTGGGCACGTGGGCTCGGCTCTCCCAGGGCACAGGGCAAATCTCTGCTGCTGCCAGGGCCAAGGTGGACAGCCAGGATCCTCACAGGTCCCTGTGCCACGCTGCTTCCCAGCTGATGCAGAAAGTGCCATTGGTCCCTCAATCCAGCAAGGTCATCTAATGAATTTTTGTCAGATTTATGACATCGCTTCACCCCATCTGCACCAAGACCAGGCTCAGATGGAAGTGGAGTCACAAGGAGAACATGTTGAAATATATCTGTTTCTATCTGTACTGCAAGCCTAAGTGTTTAGGCTGCAAATCAGAAAAATATTAACATTTCATTCTCAGATACAGCTAGGGATGTGGTTTAAATGTGAAATATTTTGTGGTCTTTTGTGAACTTTGCAACTTCTGCTGCAGATTGCTGTCAGTTTCTGGGCGTAGATTGTTAGTAGCCCCACACCTGTGGGGTGGCTGAAATGTCCTGTCAGAATCAGGAAAGCACAATTTTATTTTTGCATTTATTCTTGTAAGCCTGGCAGTGCAGGAGTGTATGAGTTTTCAATACAATCACTCTCTATGCAGCTCTGAGTTCTGCTAATGGCCCAGCAGCCAGGACTAATGCTCTGCCAGGCAGCCCAGCAAGCACCCAACAATTTTTTGGAGAGGTGGGTGAGTTCAGGTTATCTTGACCTGGCCTAAGACAAGTTCCCTCGTCCTCTCAGCTGCTTTTCTGGCATAGCTCATGCTGGGGATGCCAGGAATGAGGTTTCCTGAGCCTGCTCTTCCTTCCTTCTGGAGGGAGATTTTCAGAGTTTTGCTTCCTCAAGTTTGTATGAAAGAAGTGATGGAGAAAGGAAAGCAACATGAAGGGATTAGGGTTACATTTATACCTATTTGCTCCCAGGGTTACCAGCTGAAAGGAACTGAAAAACATGAGTCCTGCAATGCCTTATAGGCTTCACTTGAAAGCTGTCCTGTTTGTTTATATTCAAAATCAGCAGTTGTTGACATTTACAACTAGTATATGCACACACACACAGAATTCCTGCAGGTGTGTATGAAGAAGTACCTCAGATACCAATAAACCTCCCTCAGGTAAGTCCTTACTTTCCAAGAAGAGCCATGTAATACACTGAGCAAAGCACCCAGCCCAGGCCACTGTGTTCTCCACAGCTCAGCCAGAGGGCGAGGTTATCTCCTGTTTGCAAGAGGTGTGTGTGCTGCTGTGCTCACAGAACAGAGCTGTGGATGGTTTGTCTGGAAGATAATGAATATGAATTACTGTGTCACAAGAGCTTGCCAACTTAAATTTGGGCCAGATAGCAAGGTTTTGTTAAGCAGAACTATGTCAAAACTTAACAAAGGAAATATTTCAGTCACATTAAAAAAATGCCATTGCTGACCTTAACGGGCTCTTTTGTGCATGAGAAACTCAAAACTTAAACTGTTTGCAAACCAAATGCTGAAGTGCTGAGCTCACACATGCAAACTTTAAAGTTCAATCGATGACAAGCTGACTGGAGCAAAGATAACATTGATTATTCCCCTATTGTTCTCTCAGGGGAGTAAGTTTATAGACACATGCACAATGCACCAACCAAGGAGCTGCTGGAAATTATCCCATTTTAACCACGCCTGATATCTGAACTGGGGTAATTTTTTTTTTTTTACTTTGATAGCATTTCACTAAACAAAGAGACACCTTCTGTTTTGAGGTGATGTAGAAAAGGTCTCCAGCTATGTGCCCTGCCTTGCTTTATGTATATGCACATGCTTAGTTACCTCATGGGATCTAAAACTGAAGACATTCTTTTCCTACCTCATGAATGTTGGAAAGATCAAGATATTTTTTGCTGAAGTGCAGTGAGGAGACCAACAGGAGATGAGCATGAAGGATTTACTTTCTGTTTTCTTGCTGGACTTGCATTTTCAGTTGCTTGGCGGGCACATGGCTAGGGAAGGCAGAAAGTGGCCTCTCCAGTATTATGAATGACCATGGGGTGCAGAGGTGCTGTGTGGCCAAATGACCACAGCACAGCAGGAGAAGGGCCGGCACTGAGGTGCTCCTTACCCCTGGTGGCTGTGGGATGAGGATGTTGGCAGAGGAGATTCCACTGCAAGTTTTCCAGCTCTCTGCCAATGCCCACCCATGACCCCACTTGTTTTTAGGGACATCCCTCCCATTTTGCAGAAATCTGTGATCTCAAATTCCATGTAGGGGACAAAAGTAACACCAAGAAATAACAATAAGAGTAACAGATTCTTCTGCCTAAGGGTGTTTGTATTTTTTTTTTTTTTTGTAATGGTTAGCCTGTGCTGTTCTGGGTACAGGATGTGATTAGGTTGTCACCCTTGTGCTGTGGTAGGTCCTGCTGTTGCTGGACCCTGATGTGAGCTTCTCTTGTCCAGCCCTTCAGCTCTTTCCCTCTCACACGTTTCCCCCTTCTGTTTATTAGTCATCAAATTCGGGCATTTCTGGGAAAACAGATTCTGTATCTTGGATTGGGGCATTAACTTGCAGACTCGAAAATGGTCAGGCAGTGAGGGGTGAAGGGTGCCTGAAATGTGCAGCCATAGAGGGCTGCTTGAAGAAGGCTGACTTTGTTTGGAAGATTAATTTCAACTTTGTTGAGCCACATAATCCCTTTCTGTTACATGCTGTAGGCAGGGCCCAAGATGCTTAAAAGCAAATCCTCAACAGCATGCTTGCTTGCTTACATCAGCCCATCTTTGGTCTTTTATTCTGGTTTTGGGGGAACAATAAACAAAGCAGCTCTGTGTTCCTGCCCACAGGCGCTCTCCCACACAGGCACACTCTGGGAGGAGCAGGAGCTGTGTCTGCCACAGGTTTCACTCCAGGAATGGCAGACCCAGAGAAAACTTGAGGACTGTACTTCTTAATGGGCCTGAGAAAAAAAAAAAGCTGGTTTACAGGCTTATGGATGGCAAAAATGGGCCACTCATTTCAGTGGACACATCCAGAGTTTCTTTTCTTCCTAGTGTACAGTGCAGTTTCTGGTTGGTGGAAATGATTGGATGTAGGGAGTGTTCAGTTGTAGCAGCAGGTGTTACCAAACTCCTGCTTTTCACACATTTAAAATAATATTTGTAAAGTTTTGTTAGGTCACTTGGAAAATCACCCAGAGGTATGCAGTAAGAAATGTCTGTGAGATTATTTCCCCTACCAAAGAGAGGTAATAGAACTATTAAGTGGAAATGGTTCGCTACTTTTTGGTTCCTTTTTGCTTTTTCTTCCAGTTGCTTCAGAGCATGGTGAAGTGGGCAGTCATCACACTGGCTTGTACAAGAACAGGCTCTGTGGCTGGCAACTCTGCCTACAGCTCTTGATTTCACATGGGCTGCCTGACATGTGCAAGAACCCATTTGTCACCAAAAGAGACAACTTCTCTGTTTTTTCAATCTGTTCTGTATCTGGTTTTCTTTCTAGGTAGGGCTAGACTTGAAGGCTCCAAGTAGCTTTAATGTCTTGGCTCTGATTTTAATTTCCTTTAATATTGAATGAGAAGATGAGTTCTCATTTTCCAAGCTGATTATTGGAATCTGCAAGATCATCCTGCAGGATGCCTTCCTCTTTTTTTTTTATTTTTCTTTCTCATTATTGGCCTTCCTCCTGGTAACAGCTAAATAAAACAGGAGCTAACTAAGAAGGGCATCAGGAATTTGCTTAAAAAATGTATGTTCTGTTGTTTAGGGGGAAGTACTTTGCTTTTAAATGCTAAGAAGGATCAGTGTTTAAAAGGCTGGGTTTCTGACCCATCTTGTATAGCTCACGATGAGGCCACTTTTCTTCCCTGCTGTTTTCGCTCAAAAAATATTATATTTTCCTATGGGTGAGGTCTCCATTCATTTGAGTGCATCCAGGTTGAATTTCTCAGAATGTTCCCTGGCAGGAAGCCTCACTGTGTACATCACTGATCTTCAGTGCTTCAAGCACAAATCCCACTGGTGTGGCAGCCCGTGGGGGGGCTGAGCCAGGGGCAGGAGCAGTGCTGGGGTTCACCAGTGCTGGGCTGGCTTTACTTCCACTCTGATCCACAGGGTCCTGGGGGACCACACCTCAGTGGGCATCTCTGCTTCATGGGACATACCTGGCTGGAGCCTCTTGTCTTTGTGTGGTGTCCTGATAAGCTCCTCCTTCTGACCCAAATCTTTCTCAGGCGGTGAAGGACAGTGGTGTTTTCCTCCCCCACACACGCTGGGATCTGGAAACAGGCAAACTTTCCCATCCAGCTCGTTTCCTAATTAGCTCTTTGGATAATAATTCAATAATATAAACAAATAGTTAAACAAATCCCTTCTCCGTTAGAACCAAATAAAATCCCAGCCTTGGAAGATAAGTCTGAATTCAGCCACAAGGGAGAGGCTGAGGCTTGAAGTGCCCAATATGGGACCCCTGAGGGTGACAGGCTCTGTGGCACAGGGCCAGGGCAGTTGGACACACTGGGCTGAGGCTCCGACCGGGATGTCCAGGTAAGGTTCTTGAAACTTGCTGAGCACATCCCTGCCCAGCAAGGCCCCATTTTGCTGTTGACTTCAAGGCAGAATAAGTGAGGAAAAACCTGTAACTGCCAACAGAAAGGTTTTTTTCCCAGCTGCTGTGCTAACCTCAGCCAGGGCTGTCAGTGCTGCACTGTGTCCAAACCAGTCACTTGCCTGAGCAAAGGCCAGAATTTGCCTTGTTCAAGTGTGGAAAAAGGCATAGCACACCACTCTGTTCTCCTGTGTGTGATTTATCTTTGATCTGGAAATGGACATTATGCGTGCTTTGTGCCTTACCATTCTGCTGCCTGAACTGAGAGGAACCTGCAGAGGAGAATGGGTGGCAAGAGAGAAGGTCTAGTTTGGAAAATTCCTACCAGAGAAGGAAATAAATGGACTGGTATCTCAGAATATGAACTGGAGAAGCTGATTATACATTCCCATCCCACCACACTGTCATTTAGGTTATTGTGGTTCTTGGTTTTGGTTCTGTTTTTTTGTTTGTTTGCTTTTTGGTTGGTTGGTTTTTTGTTTGTTTGTTTTTTGAGGGGGTGTTGTTGTTTCCTTTTTTTGGTGGTGTTTTTTTTTTAAGAAATCCCAAACTCCAGAAAGTCAATCAGAGCACCCAGCTGGGCTCACTCAGCATGCACCTGCTGTGCTAAATAGGAAGGATTAAGCAGGGAGGAGCCCTTCTTGAGGAGCAAGAGACCTATCAACCGTTCTGAGAAAAAGGCCTTGAAGGTATTAGGTTGTTTGTCTTGTGGTTAATTACGATTGAGTTTTTTAATTAAACAAATTTTCATGAGGTGAAACTGATGTGTTTGATGAAGAGAAAGGATCAATACAAACTAGGCTGCTGAATCACTGTATTTTGTTAAATAGTTCTTTTGGCTGGGATTTTTTTTTTTAACAGTGGGAGGAAAGAAGAAATAAAAACAACTGTAAAAGACCTTCCAGAAGATTTAAGAGTTTATAAGTGGGCTGATAACAATAAATTGCAGAGTTGCTGGCTCTGTTACAGATGGTGCATGTGAAATGATCCAAGAGTTTGTGCTGTATTTTTTCATTTGCAGGGAAGCAATAAGCCGACTGTGTGAAGCTGTATCGGGTACAAATGGAGCTATAAAAAAGCGGAAGGTAAATCTTGCTTTAGCTCAGCAATTATTTTTCTATATCTGCTTTTGATAGGCTGGACACATGATTCCCTAACAGGCTTCAGTCAGTGCTGGAATTAGCACATATTGATCCATCTGAACTCAGCCTCGATAACATGTAAGTGCTGGTAGCAGGGTGTTTAGCCTCTTTGGTTTGGGGCTGAGGTGATGCCCTACTTTATTTTTCTCAGGATTAATGCTTTGCCCAGAGTTCCTGCTTCTACCAGCCCTTGCAGTGCGTGGTGCTTTACAAGTTTTAGGCTTTGGCTGCTAAATTATTGGAATTGGGCTTTTTTTTTTTTTTTTTTTTTTGGTCTGCAAGAGGGAGCTGATTGCCTGGAAGATTATCTGCTGCTTATTTATATATCTAAAATTCAACACAACTAAAATGGCAGTGTTTAATGGATTTTATTAAGTAACTGGGATGCATTGAGGGGCAATGTCAGTGGTTACTGTTGAATTGTGTCCAGCAGAACTTATTGATTTCCTTCTGTAACTGTGGAGCTCAAGAGGAATGATCTTGCTCCTGACAAAGGAATATGTGAGAGAATTTCTTGCTTTACCCAGAAACACTTCATCCTCAGGAAACAAAGAAGAGTTCAGAAAGAAAATTGCACATTCTGAATTACTGAGCCAGCTATAACATTTAGTTCACTGGGATTTTGCTTTAAAACCTTTTTTCCCAGTATTGACATAAAACCCATTCCTACCAGTATTGCATTCAGAGCTGATGTTTGTTAGAAGATCTATTTGCTTTTGATCAAACCATTATCCTTGCTCCATTGAAAGTCTCAATAAGACACCATGAAAGCTCCTTGACTTTGAAATGTTTCTGCCCCTCACAGACTGGGCTGACAGCCTCTTTCTTTTGTTTCCTTGTTCAAAGCCTCCAGTGAAGTTTCTGTCTTCTGTACTTGGCAAAAGTAACCTTCAGTTTTCTGGCATGAATATAAAGCTGACCATTTCAACAAGCAGCCTCACTCTGATCAATGCTGACACGCAGCAGGTAGGATCCATGTAATCAGTGTCCTTTTCCCCATGCTACTGTTTTCTCCTCCTTCCTGGCTTCTGACAAAAGGCTGTGTGTGCCCTTCAAAGGGAAAGCAGCACCCTTTAGCAGACCTGTGCATGCACAGCTGAAGCTGAATTACATGATGCCTCTGAATTTAAAAATGAAAGCACTTTGGAGGAATTGACATACAGCGACAGGTCCTTTTAGTTCATAGTAGTGTGTTCCATGGGGAGGGATGCTTGAACACTTGCCAAACTGTTTCTCTGGATGTTTTGCCTATAAAGTGCCTGATGGACAAGGCAGTAGTCCCTACTGTAGTTTCTGACAAGTCCTAGGAGGAAAAAAAGTTATATAGATATTAAGTCAGAGCTTGGCTTTGGTGTCATTCAAAGCTATTTTACAGCTGGATTATACATGTGTACAATCAGTTATACTCTGTAAAGTCTCTAGGCTCCATCGAGATGTGTTCCTGAGAGCCTGGGTTTGTTGGCACTGGGCTGTGCTCCCTTCCTTCTGGCAGATATGGATCTTTGTCCTGCCTACCTAACTCCTCCCTCAGCTGGAGGTGTCAGCTCCCAGAATGATCTTGTCCCAGGCCAGCAGCAGGTTTTGCTCCAAGCTGGAGCAGGGGAACATCAGGGAGGTCGTTTTGGCTCACTGGCTCTGAGGAATGCCGCACTGAGCGGGCCATGCTGAACATCAAGGAGCTCTTAGAGGTTTGTAGTGCAGAGGTCTCCTGTCCATTCCATATCTGTTCCAGGAGGGGATTAGGACAGCCAGTTTCCCTTCCTTTTGGGTACAATTAGAAGTTGGTAGTTGAATTAATTCTGAAGACCCTTTAAAGAAGATTACTCAAAGATCTAGACATTGCTAAACATGAATGGGTAGTCTCAAAAATATTCCTATGTTTATCTCCTTTCTTCCAAAGCGATACATGCATAAATTAATAAACTGGATTGTTATGAATTTACTTGCTTTTTCTATGAAGACATGTTCTGATGTCTTCCAATGTGTGACCCATGAGCATGTTTAATTAGTCTGTTACACTTTTCAGATTATTGCCAACCATCACATGCAGTCCATCTCATTTGCTTCTGGAGGTGACCCAGTAAGTATTGATTTATATATATATGTCTATCTTCTGCAGGTCTAATAAACTCATGTAGTAATTGTTATCTGCAAATACTTTGCTTCATCCCTTCCTTCCATACGCACTAACAGAGTACACTGCACTTCTGGATCCTGACCAGTAATACAAGAAAACTGGGGGACTGACATTGAAAAGGAAATGTGGAATAGTGACTCACTACATCTTTAACAGACACAGACAGTTAACTTTCCTGCTGCCCATCAGTGAGCCTCAGTACATTCAAAAGCCCTCTGACTTGGGAATCTAAAAATAAGAATGTGAACATAGGAATTTATCAGTTCAGTGGTCTCTGTGATCCAATACCTGCCATAAAAGCTGTCAGCACTGGCGCTTCTAAATTTTTAGATTAATTTTGAGTCAAGGAAAAAGCTCCTATGAGACAGATGTGGCATAATCACCTTCTTCCAGCAGATAGGGCTGTTCTTCTTAGTATTACAGCCATGCAGTCATGGATGTTTTCTAGTCAGAGGCCTTTTTATTCTACTCCAAACTCTTTACTGCAATGATTGTAAGCAGGAA
>JAHLSL010013310.1:1253277-1280494 GCA_025920805.1 Petroica traversi | reverse complement strand
GAGCGCGGCTCCGGCCGCTGCGCCCTCTTGCCCGGCTGCCTCCGCTCCCGGGGCTGGCAAAGGCCCCATGGAAAGGGGACAGTCGTGCACTGCTGATGCGGTGTGGGGAAAGGGGGTGCCCCAGAGCCTCCTTGGGAGCTCACGGGGATCACGGGCTGCGCTGTGAGGCCTCCTGCCCGCTCTGTTGGGGAGTTTCCTTGGGCAGCACTGGACAACAAGGTCCTTTAAACGTGATGAAGTGGCTTTTAACTTGGAAATAATGCTCTCGGGATGTTGCATTATACCAAGTGAAGACTTCAGTATGTGCTGCCCCTGAGTGCCCAAACACCTATCTCTTCATCAGGAGTGACTTATCTTGTATCCAAACGTGGACTAGCATTTATACACAGTAGCTTACTGTGAGCTGTTTACTGTGTAAACAAATCCTTGGGAGTCAGACTCTTCATTCATCAGTGAAATCTGGAACTGACCTGATACTTTTCAGATTTCTGTGATACTTTTCTTATTTTTCCTTTTGGAGCTGTTGCTCAAATTCACAAGAAACAGCATACTTTCAGTTTTTAATACAAATAATAGTTATCCTCTGGAAGAATACGAAGCAAGATGTAGAAGTGGGCATAATTATCATTTATCACATTGTATGTATACTGTACAGCATTAGAACTTACAGAAAATAATATCTCTTAGTGAACTTCAGAAATTGTATAATGTCAGCCTATGAAAAACCCAAATAGTTGTTTTAAATGCTAAATTCTTGGAAGTGAGTAGGTTTGGATATATGAAAAACATGTAAGTAATGGGCAGTGACTGTTAAAAAAATTGAATAGTTGGCTAAGTAATTCAGGGGATGAAAATGGTGCTTTTTGATTCCTCTTGTATTTTACTCATGTGTGATGTTTTCCTGTCCTGTGATAGGTTTTGCTGAATACTCAAAATCAATATTAGAAAACAATGTCCCTTGACTTTGATAGTGGAGCTCTACAAACTCAACATGAAGATGAAGACTATGACCAAGAAGATTATGCAAGAGAACAAGAGGTGAAAAAACATTAAGTGATTTATCTGAAGGCTTGAGAATTTAGCTTCTGCCTATCTTTTATTAAGTGTTTAAAAAGAAAGAAAGAAAGAAAAAGGTTTATGCGGTCTTGTAAGAGCAAAAGAGGGTGCTGACTGGGCCACTCTTGTAAAGCATAAGAAGTAAAGTTCAGGTGTGTTTTAGTTGTGGTGTTTTTCTCTATTTGTGTGCAGTTGCTTGATCCAGAGCAGACCACTAATCATTGCAGTGATGACTTCTTGAATGTGGTGGTACTGACTGGCAAGTTCTTGTCTGGATTTCCATCCAGGCTTCTCAGAAAGAGCATGTTGTGACTGTCCACTTCCTCTCTTGCCTGGAATTTAGAGAGGAGAAATGCTGGCATGATCAGTTTGCAGATCATTCTTTGAAATTAGTCTGTCCTGGGAGGTGTCTGCCAGTGGCATTTCCCTATCTTCTTCCTGGTGCAGCTCTTTTTTTAACAAGAGTTTGGCAGAAAAATCCAATTGGTTGGTACCCTGGTCTAGTAAGCATTCTGTGGTGTAAGTCTTTGTGAATTCCAGTGCTGTGAATTCTTCCTTGCAGGAAGAAAACCAGAATTTTGTGCAAATGGCTTACTTTGCCAATGTTTTTGGGCTGAACTGTTATTAATTTTTCTGAAGAGCATAAAATGAATGTTGTCTTTCTATTCCAGTTGCAACAGTTGTTGACAGACCTTCCCCATGATATGCTGGAGGACAGTGGAGACCAACTCTCCAGTTACTCAGACTGCAGCATTCAGGAGACTGAGGAGCAGTAAGGCATTTGGCACCATTTTTAAAATTATTTATGTTGTGCTTTCAAGAATAGAGCAGAGTCTGACTGGATGAGGTGTGTAGAAGCAGTCCAAGTAAAAGGGAAGCTGTAGTGGAATTTGCAGTAAACTCGATGTGCCTTATTTTAAGAAAAGATGGTTTGTTTTTTCATTGGAGCTGTTAGTACATAATTAAGCAGTCTGTGTCTCTCTAGGTCACATGAGCCTGGGAAGCTTGATGGCAGATGGAATGATCATCCATTGATAAGTGATCCTCCAAACGTAAGCTTGTATGAGCAGGGAAGGAATTACTGCTTTTCGTAATAACGTGCTAAATATTGTTTAAATTCATTAGAGAAATACATGTAGGTGATGTGTTTTGGTAATCATCTGAATTATTTCTAACTTGAGGGCTGGTAACCTCAGAAAAAGGAGGGTGGGGTGAAATCTGAGTTTTGAGAGAGCAATTCTAAACCTCATATCCATTCATAGGGCTATGAACAAGGACAAAATCTGTACCCTGAACAATTCTTGTGTAACCAGCAAACTGATCACGTTGAAAAACATGGGAAGAATTGGAATGGCCTACATAATGATGAAGAGAAGAAACATTTATATGATGTTAAAGAAGATTACTGTGGCCAGGATGGTCACAATGACCTTGATAATGTGTATCTTGGTAGAGATGGGTTTAACTCTCCAAGTTGCTACCAAGAGAACAATGTGTATCATCTTCCTGAGAACTTCAGGCCTTATACAAATGGCCATAAGCCAGAATTTAACAATCAGCAAAACAAAATAATAAATTTTTCCGATGATCCAAAAGACCATCTTAAGGTATTTTAGAAGCTGACACAATTTTTCTATCTCTTGGAAAATTTTCACAGGTCTTTAACTATGGGTAGTAATATTTCTAGATGCCTTTGGTCTCTTACGATCTGTTCAAACAGTGATGGGAGGTTTTGTACCCTATTTAAAGAATTAGATGTTAATGACTGGATTTTCATATGCTCATGTTATGATTTTTTTTCTTTCTCCTGTTGCCTGTGTAGAATACCATGAGATAGAATGAATGTGATTCACTTAAATGTATGTTTACTCTATTAAAGTTAACACCTCAGTACTCTTCTAAGGTGAAAGCTTTCATGAAGAATTCTGTCATGCTTAAATGGTGTGCTAGATTGCAGCCTGAAAATGAAGAGCTGCTAGAACTCTTCTTAATGTCAACCTGTAAAATGAAAAATATTTTCACTGAGCAAGACTACAGTTGTGATTTTAATTTATTTCCTCTTATGTATGTGTTGTCACAACAGCAATTTGTTGCATCTGATATTGTCAATGGGAAATCACCAGAATCTTACAAAGTGACTTATAAACCATACCAAAATGGCATTCATCAAAATATTCCAGGAATCCAAGAAGGAAACAGAAGAAATGAAGTGTTTGAAGATTTGCAACAAGAATTTTTGGGCAATGATGAAAGTAAGTGTTTGCTGCTTAGACTTGAAATAAACTTGTGTAAAAAGTTCACTGGAAATCAGTGATAGAAAACATGTTGATTTCAGTAGTCTTTTAGTAAGAAGACAACTAAAAGTATGTTGAAGTATATAGTCTTTTATATCTAGAAATTATCTCTTTTTGCTCAGAGTATGTGAATTTCAGGCATTAAAAATGTAGTTTTGAGTGATGAAATTAAAAAATGGTTTCTGATAGCTTGATGTCAAACCTGGTTGACCCTTTGTCTCCTTCCAAAATATTAGAAAATAATGACTCACTGTACCTTAGGAAGTGTCCTCTGAGTGGATGCCACATTGGGCTTTTCTCTTAGGTACAACTCAAATGATAGAACTGCTTTGTTACAAAGCTTGTAAACTTGTAGTGGCCCCAAGTGTTTGAGCTCACAGCATGTAAACTTTTATCTGGGCTTGCTGTTAGGTTGGAATTGTGTTGGTAGTTCCCACAATCCTTCAGCCATTGCTTCCAGAGCGATTTGTGTGATGCCAAGCAAATATGGATTTAAAAAAATGATTTTGTGCACCCGCAATGAGCTTAGCACTATAAAAAATATATCTTGGAGCAGGAATTACAGCAGTGACTTTCTTGGTATCTGTGCTGACTTGTCTGCATGCTCTTGGAAATTTGGCAGATTCTTCAGAAAATATACAGATTCTTCAACTTCAAGTTCTAAACAAAGCAAGAGAAAGACAACTGGAAGAACTTAATGAAAAGCTAGAAAAGAGTGCACAGCAAATTAGGTATTTGAATCATCAGCTTTCAATGGTCAAAGGTAAAATGCTTTGTGCTAATTCTTCGATTTTACTCATATCTAGTAACTTTTTAATTCTGAGACTGATTTAGAAAGTAACTTTGAAGGTATTTATCGTACTTAGGAACTTGATTTGGGGCTATATGCGCCTAACTGTCTTCCCCCAAACATTTTTCTAAATAATTAGCTCTTTATTGGTGCCTGACTACATAACTGTCTTAACTTTTACTATATTTTCAAGACCACCTTTGTTTTCCAGAGTCCTGTCATGTCAGGCATCACAAATGTACAGAAAAGTGAGAAGGTGGTCTAAGTCCTTTAAAAGTCAGAAAATTAAAAAAAAAAAAAAAGCCTACACCAAAACACACAAATCCCAGTAGGAGAAGTGGACATCTAGAAAAAAGAAATGTTTCTTTTTGTGTTATCTGGTTTAACAGACAATTTCATAGATTGTATGTAGAAAAAATCTCTTTCCAAAATTATGAATGTGTGGTGGAGAACGGTCATTGTCTTAGTTTCCCATTTCTTATAGGAACAGACAAAAAAGAGTAGTAAACTTAGAGAATTAAGAATGTAGTTTTTGGAAAGCAAAAGAAGCAAAGGGGAGAGGAAAGTTCAACTGTCAACCATTTGGCTGTGTCTTGGCTGTTCCTCCAGAGGACTCTCCCTTTAATTGGTGTGAGGGAGGAGCTGAGGTCCTCCTGCTGGCAGGATGGTGCCTGTACCCTCAGGTCCCTGCTGGAAACAGTGTATTGGAGTGCTCCATGCTGCCAGAAGGAGACAGTGGTTGCTTGTTGGAGACTGAATGTGATTGTTCAATCTTCTGTTGTTGTCCACAGTTTGAGAGAGAATGAATGGTTCCGTAGAGCAGGTACTGAACAGTCTTGTTGCATGAAGTTCTTGGGTGGCTGGCCATGGTTCTCACACAATTGTGTCTCTTTCTTCAGATGAGAAGGATGGTTTGGCTCTTAGTCTTCATGAGTCTCAGAAACTCTATCAGAATGGAAAGGAACGGGAAATGCACCTTGAAGGTCAAATCAAGGCCCTCGAAACTCAAATTCAGACTCTTACTACCAATGAGGAGCAGGTACTGTACATATTTTTAGACTCTTTATTGTGGAAGACCTCTCCAGTTAAATGTGTGGTGCATTTGCAGTATACAGAAGTGCTAGTCTCTTGAAATACTGCTCATGATCATTACAAAAGCTATATCCATGATGGATGGATAGGATTCATTGGTTGAAAATAGTTTGTATGGAAACACAGGCAGTATCTGAGGACTTGTGGCAACTCTTGCACAAAAAAAATTGAACAGTAAAATGTATGTTAGTAGGAACTACTGTGATACTGTTCCTGCAGATACTGAAGCAATCCAAAGTGGCAGAGGTGGCCATGGAAAGCATGCAAAAGCAGCTGTTAGAACTTCAGCGATCAGATGCCCTCCAGAGAGCCAGAGAACAACACGAGGCCATTGTTTCTGCACTCAAACAGAAGTATGAACAGCAAGTATTGTCATTAGAGCAGAAACTCGATAGTACAAGATCTGCACTCCAAGAGCAGGTGAGAAATTATTTTAGGATGCTGAGTACTGTACTGGAGAGACTGTAGAGCTCCCCACTTTTCCCAAACTGCATTTCTTGACCTACAATTCTAATAACTCCTGGAAGCTGCTAAGGAAATGGAAAGTCTCGGCATTATGAGGCCTATGTGGTATGTTTTCATAAACATCTCCAGGCAGTAGCAAGTTCAAATTGTGAGTCTGTACACAGCAGATGCAGAGGAGGCAGGAATTCATTGTCTTAGTTGCTCTCCTGAGCTTTCCTTCTGTGCATATTTTTGAAAAGAGTTCTGCCAATAACTCTGGGAAGGAAAAGGACTAATTAAGAAATAATGTGATATTCTTGCAAGAAAAAAAAAGAAAAACTTTTTGTTTAACAGTCTGTTACCAAAATTTGGTTTCAGAATGCTGAAGGATGACTAACCACTGAACAGTGACTTTACTTGAGAAGTAATGATTTTAAAGTAGAGGGGGTGGAAAAGGCTGTCCTTTAATCTGAGTTTGGTATAGAATGTATCACATGGTTGTAGAGATTATTGAAATTATTCTACTTGATATGTCATAAGAATTTATTCCACTATTAGAAATATTCAAGCAATGTATTCCAGGCAGGTCTTAATAAATTGTCGTCTTATTTCACATAAATAAAATGAAATAAAATTTCTGTAATTCTTGTCTCAACATATAGAAATAGATGGCTGTGTACTTGGAAAGGTAACTGATGCTTGCTTCTGAACAAAATACATGTCTAAATTTTTGTCTGTTTGTGCCACAACTAAGCTTATACAACTTTTTCTGCTGTAAAATATACAGTAGCATGTTTGGGGTATTTGAAGAGATAGAAAAGATATAGAAAAGTCAAAAGGTGTAAATACAAGGCACTGTGCCTCCCAGGTCTGGGTAATTAATTAACTAATTAATGCCTATAAATGTCTACTTTCTCTATCCTGTGAAAAAGAAACTACAGTTCCTCTTCTACAGAATACTGGCAGTAGCTAGCTTGGCTTAAGCTCAGTTAAAATAAACTGAGTTAAGATCTGGTTTGATATAATCTGAAGGCTTGATTTTTTTTTTTTTTTCTGCGATAGACTTTGTGATTAATTACAGGAGATAATCTGATGTGCTGAGAAGTAACTGCTCTAAGAAATATGAAATTCTCATCCATTTATGTTTATATAAGAGTACAATTGCTGTCTTCCAGTGAAAACTGAACTTTGATGTTGTAAGGCATCACTTGTCAGCCAAGGATAGTGTTTGATCTGTGATTGATTTAAATGTCCTCTACCCCTGTAGATATCAGATTGATTATTTTTCTCCTTTACTACATGTATGTATTGACTTTCTCTGCATCTGAAACTGTTCTAGATGGTTAAATGTTTGTAACACGAGTCAAAATACTCTCTTCCTAGAAAGAGCTTTGCAAAAATCAAGGAGAGCATGTTAAGCAACTTGAAAAATTACTGGAAGAAACTAAATGTGAAAAAACGGAAATAATAAATCGACTGACAAGAAGCCTAGAAGAAAGTCAAAAGCAATGTGCAAATTTATTGCAAACAGGTCAGCCTTTTACTCCTATTTTTATCTTTCCTTGCAGGAAAGTCTTCTGTTTTTCTAAGTCTGAAATTGCTTATCAACATTTCTATGGAAGTGGAATCAACATCCGGCTAATTGAGGTCTAGAGTGTTTCCTATGCAGTGGCTTAGTCAGACTTAACTTTAAGTCTAGACTAAGGTGTAAAAACCAAATAGAAATAAAAGCAAACACCATCTCCAAACCCCAAACAACAGTGATTAAAGTTTTTTAATATGTATTTTGTGCTGCATTTGTGTAAACCTTCTTTCATACTAAGCAACAGGGTTTGGGAGCAAGCTACTTAATTTTATATTAAGGTGTTTGACATGAATTGCCATTCTCAATTCAAGTCTCAGTGAGAAGAATTGTTTTGGGTGCTGGAGGCTTATTCTTGGAAACCTGTATCATAGGAATAGGTTGTGAAATATTTTGCAATTTGTATGTTTGACTTTTGGCTACCATTACACATTGAAGCCTTTGATAGTAACGTATTTAGTAGCTGTTGGTGAGTTCAAGGAAACAGAAACAGAAATGTCTATTGGCAGAATCAACACTGCTCTTTTTAACAGAGATCTTTCTTCAGATTGCCAGTCTTTCTTCCATATTTGTGACTTGCTCTTTTTCTCCCTTTTATTTCCTACAACAGGCTCAATGCAGGAGACAAATCAGTTACGGTTTCAATTGCAACAAGCTCAGTCTGCCCAGATAATAAGCAACAACATGAACAAGGCTTTGCAGGTTAATTTAATTAAATATTTTATGTTTGAATAAAATGTTTTCATTTGATGGAGGGAGGGCATTATAACTAAGAGGTTAGTGGTTGAACTTTAAATTTTGGGGGGGAAGCAAGCACATCATCTTTGACTACTTCATCTCCAGTGTTGCATTTTGGACTTCCTCCCTCCCCACTAATTAAAACACAGTGGGGCAATTGTAATGGCACAAATCTCATCTCATACTTCTGTCCAACCTGCTTTTGGAAAAAAAAAGAATGTAAATTCAGTATGCTAGGAGTCTAATAACTTAATTAGAGATACCATGTTCTGAAATTTATCTTTTGTCAGCAAAATGAAGTGCCTCTGTAAGGTATGAATTGAAGTCTGTGTTGCCAATTCAGTTCATATATTTGATTTAAATCTGTTGTCTTGGAAACTATGAATCCTACTAAGTACTAGAGTAATAGCTGTTTCTCCAAGTATGTACTTTTCTGTTGTCATCCATTTTACTCTACAAGGGCAGCAGGACAGCAGAAGAGCAAAAGAAATAATACTTTGTAGATGGGCTGAAAAAAGAAAAATAGGGAATATTTCTTGTATATTTTAACAAATTTGTAGTTTTAAGATATCACAAATGAAAAATGAAAGTATGAGTAAGTTAATGCTAGACAATTCAACTCAATAGAACTATATTTTTAAGGAAGAGCTCCATGATTTTGTCTTCTTTCTTTCATTTGTTTTCTGTGTTGTCTTGGAGTCTCTCTGGTCAGTGTAATTTTTTTTTTTGTCCCTTGCTTTCTGTCTCCTTTCTCTAAAAAGGAAGAATTAATGGAACTGAAGGAAGAAATAACTTTGTATGAATCTGCTGCCAAGCTTGGAGTATTTTTGAATGATGCAGATGGAGAGCACCATATGAGCCAGGGTGATTCCTATGTAGAATTGGGAATTAAAAAAATCATGGGGAAGAAGCCAAAATTCTGCAGGTATTGAGTGAATCTTGTTGAAAGAGAAGTTTTAAATCCTCAAGAAATTATGCAAGTGATGTGAAAAAGAGGGTTCTACTGGATCAACACATAGGTTTTTGATGGGTGCAGGTAATCTGAGAAACAGAAAACCTGTATTAATACCAAAAATTGGTTGCCTCGTTGCTGCTTATAAAATCTTCAGATTTTATAGCACTCTAAAATTGTTGTGACTTCAATTGCATGAGTTATACTCACGGATACTTTTTTTGCTCAAAGACTCCACATAGTTACTTAAAGCTAGAGCTGTCTTTTATATCAATCAATTGAGTTGTTTCAAAAGACTTCACATTGTGTGAGAATGAATCTCTTGAGGAAACAGCTGAATTTACAAGTTCTCTGAAAATTAATTGCAAGTTGATGAAAAAGCTTTGATATTCATGTCCTCTTATGCTTTTTACCATTAGGTCTTAGACATCTGGTATTTCTGGTAGCATTAGTTGCTTTTCTCTTTGCTACCACTGCCTTTCAGGTAAATGTGTTTTGTCTTTTAAATACTGAACTGACTATGTTTTTCCTGACAGTGCAATACAGAACAGAGACATGGATAAAGAACTCTCTAAAGATGAAATTATTGTACAATTAAAAGCTGAGCTGGAACGTTTATTAAGCAGTAATAAAATGAAGAGAAACCAGATTACTCAACTACAAAATAATCTTAAAGATTGCCAGAAGACAATAGAGGAATACAAGCAGTTGAAAGCAGAAAAAGCATCAAAAGACTCAGAGGTTTGTTCTTTTACTTTTCTTTAAAAGTCAAGTATTCCTGGTTTTTGGTGAAAAACCCCAACATTTAAACTTCTTATGAAAATAGGTAAAAAATTTATGCATAGCTGAGTATTCATAGCAACTCTTGTTTTGTATCTTTGGTTGAAAAGAAGACAGCTGAATAGCAAAACTTGGACAGCATATGCATTATTAGGTGAGTTCTAAAACAGTGATTTATATGCTTGAGCGTTCTTAGTGGCTGCCCTGCTTCTGTTAGAAGTAAATTTCATTGGAAAAAGATGGTTTTCTTTGGCCAAAAGGACCTTGTACTTTCTCCTAGAAGGTTGATAGTACCATTAGATTATACAAACAGAACATTTAACAGATTGCCTTCAGAGGGCCTTCACTGTGTAATTTGATCAACAAGGCATCTCCTTGATAGTGCATCTCTCTTCAGCCCATTATTGCCTTCCCTCTCTAGCTTGATCAGACTTGCAGTATCTGTACATGGTGACCTGGATGTGGGATAGGAATACAGTGTATGTGAGAAGTGTGCTCTCTGTTGGATGACTGTTGTCATTCAGCTTGCAAACACAACACTGTGTGCTTCTCCAAAGCTTCATGATACTGAATTTTATGAATTCATTTAGAATAGCAGTGATACTGTTATTTTGCAGTACATTAATTTCCTGTATTTATATTTTTAAGCAGTTTTTATTTGACAACTCTTTAATTTTTTAAGCATTAACTGCTAAATCATTTATATCTTGAAAGATATAATCTTAATTTTATTTATTTTTAGTCTGTCAAAAATTTGAAGGATGCTTCTGATAATCTAAAGGAAGAAGTTCTGAGGCTCAAAAAGGCTAATGAAACTTTGCTGCAGGAAGTTGAGGTAAGATAAAGTGCTGCTTTACCACTACAGTAAAAAAAATCATAAAAAAATCCCACCACTTGCTAAAAACCTGTGATTAGAAATGGTTTTTACAGCCCCATATTACTTGACCCTTGTTCGTCCAGGCCTATACTGCAACTATTGAAGAATTGAAAGAAAATGAGGAAAAACTGAAAAGCTTAAATCAAGACCTCTGTTGTCAGATGAGAAAGATGGTTGAGGATTTTGATCATGATAAGCAAGAAGCCATTGACAGGTAAGTCTGTTAACTTAGTTTAGTTTAATTTGTGCATTTTCACCCTGCACACATAATACTGTTCCAGCTATTCGGGTACCAGTGGAGGTCAAAGTTAGAAAGGTATTTTCTTACAGAGAAGTTGAACCTAGGTCGTCGAAACCAGGTAGTTATTTTTCCTTTTTTGAAATTGTAGGTGTGAAAGAACTTACCAGCAACATCATGAAGACACCAAAGCACATTTTGAGAAAGAGCTGATGGAGAGGTTTGCTGCAGAAAAGCTGCAGCTTGTTCAAACTTCTGAAGAGACAATCTCACAGTTAAAGTAAGACTTACCATTATTTCCTTTTCTACTGAAACTTTCATGTTTCCTGTCTGACCTTTGCTTACACTTATTTTAAAGCTGGCTTGCTGTCCTGTGAAGTCAATAGATAATCAGTAATTTGTCCTTTGAAGGGCT
Organism: Petroica traversi; assembly: GCA_025920805.1. Classification (NCBI taxonomy): domain Eukaryota; kingdom Metazoa; phylum Chordata; class Aves; order Passeriformes; family Petroicidae; genus Petroica; species Petroica traversi. The sequence continues at coordinate 1,269,236 of JAHLSL010013310.1, read as the reverse complement.
AATATAGAGGAGCTGAACAAAGAGATAACTGCAGTGAAGGAGTGTTACATTGGAATTTGTCAGGAGAAGGATTCATTGGAAATTGCTTTAAGACAGAAATTTCAACAAGAGCAGCAGCTGAAGGAAGAGAAGGTAAAAATGAAAATGCCTATAAACCACATAATTTCAGACTGTTTTCAAGATGTAATACTAATAAGTGTGTTTAATTTTGTAAGTGTTTGTGGAGCATACTTGGAACAGATGCAGCTGTATCAGAAAGTTCATACATATGACTTTAAAATACATATGGTTTTAAAATTAATCTGGCATTATGTCCTGGGCTTCAAAATATTATAGAAGTAATTCTTTCCAACATATGTTTGTTTTCATGTAGTGAACTTCCATAGTTCTGAAGATGCTTAGTCAGCAGTATGAACCTTTACTTTGAATGACAATTCAAGTTTACCTCTCCCTGTATAAAACTGATCTAAAAAATACAGTGTTTTTTGTAAGTAGTAATGAATTCAGACTGGTTTGATTAAAAACTCTGCTTTTCTGAAGACATCAGTGTGCAATGACTAAAGTAGATCAACTGTCTGGGTAAGCAAGTACAGTAAAGAGTTGCAGCTTAAAGTGTGAGAGGAGTAAAGATGTTTGATACAAAACCTTACCTTACAGCAATAACCTATAAGAACCTCTGATATAATATCTTAAAAACATCTATTTAGAGAGTTGAATCTCTTGTCTAGGTGTCGTCAGTAAGGTCAGAGCACAGCCTCTAGAGAGCTCATCACGTGTCTCAAGCAGTCTCATCACTTTGTACCAGAGCAGCTCTATCTTGGAGAATACTTAGTTTTCTTTCTTTTTTTTTTTTTTGGTCTAGCTCAAGAAACAGCTCCTAGAAGAAAAAGAAGTCTCCCTTAAACTTCTGAGGACTGAGCTTGAAGAGGAACACATCAGGACTATGAAAGCAGCAAAAAAGCAGTGGCTGGAAGAAAAGAACCAGCAGGTTCAAGAGGAAGTAGCATTAGCCAAAGTTCGCTGGGAAAGGGAAGAAAAAGAGGTGTGGAACTTAGATCGGGGAATTTCAAGTTTTTTGTTGTTTTGCTGTTTATTTTCAGGAACAGAGCTTTAGATTTATGTGCTGTTATTCTTCCACTGGAAGTGGCTGTTAAGTATCTGTCATTTTAAAAGCCTCTGAAGAAGTCATTGGGTATTATTCTTGATTCATATTTTTAAAGAATCCCCAAAGCTAGGTCTTGCAAAGTAACCAACATAATACCCTGAATGTCACTGCTGGTAATATGTTGGAATTTTCTGACCCTGATGCTTGAGTGAAGGTTATGCTTTCTGTTGTTTCACTCAGGTATCATGTGGAAACCCTTTGTGTATCCTCTCCCATAGAAGAAAAGTGATGAGTCACCAAGCTCTCTCCTCTCTGTGCATGGTTTTGTTCTTCTCCTGTTAAGGAGGATCATTAGTGTGAACAGTGTTATATTTGCTAAACACCAGAGAAATCTATTTATTTAGACACTGGGGAGATTTTTTTAAAAAAGATTTTTTTCCTTAGAATAAAGAACAAGTCTTTGCCAAATTAGGGAGAGAATAGCAAAGTAGGCTGGAAGAAATGAGAAGAACTGTAGTTCAATTTAATGACTGCAGCTGCCAGACTGACCAAGTAACAGTTGGGGATGAAGTTTCAACTGAAGAATTAGAAGGGACTCTTGAATACCAGAAGCTGCAAATCCAGAGGCTCTGAAAGAAAATACAGCCTCTGAAGAGGACTTAAAAGAATTTGAATTAGAATTGGAAAATAAATACTTGAAAATCTTGCCAGCCAGGTAACAAGAAAAAGAAAAAAAAGTGGACTCTTCCACTAACTGCCTTTTAGGCTTAGTATTGATATTTGCTTTACTAGAAATAGAGTTCTTTAAAAAGTTCTGAAAAAAGCTGCAATATGTGGATTTTTTTCACATTGTTAAACAAGTTTTGCAGGAGTTTTGAACAGAACTGAGTGACACTGACTTAGATTTTATAAAAATAAATTTGTATTTTGTTAATAATAAATTCAGTATTTTTAGTTTTGGCATAATTTTTGCATCAAGAAATGATTCAAGTGCTGCTGGTCTGATTCTTTTAGTTTCTGTAAATGCAGACAATCCAAACTGAAGTATGTTCTTGCACTTACTGCATGAAAGTAATAAGAAAAATGCATTTAGTGTACCTACCTACCTACTGAAGCAGCTTTTTATCTGTTTAAAGGTAGATGCAACTTTGACCCAAGCTCAGGCCAAGTGGCTGCAAGAGTACAAACTAAATCTAAAGATAGAACAAGAAAAATGGGAAAAAGAATACCAAAAGACTACAGCAAAACAGGTAGCCCGAAATACTACTATATGTGTATTGATAAACAGTTAAGTCTTCCAAACCCCATATATTACTGAGGAATGAATGTTGACATAGGCACAGGGAATCACTAAGGAAAGATCTTTCTAGTGTACTCTGGTCCACATCCGGGGTTTTTTTGCCTATATAGGTTTAATTTTTATTAAATACATTGAAAAGATCTCCAGTAGATTTAAAGTTACTCAGAGTTACATTTTGTGTATCTATTAATGTACGTGTATTCTATATTTATAATGACTGTGTTGTATATTTGGCAGTTAGCCCTGGTTCTCTCAGCTGCTGAGGAGAAATGGAAGAAAGAATACGGAAGTCCAGAGAGATCTGGACCAAGAGTGAAAGAACTTGAAGAAAAGATAATTTCTCTGAGGAGGGAATTGGAGCTGAAGAAAGAGGAAATCCCTGCAGCTGTCAAAGCAGAACTAGCAAAAGCCCGTGTGCAGTGGAACAAAGAAAAGCAAGAAGAAATTCTGCAGATACAAGAGCAAAATGAGAGAGACTACCAGTCCTTCTTAGATGATCATAGAAACAGAATTAAAGAGGTCCTTGCAACAGCAAAGGAGGATCTTGCAAAGCAGAAGAAGGATCTCTCCATTCAGAAAGAAGCAGAGATAAAGATGTTACTCGACCAAAAGCAGCGAGAATACGAGGCTCAGGAAGCCAAGAGACTGCAGGATGAAATTAATTGCTATGAGGAGAAGATTCTGCATGAGCTGGAGTATTTGTTGAGTGAAATTCATGAAGAACTAGTTAAGTGCACACAGAGTAAACATTCTTGGAAGGACAAGTGTTTTGACTCTTGTGTTCAATCAACCAGTCAAGGCAAAGACAAACTGAAGGCTTGTCTACAGAAGGCCTACAGAACCACAATCTGCACAATTCTGGAAAAGAAAGAGCAAGAATGGAGAGAGGTAATATTTGTGTAAATTACAACTGCCAATCAGAAAAGGGAAACAATCAGGCCTGTTTTCTCCCATGAAATACCCATGTAATTGTGAGAAATAGAAAATTGAACGTTGGTGTTCATTGATAAGAGTACTCTAAACTAAAAGAAAGCTAAATCTACCATTAGCAAGGGAAGAGGGAAAGGATGTAGCTTTGACATCTTCAATCTTTAAAGAAGAGAAAATCAGTTTAGGAATGTCATATATGCAAAGACCTGTAAATTAATGAGATTAATCCACCTGCTTAAGCCTGTTGAAAGCTCCTTGTGATCTCTTAGATGGGCTATAATGGCAGAACTCACCTCAGATTTTTGCATAGCTGCAAAATCCAGTTTGCAGTGGGGATTGGGTAGTGATTGTGGATCATGTTATGCTTATTTTTCCCCCTCTTTATACAAATAAAGATGGAAACAGTAAATCCTTTGTGCAAATTGCCTGCAGTGGGTCAGTTTGTCAGTTATTCAGTTCTGTCTTGGGAATAAGAGTCCTGCCTATTTTATTGTGCCTCTGGGAAATCATTTTCAGAGTGCCTGCCCAAATGAGGAAAGATGTCCTACCCTCTTTTAGAGGAGTTTGGGGCTAAGTCAAATTGTGTCCCAAAGCATTTGTTTCTGTTGTTTTAGCAGAGTCCTCTTCTTGCAGTGCTTATGCTTGTAATAAGTTTTTTTGTTATGGGGAGCATCCCACCAGAAATGCATTGCCACCCAGCATTAAATAGCTGAGGAATTATCTGAGAATAAGACAGAGAAAATGTCTTGTTTTTCAAGAGAAGCTGGGATGTTATCATTTTTTTAGCTTCAGTATTCTGTGCAGCAAGTGGGCCTTTAATGTTTTCATGTCACAGTTTATATTCACTTTTTTCCTGTGCCTTATGCTCCTTCTGCAATGAAATGAAATATCCCTTGTTCAACTGTTTAATATTCCTTTGAACCTCAGAACATTTGGTTGGCTTGAACCACCTTATCTAGTGAAGTCATTTAAATTTCCTAGTAATGTCTTCTCTCTTGAAAAAGCAAGTTTTCTTCAGCAATTCAGAGACAGGGTATAGTTCTGCAATGTTAAGGACTGACTAATGACATTTTCAAGTAATACTCAAGATACTCAGGTACTGCTGTTGCAATGATTTATGCTAAGTAAAACTTCTGTATCATAGAAGAGATGTTTTCTTCACTATTTGACTTGTAATCTGTAGTTCTACTGCAGGTTTAGTGTACCTGTGTTAAAATTACTAAAGCTACTTGGTGGTCAGGGAACACTTTTTTGCTCTGTGTTGGATTTTGAGGCAATGTTTTTCAATTGCAGAAATATGACGAGGTAGTGAATAATGCAAATAAAGAATCATACCCTTACCCACAACATGGTGCAGGAAACACTGGGCATGTGGCAGGACCTCCTGTGTGCAGTGCTGGACACCAAGCAGAAGCACAAAGAAGACTGAGAAGACAGACACCCTTGCAGGAAGCTGTAACAGACAAAGGTATTTGGTTTGATTTTAATCTGGCAGATTGCATATAATAAAATGAAGCTTGTTAGTAGCAGTCTTTAGTAGTCAGTGATGAGTACAATGCAAAGTTAGTTAATTAGTGAATATTTGGGTGATAGAGGAAGATATGGTTCTTCTGACTGTAAAGTTGTTTAATATTTTGTAAGCTAAGTTAAAGTCACAAACTGCAACAAATGGTACTGGTCTCCAGTTTACTGATCTAATGCTAGGCTTTGAGGTTTCATATTATCAAATGCTAGTGTCTTTCTGCTTTTGAAAGCCATTCTTCAAGAGGAAAGAAACAGCTGTCTCATCTGCTAGAGATGTCTATATTCTTTGGGGGTTGTTAGCACTAAAACCTTTAGAGTGTATAACAGTCCATATGCAAGGCTGTGTTGGCCATGATATGCAGGGCATGGTCTAAACTATGTCCTGTAAATGGATAATACTAAATAGGAGCTGAAGATTGAATTATACTACTTGCTCTTGGCATTACAGAAAACAAGGAAATTCTGCATTCATGTAAAAGATACTATTGTGTCAAGAACTTGCTTGACCTAGCATGGTAGTCTTCTCTGATTCATTTGGTCAAGAATGTAGTTGAAAAAAGTGTGAATCCCTGGGTGGCGTTTGTCTCTTGTTTTGTTTTTCCCCTTCTTCCCTTTCCCCCCAGTCCTTGAGCCCAATATGCACTTTAGCACTTCTGGTCTTCCCAAGGCTGTCACGTGTGCTATGGCAAAACTGGAGACAGTGGAGATGGGAAAAACTTCATGGGAGGGACAGATGTCCCTGGGGCTTTCTGTTTAGTTTGAGTTCTTACGCAACTGAAAAACATAAAGCAACAAAACCCAAGAGAGATTTTGGCTCTGTGCCTGTAGTGTGGCTTGAATTCCTTCATCACCACCATAACAAACGGTCTGTTAGCCCAGAACAATACGAGCACTGCAGCGCTCCTGTCTCTAGAGCGCCGTGGCCTGGCTGTGGGGAGCAGCCGTGGCTGTCCTGGAAGGAGCCCAGTCTTTGTGTATCCCTTAACCAGGCTCAGACGTGTGTGAGGCTTTCCAGCTGGGATAGTTTCCTTCAGCTGACTTCAAAAGACCCTGCTTGGCTGTTGTTTATTTTTAAAAAAAGATACTAAAAATTTTTAAAAGCAGTTAACCTGCAAGTCTTGTTGCCGGCAGAAGAACTCAGGTCATCACTGACAGAAGTGCATGGAGGCTGTGAGGGCTGTATGGGGTGATAGATACTTCTGCACCTTCTGGAATATGGTACCAGCCTCTTGTGATTAGTTTAATTGGGCTAAATTTACACACTTTCCAGTGAGAAGAGGGCTAAGTAGAACACTGAAAATGGGTTGGGCTTCATTCCTTTTTTTGGCTCCATGTCGATGTATAACTTTTAGCAATTACTGTTGCAAGTCAGAAATAAACAAAAAGGGACCTTGCATATTAGGAAGATTTGTGCTGCAAACATTGCTGCCAGGAGCTTGAAAAAAGGGAGGCTGTGTGCCAGGACTTGCAAAGAGAATGAGAGATAGCCCAACAACATCTTCAGCTTGCAGTGAAGGAACATGAAGCGAAGTCAGAGCAAATCCAGACTTCTCAATTACCTAAAGGCAACTTTGATTCTGTTATTTGTTGGATCTTTAGTTTTCAGTGGATACTGGAGTTTTGGTTAGTAGCCTCAAGAAACCCCCTCATCACAACAAACCAACAAAACCAACCAAGATCTTCTATCTTTCTGTCTTGAAGGCGCAATTGCTAACCCACAAATTAATAATTCTTTTTCAATGTTTGTCAAAACCACCCTTGTTGTTTTTTTTATCCTGTTTTTTCTCTCCAAGTACACTTGCTATCTCCCGTTTAGTGTTAGTAATGCATATGAAGGCTTTAAGCTTAGATAATTACTGTATGAGATGATTTTTATCTTCAGACTTCATTGAAGTGTGTTGGATTTGATTCCTATCTGTTTTTTACTGCAACAGCTGTACTGCAACTGGTGGTGCTTTGGGACACTGAGCTCTTGTACCAGAGGCAGCAGTTGCATAAGCATCTCCTGAACATGATTTTAGAGAAATGCAATGAACTGTGGTTCATCTTTTTTTTTTAACAGAAGATGAGATGGTTCCAGAAGCTCTAACTGCAGAAAACTCCAAGATGAAGACTAAACTGAAAGACCAGGGATCACTGCCAAGGTATTTAAAGAACTAAGCAAGGTGATTTCCTATTTTGCTAAGTTATAAGTTACTTTTTTGTGCAGTGTGATGTGTATGCATTTCAGGTCACTGTCAACGGGAGGCACCTCAAAACCTTGTGCATCCTCTGACTCTGTGAAAGGTCTGGAAGAAATGCGTGCTCACTACATTAAAGCTTTGAACAAGATTAAGTGTAAGTACTAAAGTTTTAGCTAAAAAATTAGGGGAGGAAAATAAACTACTTTGTTGCTTCTTCCTTCAGCCAGCTTGGACAGGAATCTGACAACTAAATCACATGAGAAGTAAATTTTTAGATCTCACTAGGCTGACTGTGAGAAATGGAATTGTCACCCTAAATGCCACGTGTAATTGTGGTGGGTGAAGCGTTGTTTTGCTATCCTTGCTTTGTTGCACTGAATTATGTATTTTAAAGTGGAATTTTGAGAACTGATCTTGTTTCTCCGGAAATAAACTTATCTAGCCTGCAGCTTGACCTGAGACAAAATCTACTTTTCTTTTGTGCTGTATCCAGCCTTCTGGCTTAGTCACAACTTTCTTGCTGAGGAGAAAGGATTAAGTGTGGCACCAGATCATACCTGAGCATAGCAGGTCCCCAAATTCCAGCTGTGTGGCCACTGAAAAGTTTCTCGGCCCATAATTTACCAGCCAACATTCCTCCCAAATCCCTGTGCCTGGTGTTTTCTATTGCTGCTTAAGATGCAGAATCAGACAACTTAATTCTCTTCGATGCCTCATATTTACCTGCTCTGTTTTGCCCTGGCATTCATCTGGTAGGTAACACTTGGCACGAGGCTTTTTTGGAATGTTGGCAGGTAAATCCATCTCCTTGCTGACTTGTTCCAGGTTTGCTAGACAATCCCAGTTTGTGGTGTTGGATTTTTCTCCACTCTGGGGGAAAACTGGTACTAATGGAGTGTGTTTGTAGGTGATATGCTTTGTTATATCCGTGAAAGTAAGGAACGAGCTGCTGAAATTATTAAAGTGGAGGTTTTAAGGGAGCGCCAAGAGACAGCACGGAAAATGCGCAAATACTACTTGACATGCCTTCAACAGCTGCTCACTGATAGTGGCAAACATGAAGGGTAAGTTCAAGTATGTTTGGAAATGACTGTTGGCTTTGCAAGGGGTGTAGATGTCAGTCTGATGTTTGTCCACCTTGGAGCAAACAGTGCCTGGCTTGAAGTCTTGCCAGGGTGTGTGTGTTGGCTCTGGGTCACTGCTGAGCTGCCTGGCACACCGTCCTTTCAGTGTTCTCTGACTCTCAGTAACATTGCCTTGAAGTAAAATGTAAACTTTGTTTTGTTTTTGGTTTTTTCCCCATGTTCTGCAATTCTTGACAGAGCTGAAAAGAAAATAATTGATGCTGCCAGTAAACTTGCTACAATGGCTAAAGGACTGGAAACGCCCGTTCGGCACATTCCCCAGCGCAAGTCTGCCCGCTCAGGTCTGCTGCATTCTGTGGTCCTTCTCTTCTTCATCGCATTGATTTAATGCATGTAGCAATGAAAATGCTTTCCTTCCAGTATTAACGTTATCTTCAATCATCTGTCTCTTTCTCTCCTCTCCTAGCTCTGCATTTAAATTCTGATCCTGGAGCTGAGTGCTCTGAACGAGATTGTGTGCTTCGGACTAGGTTGCACCATATGGAAAAAAAATCATGTTGTGAAAGCGGTACTGAAAAAGCCACTGATAAAGTTGTCCAGAAGCGTGTTCCACGTGACTTGAGACAGCAATTTGATATAACACAGACCAACACTCAACATGTGCTTCTTGAAACACTGACTTCAGATATTCAGAACAGGAGTAATTCTCAAAATCTGGATGGTGCTTCTAGAGGTGTCCTACCAGAATGTTATCCAAATGAACATGGAAGAAGAGAAAAATCTGGCCCTGTTGCAAATATAGACAAAGGACCTTTGTGTGCTGTGAGGGATGGTGTTGCTTCTACCTCTGCTTGTCAGGTAACACTACAAAATCTGCAAGTACCCAGTGTTACAAATGGCTACACCAGCCCTGGGCCAACTCATCTTATGCTTAAGAGCAAGAATGGAAGAACAGGCTTGATAGATGATAAATGTATCCAATCATGTGGAAAATGGAAAACTAAGTCTAAGAGAGCTCAGGAATTTGGTTTTAAAGACACTCCAGAAAGTGATGAAGGAAGCAGCAGTGAATGGAGTTCTGGGAATGGAAGCTTGCATCTAGATTGTGGTGAAATGCCTCTCTTGTATCCTCGACAAATAGCCAATGCTGATGTTCAGGCAAAGGCTGTGTACTGTGAAGAGTTGCCTCACACCAGGTCATTTTCCCCTACAGATGAAAATCTTACTTATTGGAGAGACATTTCTAGTGGCAGTGGCAAGATTCTCAGTACACAAAGCAGCACAAAAGTTTACAGCAGAGACCAGCAGATAACAAACCCAGAGCATACTTCATTCTTCAACTCTGACAAATCAAATTCAGCTGTCCCACAACTCAGTGCATCATCAGATTCAAATGTAGGGAAATGCTGCAACAAATGCTTGGAGAAAAATGGTGTGGGATCCCTAGTCTCATCAGCAAAATAGTGGTTTTTAATTAGCCCACTTTCTGACTTGGACCAATACCAGCAGTCCTCGTTTGAAGGAAAAGGTTAACTTGATATTTAAATAAAAGTGTGATGATTGAGGAAAGTCTCTTCTACTGTGTCTGTGTCATGATCAACATTATACCAACAAATTTTATCAAGTTTCTCGAAATATTAATGCAGACTTTTGTTTACCTTTGTAATAACACTTTCATAAATGTTTATAGTGCACTAGATACAAATTTATTAAATAGAATCTATTTTTATATTCCATTTAGCATGCAGTGTTTATCTAAAACCAAGCTACTGTAACTTGTGGTCATTTTTTAAATGGTTATCAAAATTCCTTTGGACTGTAATGAGAGATGTTTTGGAGTTTGTTTGAAGTTAGTATTTTAGTTGACTTTTCCATTTTTAAGGACCTCGCATAAGCCTCTGTTTGTGTTCCCACAACAAAAGCAAATATGCTTGCATTTTTTCATTAAATTATTATAACAAATTACGTTTCAATTGTTCTTCCCTTTGATACAGCAAAAAATAGCTCATACTTGGCATAAGAAAGGTGTCAGAATGACCGTGATCTGTAGGTATTTGTTAAAGGTTATCAGGGTAAGCTGAAGATGCAGTAATTTTCCCTCCTGATGCTTAGAAATCTCCTATTTTAAAGGCCTGCTCACATTTCAGTGAGAATTGCAAGATGTATCTTTTTTCCTAGTCTTTTTCCTTTCCTTAGGATGACATTTATTTCCAGTGATCCTGTGAGGAGTAGACCATTTTGCTGCTGGCATACACAAGGGGTGATTAAATCACACTTGTTGCGGTTAATAGTTATGGGCCAGCAATTCTCATCCACAGTAATATGCGAGTTCTAAGCAAAAAGGCTTTGCCTGCTGTTGTTCTGTCATACTGGAAGAAGAAGGAAGTCTGGCAGTTCTCTCAGAGATGTTCTGTATGCTCTTCATATGTAACATTTAACTGCTGAAAGCTTATTTGGTCTTTGGAATTGAACATCACAGTTCAGTCTGAGAAGCTTTTGAGTTTTAAGAGGAAAATGGTAGAGAATCTGAAGACAAATGTGTCTAACTTCCTTTACAAAAATGTCCTGCATGTTTGTATTCCAGGCCAACTGGCCAGAATGCATTACAGCTCTTGGTACGCAGGCCTGGGTTGGGACTTGAGAGTCTCACAGGGGCTCTAACAAGAGACTTCTGAATTTCTTGGTGGCCTTTCATGTTGCCCATAAATCCAACCCCACTTCCTTCTTAGTGAGGTGGGGTTTGTCATCATCAGTGGGAGCAAACTGAGGCCATGAGAGAGCACTGGTGCCTAAACAAACACAGGCCGTGGTTAAGTTCAAGGGCCAAATTCCGAGCTCTTAGCTGAGGAAATAGCTGTGGCCTTGTCTGCAAAGGAAAGCTTTTACTAGTTGTCCTTTAAACCCCAAGTGGAGGCTTTTTTCCTTTTTTTTTTTTTCTCCAGTGATGAGTGGCTGTTTCTGGGTAACTTAAACATTTTCCCAAATTCTACAAGGTAAAAAAGAATGACATTTAGTCCTGTGTGAGAGGTACTTCTTCAAGTGTTTAAGCCAATACATCAGATTAATTCAATCCTTGGACAGGTTCAAAAGCCTACCCAGCTGAAAATTGGATCTGGAGAAGTAAGACATCCCTGACCATTCAGGTAGCAGCTGAGGGCCAATCATCTCATTTCTGTAGACCAAATGGAACTTTTCCAAATATTCCATCTGATGTGGGTTCAAGAGCTTCTCTGTAATTGCTCCCCAAATGCCACTTAGTGACAATGTGCAAACTGCTTTTAAAATTCTAAAATATAACTTTTTGCAACACATTTCTCTTGCCGTTTTCAGTTTTGTCTGCATAACTCTTACTGTCATTTCCCACAGCCTTTAACAAATTCCCTGTGTTTAAAAACTCAGTGCTTTCAATGCAGGGTGAGGTATTTACTGATCCTACGTATTTAATTTAGAAGCTGGGGCCACACTGATGAGGATGGACCTTGCACTTGACTGACTGCTCTTGTCTTGCTGATTCTGTTCTGTTATATTGGGCAACTTGAGGGACCAAAACTGAAATGTATGTGAGAATGTAAAGGTAGGTAAAGATTCAGTTAAATACTTGATCACCTAATATTTACTGTGTGTCTTGTTGCAGTGACAACTCCAGAGAAGCTCCAGAGCTGCCAGGAGATTTTAAGTTTTCCTTAATGAAACTCAGCTGTTGAGGCCAAGAGGGAAGATCTGCATCCTAACAGCAGCAGTCATTCCCTGGTGAGTAAAGTTTAGGGTGCAGGATGAGCCTTAGCCCCAGAATCATCAGCTCCTAGTCAAAAGTGTTCCGCAGCCCTCCTTCCACTGTCAGTAGGAAAGAATGAAGCAGTAACGGAGTAGCAGAGGGGGTGGCAGCTCCTGGAATTGGACAGCTGACACCAGTCAGAAAGGGGGAGGTAATGTTGCAATACGTGTGCTTGGACTTGGATAGTTGAGCCAAGATTGTAATAGAGTCACTAAATGAATCTCTTAAAATAAGCCTGTCATGTATTTTCACCCACTAGGTTATATGTCTGAAGGAACTTATCCGCTTTATTCAAGAACTGATTACCTGCTGTTACATCTTCTGATTCAGATTATTCCTTTTTTAATACTTAATATGTTTATGCTGTTGGAGCCATATCAAATTTTATTCTAGTAATATTGCAGTTTGGCATTATTTAGCTTAAACTTTAACAACACCCGCAAAGTAGCAGAATGCAGTGGTGTTCTTCGCTGTATTTTTGTTCCCTATATTTTCTTTGGCGGACTTATCTTGCAGGTATAATACAGCACAGCAAATGATTAATAGAAAAAAGGCAGACCCAACAGTCTTGGTCCTACCATGCTCGATAGTTTTCAGTCTGGTTCATCCAGTTGCCTGTTCTGCAGAATTACTACAATCTTTCCAAAATATTTTATCAGATGGTGAAAGCCTTTCAAATCTGCTATGATTAAATTCAGGTTCCCTGAATATAACCTGTGTGTATGCAACTGAGGACATCTCTGGCTTGCTTGCATCCCCAGGCTTTACTTAACACCTTTGCAATTTCCTATCTCATTTGCCTCCTGCCTCATACTTTACTTTGTAGTTGGTACTTGCTTCTGAGGTTTGAAGGTCTACTTATGACTATGCCATGTCCCTTTTCCCATAAAATCTCAAGCTGGGTACAATTCCCAGAAGTATTGAGATACGCAGTCACATATATATATATTTCAGTCATTCATCCTTAAAATTTGCTGTTAAAGCTATTCTTCTGCTGTTGGAACTCTGTTCTCATGTTTCCCTTTGTTCTGTGGGAATTGCTAAGATTTCCCATTGAAATTTATTTTTCTCTTTTGTGCAGATTCACTGTGCAGTCCTGTCTCCCACAGTGTGGATGGCTTACAATGGAGACGATGGCAACCTGGCAGTGATACAGGAGCACATTACTTGCAGCTGTAGTGAGATTTCACCCAGCATTCTGATGCAGAGTACTTCACACTTCCAAATTAATCATGCTTCTCTCTGTTCGTGTTGCTTGGGTAAATATTTTACTCTTGTGTAGACTTTGATGGTGATCTGTATGAGAACCAAGGTTCTTTATTTCCTTCCTTTACATGCTTACCTACCAAGCAAGCTTTTGAGCCCAGTGCCTTTTTCACACTTGATGAAATGAGTCTGTTTCCATCATGTAGCATTGCTTCTTTGGAAATCTGAATACAAGTAAAGAAATCCATGTCTGTTGCCAAATGTTCTGGCTAAATGCCATCCCTGGTGTTCTGGCTTCATCCAGATGACGAATGTTCTCTGTCAGCCTGCAGCCTAGTGAGAGGGGACAATGGTACAGAAATACTGTAATTATCTAATCAACTTTGCTTAGAATGTTAAGCAAATGCAATTCTTTAATACCCTGGCTTTACTATAGCTGTTAATTACCATGTGCAAATGCAATTTGTACAGCAAAACCGAGTAGAGGAAACATTCACTTTTAAATTACTTTACTCCCCTCTAGTGGTCTCATACCACACGTACGTTTATGTAACACTTCATCACCATACGTTTAAGGACAGTGTTAGTATTCAGAAAAAACCAAAAGTCTCCTGGTAACTTCTCCTTCCTTCTGCTCCTCTTCTCATTCTACAGAGAAACCACTTCAGGATTGGGATTCTTGCCAATGTAACTCTCTAAGTGAAATTGTTCTTAGTATGTTGGCTTTAATTAAAGGCCAAACTGTACCCCAGTTTTAAATCTGCACGTGCAAAAAATTCTCAACACTATGCAGTAAACGTTTATTTTCTGTGCCCTCAGAGGTGTTTACAGGGGGGTTGGTTTCAATATCATAGTGACTTAAACTGCAGCCAGGGCTGTGGAAACACCAGCAGAACCCAGTCCTCACTGCAGTGCTGCTCTGTGTGTGTTCTGTGGCACGTGCCAGGTTTTGGTGTGTGTAAAACAGTGTTTGTGCCTGTGGAAGTCGTGGGGCATAGGGAGACTGTCAGATGATTGGGTTCCTCCTTTAAACTTGCCAGTTGGCCATTTTGTGTACTATGTAGCTTTCACGAGATGGAAAACAGGCAAGAACCTACTGGATCAGAATGGAAACTTACTTTCCTGTATATCCCTGGTTCATTGCTCAAGTTACTGATGTTGTAATCCAGGTGTGCAGCACAGGCTACATTTAGCAATAGTTAATGGGTAAGTTCTTGGCTAACTTTCTTTGCTTCCTGGAGTCTGTATTTTAAAAAGATATTACTTGCTAATGTCTTTAGAGAAGATAGGGTAACTAGTAAGAGACTTATCATCTGTTTCTGCTTAGACAGAGCATATAAAGAAAAATGTAGATAGAGATTCACTTTTCAAAAGTTAGTTGCTTTTTTCAAACTTCCCTCTAGAAATATTTCCATTTTGTCCTAGAATGCTTTGGACTAATATTTTGAAGAAAATAAAGGGAAACAAAAAGAGTATAGGGTCATAAAGGAAAAGCTGACAATTTTCTATTTGAAAAAATACAGTTCTCCGAAAATACTTCACAGTATTGTGTTTGTCTTCATATTTAGTTATGGGAGAAAAATGGAAACATTCCAAGAATCAAAACATTTTAACACTCTTTGACTGAAACCTTTTGTTTTAAAATGAGTCTTAGTTTGTAAACTTTTGCAGCTCTAAAAAGTCAAAATTGAAATGAAACAGTTTAGGAGATCCAAATCAGGCCTTTTTTCCACATGATTTTTCTTTTGTGAAAAACTTAAGTATCTCAGTTTCCTTCCAAACTGGAAGGAAACCAAATGTGGAAAGTAAAATCCTTCATAAAACGTAACTCCTGTCTTCCTGCAGTGCTCTTACAAGAGATTATTTGCCTGTGTCAACGATGCATGCTACAATTTCCTACACTTCTCAAGATTGTTCCCTTTAGGTCATTAGCAGATAGTTCTAATAAACATGAGCTGAGCCAGTAGAGGCTTTGACTCTATTTATCATTGCGGATGTCTGAGCAGTCCCTGGGGGAAGCTGTGACCAATTCATCAGCCAGGGAGTTTAACTTGTTCTTAACTCTTCTCTTGAACAGCAGGGTCATCAGTCAAACTAAAATCAAAATCATTCACATGTACACATGTAGGAAGCTGGTAAGACATGTTGAAATAAAGTCATCTGTATAGCTAGAAAAAGCACACAAGCAGGCAGCTGGTGCAGAAGTTGCTTTACTCAATGAGCCTGGGGAGTGTGTGGGCCTGAGCAGGACAGGATCTGCTGCTGCTGGGGCACCCTGCCTGACACCTGGCACTTCTGCAGGTGGGCCCAACCCAGCACTGCTGCTCCACCATGCACTGAGCTGACACCTTTCCCTGCCTCCTTTGGTGGTATTGCTGTTTTTCTTCTCTGTGGGTTCCATCTGCCATCTCTGTGCATTTAGTCTGTGTAGTAGTCCCATCAACTTGCAGTTCCAGGCATATGCTCCAGTATATGCTTCTTCCTTCAAGGAGCAGATGTAGTTATTTAAGAGCTTAGCACAGCTTAACACGTGAGTCAAAGTAGGACTGCAGGGTTCTTGTGCTTAGAACAGGGAAATTGTCCAGTGTGAATTCAAACTTGGTGACTGTAGGTTTCTGAAACAGAAAATCTATTGAAACACTGTGCCCCAGTAGAAGTATCAGAGAGGAAGTGATTGAATAGATTCCAGTGTGATCCTGGTACCTCTGCTTGCCAGAGCATGGAATCATGGCTGTTTGAGGTTGGAAAGGAGCTCTGGAGGTCATCTGGTCCCACATGCACTGAAGAAGTAGGGTCACATAGACCCACTTGCCCAGGATTTGGAATATCTCCAAGGATGGAGACTCCACAA
>JAHLSL010013310.1:1140057-1243277 GCA_025920805.1 Petroica traversi | reverse complement strand
GGAGTCCCGCCACCCTCCCAGCCCCCCGCCGGACACGGCGCTGGGCTCTCGGCGACCTGCAGCCGTACTTCACCTCTGGGAGGGCGATGCTCCTCGAGGATGAGCCGCAGCAGCGCGGAGGTTGCTAATTTTAATTCTAGGAAGGCCTTCGATAAAGGCGCGCTGCAGGCTTGTGCATTCCTTCTGCATCCCGCGCTTCTGCTTTGCATAAAGCAGAATAACGGTGATGCCTGGAGCCCACAGTGTGCCCTTTCCATCGGCTCTCCTCTCTCGTCTCCCTTGAGCCTTCTGTGATGTCCATCTTGCTTTCAAGTTGTCTGTCTAACTATCTAGTACTAGTATGAGTGAGCCTAAGCATACAAGAGTTTAATTTCTTAAGAAACACTGTGGTACATGATTAGGGGAGAGGTTTTTTAAAAGGCTAGATCTGCCTTTAAAAAGGCAGACTTTGTCAGGCAAACTTTTCCCCATTCTAATGGAACACCTTTCCAATGCAAAAATAGTTGTGAAGTCAGCTGAAAGGCATTGCATGCATGTGCAGCTGAAAATGTAGTTCACTGTAAAGGTGAAAAGTTTGTAATAAAGTAGTAAAAAGGAAGTTTCCTTTCTCAGGTGATCCAATGTGCCTTTTCAGCCCATAGCCAGACTTTTTCTGTTGTTAGACAAAGGAAAAATGTAATAGAAATAGTATTAAAATAGTTACACTTCTGTAAGGGATGCAAGCTATTTGCTTTTTGCCCCCTATTTCCTCATAAAGGAGCTATTACAACTTTATTTTTAGAGGACTTGATGAATATGTAATTTCTTGCTGACTTCCTTGTAGTTCTATAGTACTTTTTAACCTGTATTTGAATTTTTAAATGCTTGCCTGATTGAAAAGTGTTTGTGGTTTTAGGTCTGCATGCTGCAAAAAGGGATGCAAGCTGTCAGCATGATTTTTAATGGATCTGATTTTGCAGGATCAGACTGTCTTATTTCATTTCCTTATACCTTGTCACAAAAGAAACAGTTGGACAAAGCAGGTCCAAAGTAGATGTGACAAAATCTAGGAGGTGAGAAGGGTGTGTGGTAAAGATTGAGGGACTAATTGCAGGCAATAAAAGATGATAAGGAAAAACATTAAGACATACAGAAAGTGCCTGTATTTTTTAGGGTGTTTTAATAACCTTTGTTGTTATAGGATTCTGAATTAATATCAAGCTGATAAAGACAATTTTTTGCTTAGTGGCACAGACAGTGCCATCTAGCACACTGTGCTGACTTGGTGGAATTTAGAGGCACATTAGCTGGGGATAAAATTTCTTTGGTGTATATAACTGTCACTCTAAACTGTGACACAGTAATAGTGCATCCAGGGATGTGATTTCAAGCGTTAATTATTTTTGGAATCTAAAATGGGTTAAGATAAGTATTTCATCTTATGAGTTGATTCTTTTACTTAACAGAAGCCTGCCATATTTTATGTCCTTTGCAATAATTCTTACTTTTATTGTGTATTATTTATGAGTTATATATCTGCTAGTAATCTGCAAATCTAGAGATAATGTCAACATAAATTTTAGGTGTTCTGTATCTTGATTAGTTTTTTGGAATATTACTAATATGAATGAGTGCCCCTGGGAAGCAGATTCTTAACAAGGATATAATAATTTGCCAGATGAACTGAGAAAAAGACAAAACAAATTATTAGTTTGGTTTTTTGTTAGACCTTCTTTTGTAACCCTGATTTGAGACTGCAACAGAGTTCCAAATTACTTGGAGGACAGTAATTTTGATCACTGTTGGGTTAATTCTCTCAGATATTTCCAGTTTAGAAGTTGTGAGCACTTTGTTAGGTGTGGTACTGTACTGTACAATGTGAATAAAAAGAATTGTCATTCTAACAGACAAGGTTGGAACGGATTTGGAAGGACAGATGGAAAACATATTTTGAATGTACAGGAACTGTATATACATTATTCATTGTAATTGGAGGACTAAAGCACTAAAAATATGATTTTACAAGAAGACATAGTATTTTTTTAACTTGTTCATCAGTGCAAATACATTTGGGAATCTGTTAATTGTAATACAAGTCATAACAGATGCTGGGAAACTATTTTCATGATACTGCAGTTGACTAAGACTTTTCATTTTGAAATGAACTCTTGCTCTGATTGTAAGGCACATGGGGATACATTTTTAGAGAAAACCCTTTTACACTTAGTCATTTTGTGTATTTGATTATAACGACTATTGGAAGTCTTTTAGCATTTGGAAGTATTGAGGTTAGTCTGTGTGTGAATACTGGTCTTGTACCAGTTAAAATGAAGGAGCCAAAGATCTGTTTCAGTTCTCGTGATTTTTCCTTAACATTTTTTACTGCAAGCTGTTGGCAGCAGGAGATGTTTGCTTTCATCTGTGTGACCTTTACCTCATTGTTTATGGCAATGAGCTGTCCAAATAGATAATGTAAACCCAGAAGCATATTTTAATTTAAATAATTATAAATTATTTGAAAGTGCATCTTAGGTTCTCATTTTAAGACTTTATAATTGCTTCTCATGTAGTTTGAATCAATCCTGCTATGGAGACATTAGAGGTGAAGTCCTTTCAATGCCATCAATGTTTGGCCTAATGCAATGTATGTTTATGTGCTGGTGCCTGATTCCTCTAAGTGATCAGAAAGCAATCAGAATAAAGACAGTAATTATTAAAAAATATAACTAGACTCTCTGGTCATGGAAATAATGCTGCAATCCATTGTGATTCAGCAAGTTTAAATAATAAGTTGCTAGTGAGACACTTCTCCAGATCCCCAGAACATTATCACAGATGTTACTGTATTGAGTTTTAAGGCATCAAGCCATTATCCTGCTACCCCTTAAGCACCTAAGAGTGTGGTGTCAACTTCTGGAAGAAATTAACCCTACACAACTGGCCATGAATGGGAAGTTCTTTCTAAATATATACTTGAAGGCAACTATTCGTATGTATTTCAATCATTTGAATATAAAGTAAAAAATAATTTACTGATGTTTTGATTGGTCCTTGTCTGAATACAGGAAGTATCATACACAAAGATCTTAGAATTAATTAGGATTTCTCATTTTCTGATGATGCTAGGCAACTTCAAACACTAATGGATATCAGTCAGTTCTTAATAACATTTTAAGCAATGTTTGTCCTGTTTATCAGTCTCTTCTCAGTATAATGGCCAAAGAAAGCAATAATTTACCTAACAAATAGCAGAAACTTTGAAAGAACTGAAATTTCTTCAAAATAGCTGATTTCTGACATGTTTCTAATTAGGAGACTAATTAAATGTATTTGTGCAAGAATGATTTCTTTGTTTTTATTAAGTTGAAATGATAGTAAATATTGCAGAACAGAAAAGTTGGTTCCAAAAGGATTCATAAAAGTATTGGATTAAAGGTATTCAACAGGGGATTTATTTTGATTATCTCAATTTGGTTATCTCAAATGAAGACCACAAGTTTACTGATACACTTCCCTGAGTAATCTTGGTTAGATTTGACCCTTTATATGCATCAGTGCTCAATGAAATAGAATAAATCTTATAATTCTATAACTTAATTCTAGTGTTCAGCTATCTAATTAGGGCTTCTGGTTTTTTGTTTCAAACCAATATTTACCACTAAAAGCCTGGTGAAGAAAAGCAGACTTTCTGTACTGGTAAATATTTGTTTATACTGAAAAACCTCAAACATTTTTCTTGCCACTTGTGGCCTGCACACCTCTGGGCAACTGCTAGTGCCACATCTTGTCAATGTCACAGTCCAAGCAGGAGGCAGCCTGAATGCTTGGAAATAAAAAACTTAATTAAAAATACATGCAGGTTGCTGTAATACCCGATGTGCTGGAGCACTCACCTGGCTTCCAGGTGGCCTGGCTGGCCTCCCTCCAGTCCTCTGTGCCTATGGGGTAAAGCTTACATGGAGGATAAAGTACTTTTACTCCAGCACATCCTAGTGTGGAAGCTGAAGTCCTTGGCAACTACGCACAGCATTAATATTCTGCACCTCTCGGAATGTATTTGCCAATGGCTGTGGTACTGTTATTTTGATATTATATGGTTCTTGGAAATATAGTTCTGGAGGGAATAAGTTCATAGATATTGCCACTGTGCCTCATATGTGTGTTTCCTCTCTTTTGATGAGATTTGATGTAGGTGTGACTTTGTGGAGCAGGAGGAAAACAGTAAACAGCCCCATTTCAGGGCTTTGTAGTCCTTGTAGTCTCCATGTAGATATCCAATTTGTCCCATTTGGACACCATCTCTTTA
Organism: Petroica traversi; assembly: GCA_025920805.1. Lineage (NCBI taxonomy): Eukaryota > Metazoa > Chordata > Aves > Passeriformes > Petroicidae > Petroica > Petroica traversi. The sequence goes on along the minus strand of JAHLSL010013310.1, from coordinate 1,238,992 downwards.
TAAGGCACAGCCTGAATCTGAATTCTAATTTATCAGTTCTGGGGATAGATTTCTAGACCTGTGTACTTTGTAGGGCAGAGTTAGGTCTTCATTCATTTTAGGCATGCCAGTGCAGCCTGTGATTAAATCTCTTGGTGAGTCCTGCTGTAGTCTCCCTTTCAGTGGGAGTCTCTGAGGCACCTGTGATTGATTGTTACTGACAGCTTAGCCAGTCTTCCTCTCTGTGATCTTTTCTCATATTATATTGTAGTGGGACACAAATGGTTTTTAGTGCCATGTGCCTCTCCTAAAATACATTAGATAAACACCTTCTTGTCATTTGATGGTAGTAGGTCATAAATAGAGCAAGCAGAGGAAAAAGGCTATGGAAATGTAGCAGCATTTATAATGTACTGAATGAAACAAGATTGTTGGAAATGTAAAATTGCACTGGGAAACTAAGATGAAGCAGGTTTTCTGTGACCCAGCATCACTGTGCCAAGGTGACATGTTGAACATCAGGAAGGCAAGACTGGATGTAATTATTTTCTTCCCCTCCCATATCTATTTATTTTTGTTTTCATAGCTCTTGGCTATATCAGGCTGGCCTGATAGAATGCCCCAGAAGCTGCAGGACCAGTCACAGCTGGCCTGTGGTGGCTTTTGTGTATTTCACATCAGGATTGTCACTTTGTGTCCCGTTGCAGGAAGGTACATCCTGAGGGGTCCTTTAAGGCTGATGGTTGCCGTGATTTAATTGCTTAGAAACAGGTTAATCCTGCAGCTTTTGCTTGGAACACAGGAGATGTCATGAATTTTACTTTGTTTCTTTCTTTGTGCTCTAGGTAATAATTTTCTTCTGTGGATTTGTTCTGCAGTTGTCTGATCTTGTGTGTGGTGGTGTCTTTCTGGAGACTTTCTGATCTCAGTTTGTTAGTGTTTAATTGAACTTTTATTGACAGGGGTGTACTGTCTCTAGAAACTGGAGGCATAAAGGGTTGAGATAAGAATAGCACCTGCAGAAAGTGTGTCTTGTTGGAGCAAGGTGCAGTAATTTGTGGTTTGCAGAGCAGGTTTCCTGAGACAATTGCTTTGAGAAGAATGAAGAAACTCTTGCTGGGCATAGCTTCATTTCCCTCAATCAAGAGCCTACTAAAGATTTATAAAAGGAGACTTCTCCCCTGTTGTTAGCCAGCACAGGGTACATTTTGTGTTCAGTGGTGGTTCCACAAGTTGTTCATCAGATTCTATACCAACTGAGTCTGTTTGTCTTGGTAACTGGATAAGCTTCTGCTCTATGTGCAGCTTCACACCAGTGTCAGAACCTTTGGGGCTCTGCTGAGCTTGAGGATGCAGACTTGAAGTTAGCACAGGGGTGCTCTGAGTTGATATAAGAGCAAAGGGAGGCTATCTGGATTAGAACTTAACAGGAGGAGTCCATCTGTCAGCTTTGTTTACAGTCACTCTTCTCAAATAAGATCAAAGCTTCTGTTCCCCTATATACTTATTTTCCTTTCCTCTCGTGTATTGCTCAGCATTGCTGCTCACTTAGGACACTCTTTGTCATTCCTCTTCCATCCTCCAAACTTGAATGTTTAGTGTCTGAACTTCAATTTCAACCTCAGTTTTTCACAGAGGTCACTTTAAATATGTTCATGGATTGAGCAACCTGTGATTGTTAGAATGATATTACCCAAAATGAAAGACCCCAAATATTTAACTATATGGATCACTAGGAGCACTTCCTCTTGGTAGAAATGAGGTAGACACTGGGTAATAGGAGACCATCTCTACTTAAATAAGATTTTAGGACCTTGAGATCTTTGAATGTGCCCATATGAAAATAGTAAGAAATGAATAATTTACTTTTTTTTGTATTGCAATGAGAGTGATTCCCATCTCATTCTTCTTCTTCATCTCCCTGCTGAACCCTAAAGATGAAGAGAATGTAGAGGCATATCTGTCAGTTTGGTCTTGCTCCCCAGACTCAGTATATATTTTTGTAGAATGGAGCAATTGTGGCCTGGAGTGTTTCTGATTAACTATTGCACTGTGCTGGGAAATATATTTGTAGCTTTCCAGTCTTGCATTTCTCCTTTAGTCATTTTCTCATCCATTCTGTCTTTCCCACCTAGTTTTATTTATTTTATCTTTTAAAAAGGATTTCAGACCTACTGAACAGCCTCATTTGTGATAAGACGGCTTTGCAGATAGAGGCTTGAGGACAACTGTTTGTTTTTTTGTGATACTTCAGGAAAGTTGGGCTCTTCTTTGGAAGGTACACTGGGATGTAAAATGTAGCCTACTAAATTAAAACCTCTGCCTTCTGGTTTTGCTTATACTTCACTGAAGTATGAAGTATGAAGGAGGTCTAGCTTTTATCTAGAAAAATATTTTCAATGTTGACTTGCTGGAGAATCTGTTGTTTTCCTTTCTACTTCTCATTTTATGAAATGATTCATGACCATTATAGCCTCAGAAATACCAAATGAAAGCCACAGTTCTTTTGTCTTTTTGTCTTAATCATTTTCATCCTCTTCTTCAAGCTTCCCTCTCTCTCTTATATTGCTGGAGGACATCAGAATATCCAGTGATGTTCAGCTGAGGTTTCAAATTGCAATTTGTTTCCTTTCAGGAATTTCATTATTTTTCTATCTCTTTTCTTCCTCTTTGTTTTCCCCACTAATATTCCATCTTTTTCTCTTCCCTATGTACAGAGCAAAGTACCAGTGTCTGCTAGGGGCAAGCTGAACTAAAGCAGTGGGATCTGTATCAACAGGGTTTTCCTGTTTCCTTATGGCAGATGTGCAGGTAACTGGCCTTTTGAAAATGCAGAGTCACTGTCCCAGCAAGGAGAGGCAGAAAGGCTAGAACAATGAGTAGTGAAGAGAGAAGGAGAAATACTGATAACTTTCCTAAAATATATCTTCAATAGCCTAAGGGAGAGCACTTAATACACAAATTAATAGTATTGCTTAGTACCTAAGGGTGGGTGTCCTCTGACAGTACTGCTTCAAGTGTCGTGCTGCTCAGCTTGGGCATGGGCTGGTGGAAATTCTGAGCTCCCTGCGTGCTTTCCTTTGGGAAGCTGTTAGAGCTTTGCCTCCTCAATAAACGTTACTGGGTACATGATGAGTGTGGAAAATAGACCTGGAGGTGTGAAATGATCTCTCCCTGTTTCCCTGTTGGAAGTGACATCTGGACAGCTAAGCACTGCCTTAGCCCAGAGTTACATCCATTTCCCATGGGATGTCTTTAGTGCTACCAGATAGAAAAGACCTCTTGTCCTGTGAATATATCTTTTTAGTTTGGTTTTTTTATGTGTGTTTGTTTTAAGAAAGCACCTGATGGATCCTTCCTGTTTACCCGCTGCACTTGTCTGGCCTGGCAGATAATTTCTTGTGGTGATGTACTTGTACTTTATGTGTCTAATACAGCCATGGAGATGGGTTTTGAACTGGACCCGTTGACATTCTCAAGTGGAACAATGAAGGAATACATGCCAGAAACGCGTCTGTCCCTGGCTATGAATGAGAACAATGCCTGGCTGTCAGGTTAGATGAGCGTGTCCCTGCAAAAGACAGGGTTGGATTTTCCAAGCAAGTGCAGAAGAATTCTCTTAATGTCAATGCTGTTGTTGGATTGCTGTATTTAGCTGTCACAGTGTGATGGAGGTTAGGGTTAGAAAAGTGTTCAGTGTTGCTGCAGGAAACTTGAATGTCATTCTGAACTCTTGACTTGCATATAGGCCAGAGCCAAAGATACCCGTAGAGCTGCTCAGCAGGTTATTTTTTTAGTTGAACTGAGCCAGGATTCTGGGACAGCGGTATCCGTACTGTCAGAGTGAGAAATAGTTATCGTATTAGGCTCTCTGCATGGCACAGGCTTGCTTATTGCAGTGTAAAAATGAGTACATTGGATGCAATCCTTTGTATGTAAAAATATATATTTTGCTTTAAAGTGCATGCTTTTTCTTTTTAGTACAGTATAGGCTAAATTTTTTGTTTGTTCTAGAGTTTAGCATAGTTTCGTAGGTTTTCCTTTAATACTATTGAAATAAATAGCTTCAAGAGTTCTCTTAATGATGTTCACCTAATGAGTGGTTAAAAGAGGCACAGTGATAAAAGCATCCCATTTTTATAATCTTTATCTAAATAACAGAAAAGAAATCCCTGTTTAAATTGTTTGAGGTACCTGGAAATGAGCCTTATGCATGCTAAGTGCAGACCTATGTCTATGTTCTTGGCTCCATTCGATACACAGTTCAGTTTTCAGTTTGTGGGTATCCTCACTGAAAGTGGTGAGTTTGAAGCATTGCCAGGCTTCTTCCTTGAGGCCTGAAGCAATGCTGTGTTTCTGCCTGTCATGTGCTGTGGCTGTTACTGCTGCATCCCCCTGGGAACTAGATCTTCCCAATTCTGCTTTGCTCGATGCTCCTTGGAGGAGGGATATGTGCCAGGCAGCTAAAGGAGGTGCTTTGGTTATCGACCTCTAATTTATGCACACTTCACTTCTGTCATTTTAGTGAGGAGGGATTTTGAAAGGCCATGTGGTCCAACGCCTACTCAGAGCAGGGTGAACTTAAATGAGGTTGCTCATGGCTGTGTCCACTAAAGTTTGGACTATATCTAGTGATGGAAGTTCTTATTCTGTGGGGAAGCTGAGTAAAACCCCAGTGGAATGAGCAGAGCCGAGCCAGTCTGTGCATTTAGGATTTACTCTGGGACACTGAGAAGGTAGATACATAAAGCTGGTTTACAGCAAAAAGTATGGATCTGATTTTGTATCTCTTGAAACCTACTCTAGTACAAGCTATTCGTCATCACATTCTGGAGTCTTAATTACTATTTCATATTACATTGGTTGGGCTCAGACAAGCACAATTTTAAGACCAACCTCCAACTTTTTCAGGTGCAGTTTATAATTCTTTTTAACTCTCCATGAAAGCATGGAAGCATCACTCCAATTTTATGTGGAAATGATCAGCAAATAGTTCTGGGTACAATTTTAGCAGCTAGCAGAGTCACCCACTTAAGAAGAAAAATAGGCAGAGCTTTCCCCAAAAATAACCATTGGCTGATGATATTGCTTTAAATTGTATTTTTCTGCCAGAAACCTGGGTCATATGCTAACCACTGCAGCCAAATAGTTAATAGAAGTTGTTCATTAAACATTCTCTTGCAAGGAAGAATCCTTGTGTGTTTTCCTAGGGAGAGGAAAAATGAGTTGAGGGCACGCTGGGAAACCCTTCCCAGTATCCCTGCATCTCAGCTCGGCCCTGACTGGTAGTCAGCTGTTTCTCTTGCTCTCTCAGCTGCTCTCTGCCCACTCTGTCTGGTCTCTGTCTAATTTATTTGAGACCCGTGCTTTGGGTTTGATTCAGGGCAGATTACGCCAGCGTTGGCCGGTGCACGGCAATGCTGCTGACAAATTTCTGCCTGAAGCCTCGCTCGTAGCAGTGCCAGAAACTCTTCCTCCCATGGGACTTGCAGATGGGCAACGCTTACTTCCGGGGAGGGCTGTAATTTCCTCGAGGGGTCACAGGCAGGGCAGAGTGGGGATATAGAGAATTAGCCCTCCCCCCTGGCAGGCTGGAGGACGGGGCTCCGGCCGTGCCTCTGCCTGGACCCCGGAGAGGGCGGTCCCAACGCCGGAGGTGTCCCTGCCATTCCTGGGGTGGGTGCTCGGTGCAGCCGGCTTCCGTCTGGCTGTCACGTACCCTCGCTGCCTGGTTATAGCTGATAAGAAGGCTCTGCCGAGCTTAGCGTGATTTGCTTCTCCTTATTTTACCTCTGTGTGCCCACTTCGCCAATTCACCCGCAGTGCCTGGGTAATGGCTGCAGGTCGGGGGAGCCGGGCAGGCACGTATCCCGGCTGGGACAGGGCTCTGGAAGCACGGGAGGGACAGAGCTGGTCTCTCCTGTTCGTGGGTGACATCAGTATTGTCCCACGGAGGAAGGAGACCTTCCTTTCCCATGTGAGGGGCTGTGACAGCCGGAGGCTGCTGCATCGCCGCGCTGAGCGGGGCAGGGCCACGCGTGCCCGTCCCCAGGAGCCGGTGCTGCAGCTCTGCCCGGCTCGTTCCCCACGCTGGGAAAGGACGGACAAGGCTTTACTTTGTGATGGGGTGTAGGGCCCCTGGGGCTGTTTCTGAAGAAGAATATCTTCTGGTTTGGTGCTGTCAATACCTACACAAACCTATCACTTCCAAGTGTTAGTTATCAGAATTTCCAGATGAACCTTTTTCTCTCTGCCGTTCCAAGATTTTTCTAGTTGATGATTCATGTCTAATGCTTTCTGATTAGGGTTAGGGTTAGGGTCTCTTTTTTTTTTTGAGACTTTGCTACTGAATTTCTACTTGCGTATTATTAATCAAAGAAACCATATCTTGTTTACTTTGGACATCTTTGATGAAATTCTGGGCATCAGCCATCCTGTCTCTCAGTACCATACCATTACAGAAATCCTTTATACTTTACAAGTTCATTAAGTGACAATAAAGACTTGGTTTTGTTTTTATTTTTTTTTTTAAATTGCAATGGTAACAGCTTTGTTCTGAGATTTGCTCTTCCTTCTCTGGGCTTTGGAATGAAAGAAAGGTGTTGTAGGTGGTTTAAGATACATTTTTGCTTATTTTATCATTGCAAATCAGATTTTATAACTGAACTCTGTTTGTAGTGCTGTTCAGGAAAATAGTTTTATAAGAATATACAACACTTCTTTGGTATTCATAGCTTATAATATCAACAGGAAAATATGCCCTATGTAACATAAAGTGAGTAACATTTAAAGTAAGTGCCATGATAGAGCCTTTACAATTTGATTGATGGTTTCCATGATTTTACATGAGGTAAACTATTTATTATTGCCTTGAATACTTTATTTATTTATGAGGATTTATTGCTATAGTGTCTGATCACCTCATAAATATCAGTGAATTTAACTTTCAAAATTAATCATTTTCAAAGTCATTTTACAAATATGCATGATTTAAGAACACTCACTCTGTCTCAAAGCAGCAGCATTCAGTCTTTAATATAGGTTTCTTTTATAAGCTAGACAGCAGCTTTCTGATGAAAAAGTGTTCCACTGGAAAATGCACTTGTCAGGCTCAAACTTTTTTTTTTTTTTTTTAAAGCTAAACATGCTGCATCAGTGTTGGAGCCTTCTGGGTGCAAGGCTTAGCCTGCCCTGTGGACAGCTTTGAGGCTCTCAGGGTCTCTGACTTCATGGTTGCTGGCACATCAAGGTTTTTCGGAGACCCATTTTGGAAAAAGATTTTTAAAACCAGGTTTCTCTGTGACACAGAAATCTGTGCCTTACTCTTAACGTGGACCAGATGGTCCCCAAAGCCACGTACTTACTGAGACTGAAATTTGACAGAGAACAAAAACATCACTTTATGGTCAGCCTTTTATAGATCCTCACCAACTGGGATCAGAAATGGGTCGTTGATGCCCATAGGTTGTAACAGGTAGCAACAAACCCATTCCATCTCTCTTAATAAGTTCCATTATTTCTTCTGACTGCAGAAGGTGAAAAGCAATCTCACTTGTCTGCTTGCCAGTCTTACTTGGCAGATGATTGTGGAGCAGCATTTGGCAGTGATGAACAGGGAACTCTAGGAAAGTTACATGCTTATAGCCCTGCAGGGAAGTAGCTGACATTACTAAAACTGAATACATTGGAACTAAATGAATAAGACTGAGTCTGTAACACCAATTACAGGAAGGGAAAAGGACCCTGCAACAAGTCCAGTTGTGTTTCTCACATTCACCTCAGTTACTACTTTGTAATTATCCAGAACCAGTGGAAGGTAAAGGTAGTGCTTGCTTTGACTGAAGTAGTTTCTGGCCATAGTTGGAAAGAACAGGTGTCACTGAAATTGGTGTAATGAGAAAACTTGGAATTGCATTAGTAATGCATATCCCTAAATAAATACAGTCTGTAACTTCAGTTAGTTAAAAAACATTCAAAAAGAGATATTTGTATATACTGAGATTGTTTGCCTTAAGTTACCTCATCATATGAGGTAACTATTGTTTACTTAGACATTGCAATTCTAGCAATGAAGAACTTTCTGAAAGACCAAGGACAAAAAAATAATAATAGGAAACCTTTCCTAAAACTGTCTCTAATCTGTATAAAATATTTTAATAAAGCAGTTCCTAGGAAGTTTCTAGCTGGTTCTAGCTGCAATTATCTATTGAGTAATTGCTCTCAATGTTAATAGAGATTGTAAAATTTTCCTCTGCTAAGATTATTGAGTGTAGAACAAAAGATGGCTCATGTTCCCAGTTTTGAAGCTCTTCTTACTAGCTTTATTTGCATGGATAGATGCATTAAATAAATAGGACAAGTTAGATTAAAAACACTTATTATATATGAGGGACATAAAATAATTTCAACTTTGTTATTTTTACCAATAAAATCGTGATAGGAATAGTGGCATGTTCTGTGAGCTTTCATTGTAAACTCTAGTGATAAATTTATTTGGCAGGGTAAATGTGGATGAGAGTAATGGTTGGAAAGAAAAATTCATGTGATACATCATTTGAGTAAGGCAGTAGGCCCCTCATACTTACTTTGTAGGACCCTATCACTACATGCACCCACATCCTTGATAATTTTTTGTAGTAAGTAATTTTTCCAAATTAAGAATGAACATATATTTTGACTATTTATTTGGCTAATGTTCTTGTCGGCATGTTTCACTCATACTTACATTGTTCATGGTCAAAACAGGGAACAGTAATAATGCTAAGGAGTAAAGAAGAGAAAGCAACAGGAAGCTTAAAAAATACCACTCAAAGAGCAGTAGATTTAATTTGTGCTTATTAACGATGCTGGATGGGGTCCCTCATTTTGTATTGAAGCGTGAGTTTTGCTCAAAAAACATTGTTACTTGTTCAGATATGGAATGATGTGAGACAAGGTTTCCCCATTCTTTTCAGATGTTATTAATTTGATTTTGTGCTTGTAATGTAATCTTTAATTTATTAAAGTGTATATTACCTAAAACCCCCAACAACTACAGGCTAAAAACATGCAACACTTCTTAATGTAATTATTGAAATATATATTGCAGTGATTTAGTTTTTCTGTTTTACGTCTCTACTTTTAAGACACATTTCTGAGCAAAAATGATAATTAAGCCTTTTTTTTTTTCCAGACCAAATGTGTGTGGATCACGTTACAATGCCTACTGCTGCCCTGGATGGAAAACTTTACCTGGTGGAAACCAATGCATAGTCCGTAAGTTAATCTAGTTATGTGTTATGACTGATGTTTATCTTTGTCCTTCTATGTTTCTGGGTGGATTTATTGTATACCAGAACTGAAATGTGTTTCTGTATGTTTTCAGTACCAGCTGTACATGATTGCTTTACCATTTAAAATATATTAAGCTATTATACAAAGTTTTATGGAGTTCAACACAGTGTTGTGATACCAGTATTTAACAGAGATTAATCTCATCCACATGTTCTGTTTAAGTCTGTGGTCAAGTGTTCCAAGGGATGTGTGAACTCTTGGGAATGAGTGGAATATGTTAATCTATTTAACTTAATGGAAGGAGGCAGCACCATCAGGCCAGCAAATACATTTTCTCTGCTTCTTTGGACCATATCCCTGAAATATATATGTAGGGATATAAATATATGCATACATCATAGTGCTATATGCATATTCATGTGTGAATATAACTCCTGAAAGCTACTTTTTCTCATAAAGGCACTTTGCCCAAAGCTGATAAGACTCTCCAGAGGTCCTGCAGCAGTGTGCTGTCAGGTGGGAATTACTGCTCTTGTATGTGTGTGGTGCAGAAATAAGGAAGTATTATGATGCTGCCTCAGTGCTGTCCTTCCTCCAAGAGTGGTCTGGTAAAATGGACAGTTTTGCTTTTCCAAGGGAATCTCCCCATATCTAGTGTGGCCTGTGACATGTTCTCAGACCTTTTCATAGCAGATGGTGAAGGTCTAAGTCTTATCTACCTTCTATAAAGATGCAGATAAACTGGAGGAACTGTTTTGGGATCTGTTGTACGCAGTTTAATGAGTTTGTGGGTATTTATGTTATGGTACTGAATTTTCTATCCGGTGGTTTTTTTATGTGTTTGAGGTTTTTGAGACATATTTTAAAGGCATTTATGTTTTCTTTATAGCAATCTGCAGACATTCCTGTGGGGATGGATTTTGCTCTAGACCAAACATGTGCACATGCCCAAATGGTCAGATAGCCCCCTCCTGTGGTTCAAAATCAAGTAAGTATTTCTTCTGTGTCTCTGATATTGCTCTTTTGAGTCTGTGAAGCTGCTAAGGTATGTAAAATAGTTCAGTGGTCAGTATTTAAGACAAATAACCTCTGAGTCACCAGACATACTTTTACCACAGGAAGGGAAGTGTAGCTTCCTATGATGAAACTGAAGAATGACTCAGAGACTGGCTATTGGAGACACTTTTTTTTTTTTTTTGCCAAATCGAACCCAAATCAGTCTTATTAGAAGCTATTTCATTTGCCACTTTGTCACACTAATTCCAGTCTTCCTTGTTTTCTGGAAAACGCCTGTTCTCTGTTCACTAGTAGACATGAGCAAGTATACAACACAAAAGTTGTAATAATAGTGAGATTACTCTTGAATTGGCTGAACTTGACATGCTTTGGAATTTTCTTCAACTTTCAGTCCCAATGTATGTTCTATGTTAGTAGCTAGGCCTATAAGCATTACAGCATTTCCTTGCCAGGCTTGGTACATATCTTCTGAATCTAATACTGCTGACTTTTTTTAGGTGACACTTCGTAGGCACTAGTGGTGCAGAGTTGCTCAAGGTTTTTAAGCGGAACAGCTTTTCATCGGAAAAATAAAGATGCTTTGAAAATGAAACTTTTCAGAGAGGGCTTTTCCTGGAAATGTTTGTATTTCAAGTTTTCAAGGAAGGTTCTCCAGAGCCAGGGGAAAATAAGTAAAATTAAATTCATTCAATGAACAGATAACTCAATGGCTAAACACGATTTTGATACAGAGTAGGATTTTGCTCAATTCATATCTGAGATGCCAACTGTAAAGTACTCTGTATTTGCATTTGAATGTGATTCTTGTCTCTTGGAATGTGAAAGATCTAGATTTTTTAATGAAATGTGAAGTTTCTGAAAAGAAGTTTGGAGGAGATGGGTTCCCACAAGTACCTACAAACAACATATTAACAGAATTCAGTGGGGGATGGGCTCAGCTGAGATCTGTAATATTATGCAAAGTGGTCTTCCTTTTAGTTCTGAATATCTTTTGAGACTCATTGTGTGGTCATTTGCACTGTTGGTACTGTAGACAAAACACATGAATATTTATTTACATAATAGACCACAATGACTTAGATCTGCAGTTAGAAAACAAAGTTATGTTAAAAGATACTGTTTGCTATCAAATGATTACTGTCAATTACCTTTGGTAACAGTTACTATTTCATCAGAATATGCATTCCTTAACCTTCTTTTAATTACCTGTTTAAAAAAATAAGAAAAAAATCTAATTAAAATAATTGAAAAAATTGAACGTAAATGATACGTGTTTGTCACATTCAAAATAAAAATAGCAAGTATGAATGAAAATGCCACGATTTCTCAGAATTAAGTGTATAGCTTCTGATATATGAGATGTGTCTGTGACATCCTTTGGATATTTTAAGCTATATGTGTCTTTAGTACTTAAAGAATCAGAAGTATTCATGAGTTTTAGAGCAGGTACATCCACAGACAGAAATTGAATTGACAGTGACTCTTATACCTGCTTGTCTGTTGAAATAAAATATTTAATGCAGATTGGAAAGTATGGATTTGAAAGCAAAACAAAGTCTCCAAGTTTGATTCTTATACAGGTCTGTTGCTGGGACTTTTCTGGTTAGGAGTCAGCTTTAGGACTCTGGTTCGTGGTTGTAAAGATCAACTGGGGGTTTTCTCAGCAGGGATTTTAGTATCATCAGCAAACTTTCTGGCTGAGTAGTGGTTATTTCTGTGTAATTAGTGAATTTTTGGATGTACTTACAGCAGACTTGGAGATAAAATTGCTAAGTGTGGAGGGCTCCCTGTGTAGTGGGCTCTGATGTGTGGGTGCTCTGAGGCTGCAGGTGCACCTGTGTGGAGATTTGCAACACTTTGTGCTGTGGAAGATGTCCTGTGCCCTGTGCTCTGCCAGCTCTGTGGTGGCAGTGTCTTCTGTGGCTGCTCTGTCCGTGTCTGTTGGTGCTGCAGCCTGGCCATTCTTTGTGCTCCATTCATGCTCTGTGATCCTGCCACGTGTTAGAGCTGCTTCTCTGCCCCTGTGGGAGCCAGGGGCAAATCAGGGGGAGGGTATCAGGCTGCCCCCAGGGTTGTGGATCAGGTCTGTCTCTGACCTGAGCACCTGGTTTTGCTTCTGTAGTCAGAATGGTTTGGGCTGGTGAAACAGGGAAGGCATTTGCTGATGGGGCTGTCCGTGAAGGAAGGGAGCTGTGACAAAGGCAACTGAGATGGGTGCTCAGGATGACAGCTGTGAGGCAAGTGTCCATGTGCAGAGCAGGGCCTGTTCTGCTCCCCTGCCCTCAGTGTCAGAGGCACAGTTGAGGACTGAGCTCCTCCTCAGAGGCTGCCCACCCGCAATCTTCCTCAGAGATTGCCCACCCGCAATCTTCCTCAGAGGCTGCTGGAGGTGTGGGGCTGAGCCTGAGCCTTGGCTCTGTGCCCCAGAACCCCACTCCTCAGGTGCTATGGGAGGTGTCTGCTCAATGACAGCAAAACCTGGAGCTCAACCCCTAGCCTTATGTTCTGCTGCTGTCAGAGGTGGTGCAAAGTCTTGAATTTCCAATGTTCCCAGAGTTTTTGAGGGCACTGCGGGCTTTGTCTCTGCCTTGTGCAGGGCTGCCGGGCAGCAGGCCCGTGTCCTGCCTTGGCGCTAGCTGCCATCTCTCTCCTGAGTCAGTCACTCGAGAGAGAAAGCACGCGGAGCATCTGGGATGCGATGAGGCTGTCATTCCTTGTTTACAGCTCCTGGCAGGCAAAGCCCTGCGTCATGCACGGCCGGGGCTGGGAACATTTCCTCGGCAGTGGCACAGAGGCCAGAGCCGGCCTCTCCTGCAGTGCCCGCTGGCTGCCCTGCCGCGCCCTCAGCCTGAGGTGCTGGGCCGGCCGCTCCGCTGCTTTTCCCACCTGAGGGTGCAGACCCTCACACCTCACGCTTCTTCCTTTGGGATCGCAGAGTAGACAGCACGTGTGCTACCTTTCATCTCCTTGGTGAGCTCCTGCACGTTTTGTGAGCGGTTGTGGCTGTGGTAGTGCTCAGGCTGTGATGAAGTCTTTACTCCTTTTTGCTGGGTGCTTATTTAAAAAGTCAGGAACTGTTATGCTTAAGAGGGCAGCACTTTGATAAAAACCACAACTATTGCCCACACGCAAAGCCTGTGTGGATATATATGGTCTTGCTGGCTCTTTTGCAAATTTATAAAGTTGTATTCCTGCAGTTTTTCCTGTTTTGACTTCAGACATTTCCAGTGCAGACTGTTTACAAATTGGATGTGAAAAAGAACAATAATTGATTAAAAGCTACCATTTTTTAATGTTAACATTTCCTGTGCATGCCAAGATAAGGCAAAGCTATATGCATTGATTTACCAGCCTTATGGTAATACCTGTGCTTTTTCTTTGAATCTCTGTCAGTGTGATATCTTGGAACAGGTTTTTTCATTTACCGGAATATCTCCACTGACATTAATGGAATTGTTGATATAGCTGAGAAATGAAAACCTGGACCTGCATTAATATGCTAGTTTTCAAAAATGCATTTTTAAAATCATCATCTGAGCTCCAGACAGCCTTTGAATGTGTTTCTGTAAACTTTTGGAAGGATAATATTACAGAATAGTCTGTATTATTTTGGAAGTCCTCTTTCCAACTTTCCCACAAAAGAGGGCAGAAAATAAGTAATTAGTTTACTGACTGTATGTCACTGATCCACTTGTCTGGTGATAGACTAGAAGGCTTACTAATTTAAATGGCTCATTTTAGAGAACTGGGTGTCCCAGCAGTCTCCCAAAATTATTTTAGTTTAGAAAGGAAGAAGAAAGATTTTACCTTGGAAAAGTTCTTTTAAGAAGCAATAAGACAAGTTTGAAAACTTTGTGTGAATATCCCAAAATGAGGAAATATAATTTATTTATACATGAACAAATGATATGAAAATCATGATTTAAGCTACTGTTAACCTTTTTATCTCAAATGTAGTTCAAACTACTTAAATGGCTTTGGTCTTCATGTGGGAATGGAAATTAGCTCTTGGCATAGCTTGCTCTAATTGAAATCAGTTTGTGGTTTTTAAGTTCCTTCCCTGCTTGACAGATGATATCATTTCCTATGCTTTTTGTAATCCCCTCTGTTTTTCTAAGATTGTATAAAGCTGAGTTGAACTGCACATTTTAAAGTAACTTTTAGAAATTTTTTAGTTTTAAAAATTTTAAAGTATACACCTTTTTCTGACCTACTTAGGACATTGTTCAGAAATCTTCACCAGATATTCACTCTGTATTTGCAGACAATTTTACTTTTTATTGAGGAATGTTAGTACATTTTTGTACTTGAAGTACTGAGGTACATCCAAAGCAGAACAAAGATATATAGTAACTATTAGACACATAAGAAATGTAATACACAGTTTTTGCTTTTATAATTGAAGAATTAAGATTACTTGCTGGATTGCTCTAAATAAATTCTTTCTCCAGTTTTGTTTGTTTGATAGATTCATATTGTTATAGATGGCAGTGCAGTTAAAATTGTTATTTCTACTTGAAAAAAAATTCTGTTAACATACTTCTGAACTGTTAAAAGCCAAATGATGCCTAAGGGTTTTGTGTGAGATTAAAAATTCAGTGTTTGGCATGGCACCTGTTAAATGCAGGCTCTGATGGGACATGCAATTTCCATTTCTCAGTCCTGAGCATTTCAGACAGCATGGTGTAGATATCCAGTGCTCCATCACAATCTAATGAAATGCTGATCAGACTGTAATCCTATCTGGGGAGGAGTCTTTCATGTGGTTCCTGTTAAGAGGAAAACCATTTCCCAGCTGCTTACTGGAGTGCAGGCCCCAGTTCACAGCTGTGTTGGCTGGCAGGACGTGTAAGGACTTCACTTTGTTGGGAGACCTGCCTACTTCTCTATGCTTGATGAAGAGCCTGACATACTTTTAGTTGCTCCTAACATCTAGTTAAGAAATATATTTGCCCTTATTACCAGAAAAATGCAGCAGAAACATTGTGTTTTATTGGCATGGGGCTTAAGCTGCCTGTTAACCATTATAAGTGGTGGGGCTGCAGCTGAGGAGAGCGTGCTGCTGCTCCCCAGCCTCTGCCCTTGGCAGAGGAAGGTTGTTGGCTCCAGGGAAGTGCTGTCTGTGAGCTCTGCAGCTCCCAAGCACATCGGCTCTCCTGGTGGGGTGAGTTGGCATACAGAGAGAAATCACTCTGTTATTTCTCCCTTTTTATGTGAGAAGTCCTGCCTGGCCAGGTCAGCTTCTAGTGTAGCATGTGTTGGCAGAACCGGACTGTCTTCAGGAGCCTCCTTATGTGTTTCCCTTTAATACTTCCCTCCCCCACTTCCTAGATGATAAGACTCCCTTTCTAATGGTGCTGTCTGCCAGAAGTTTAGTATTTTTCCCTTATTGAAGATTTTTCCTCATAATTGCAAACTAGGAAAGAAATGTTAAGGGTATGAAATGCCGTTGACTTCATTTGAATGAGAGGATGCATGAAACTCTTGCACCATGTCCTATATTCCTTAGGAACTGCATATCTAAATTGTGTTCAGTAGTGCCGTTTTAAGTATCTAAAATGTGCATTAGGTCCTCAAATGTGCATTCTTGACTCCTAGTGCCTTTCTAGTTCACAGAATCAATCTTTTTTCCTTTCCAGTCCAACACTGTAACATCCGGTGCATGAATGGAGGTAGCTGCAGTGATGACCATTGCCTCTGTCAGAAGGGATATACAGGAACACACTGTGGACAGCGTAAGTACATTCTAGGAATGTAGGTACTGTTAAATGATTCTGTGAGGTGTGGATTGGACACCCTTGAGCACTAAATTTCACCTGCTGTTGAGCTTGGTTTTGATCAGGTATAGTGAAATTTTACAGAAAAACACATGACTTATTAATGAATGCTGAGTGAATTCTTACTGATCAAGACGATTCATAATAATTTGATATAACTTGATCTTGTAGTTCTCACACTGCTGTGTTTCCCATTGACCTCTGGGATTTCTCACCCAGTAGAGCAGTGGGTCATACATCTAAATTTTACATGAGTTCAGTTTCATTTTATAGCTAAAATTAAGATTTTTTAAATACAAACTCCTATTTTCATTTCAGGGTTTGCATAAGACTTACCTAATATGCTTTAGAAATTTTGATATTGTCTTATTAGAATTGATCAACAGATTTTTTTATTTCCTCAATCAGTCCTTAGCCAAAAGCATTCCTGGATCTGCTGCTTGAAATCTCTCCCAAACTGACTCTGGTGCTCTCTTGTTCTTTTTGGCTGGAATGCTGTGAAGTAACTCAAATAAGGATGTAGACACTGCTTTTAACCAAGGCAGTTATATTACTATCTAGTGACTATTGGTGTGACACAGAAAATGTGTTTAGCTCATTTAATGAAAACCTTTTGTGCTCTGTCAAAATCAATGGCATGTTTTACATGAACTTCAGTGGGACCAGGAATTTACCCTAATAATCTGGAGGAGGATCACATGGTGAAAGGATTAAGAATTGTATTTTGCCTTCACTGTGAAATATCAAGTGGATAAAAGAGGATAAATGGAAATCTGATTTCTACTGAAGTGAATGTGAAATGGAACAAAGAATAACATTACTCAATGAACATCAAACTGTATTTAAAATCTCCTTTTTCATGTGCATGTTGTATTTTCTGATTATATTGAGAGGAATTGCTTTTGGAATTTATTATAAAAAAATTGAGTTCTGAAGCTAGTGACAACATAATACAGAGGAAGAATATCTTGAATTAACGTGGAATAGATATTGATTACATTTTGCTGTCCTAATTAATAGCATTATTTATTTAATACCAGCAAACAGCCTTTTAATACTGGATTATTACAGGAGGAGCCAAATGCATTTGAGGATTTAGAGATGAAATATTACTCTGCATCTTTTATCTGCAATCTCTGTTGGTGTTTATTTGTTACAAGTTTTAAAGAGATCGTATTTTGAAGTTATGGGATTGTCTAGCTATTCCAAAGAGAAAGACTCTGAGAGGTCAGAAAACCTATGGTAGTTCCTGTATTTGTGGCTCCCTTGAACAGCTGAGCTCATGGTACCAATGAGGCCAGGAAGTAGATTTTAGGAAAGGGTTTGGTATTCTGTTGTTTTTACCATTTTTACCAGTTTACCTAAGTTGGCCAAGTCCATACCTTCAAGTCTTTCTGAAAAGAGCTCAGTAAAGACCACTCTTGCCTTCCCTTTGACACAGCTGTCTGTGAAAATGGATGTCTAAACGGAGGGCGATGCGTAGCTCCAAACCGATGTGCTTGCACCTATGGCTTCACTGGACCCCAGTGTGAGAGAGGTACGTGCCCTACATCTGGGAATAATTATATTCCAACACCTCTAACAGTAGGGTTGTTGGCCCATTACCTGTTGTATTCTGTAGCTGAATTGATTGCATTTGTTTTTGTTGCTGTCAAGACGGAAAATAAATTTTAAGTAGCATTTTTAGAAGTATGTGAACTTCATAAGGATAGGGGCCAGGATGAAACACAGATGGAACTGTTTACTTTTTTTGTGATGAAAACCCTTCGGTGGAAGAGGTGGCAAATGAAAGTTTTTGTGTGCTTTTGCTCAAACTTCAGTTTTTAAGTCATCAGGAAAGGTCTTTGAATCTGATATACATGATAAATAGCATCTTGCCTCTGCCTTTGTTATGTTTTCTTCTGCAGAGTTTATTCAGTTCTATTTTCCTTTGGTACGGATTTGTTGTTTTCAATTTTAGCTTTTTTGTTGCATATCCATAGTGATAATCTTCAAATAAAAACACAGTGGTACCAACTGCCTTATATGGTATGTGAATTTTTTCAGGGTTATTAAACCAATTTAATGTTTCATTTGTGAGCAGTATAGTGGACAATGTTTACGTATAATGCTGTTGATTTTTATAAAAATACAAATAAAATATTTTCATTTTTCAGAGCACTTGGTCTCTGTAGTTGGAAATTCATACATGCTGCTCATAGTATAGGTTGTATTACATGTCTGTGAACCTGGGACAGAACAGACATTAATAAATCTGATTTTGGGCTTCCATGTAGGGGATGTGCTTAGCACATGAAAGTTCTGTCAATGATTGTCGGATGATCTCTGCTGTCAGTGCTGCACCTGGAGCAGTCAGTAATAGTTGGCTTTTTCTCGTGGACAGCATAGGTGGGTGATACAGAACAACAACTTTGAGGGGACCAAAGCTTTTTTTCTGTGCTAAAAAAGATGGTGGGATGAAGCGGGTATTTCCTGCACTCCCTTCAGTAGACGAAATTGCTGTGTTTGCACTGTGTGAAGTCTTGCCAGTTGTCCACTCAGATGTTACAAAAGTAGTTCAAACCAATGGTTAATTTTTTCCAAGGATTGAAAAGTAGCTCAGTTCTGAATCATGGGATCTCACTGCTGGTGAGGAGTAAGAGGAATAGGCAATTAGGTAAAATTCCTAAGTTTGAAGAGAATAAATGCTTATATGTGAGAATGCACTGAATATTACTGTAAAGATTTGGAATTTCAAGCAATTACTGCTTGTTCTTCATGGGTGAAGTTTTTGAGCCTTCAGTCTGATGAGGAAGTCTAAAGTGTCAGTTCAGAAGAAGATTGTTCAGTGCTATTTCTGTATTGCCTGATCTGAGACCAGTTTGACTCCACATCATTAGGGCAAGTTTCTAGGCTGAATCCTGGTAACAACTTCAGTCCTGTCCCTCATGGCTCCTTCCTGGTGGTGGGTGGAGTGAGAAGCTGGTGGCACAGAGCCATTTGAGTCAATTCAAGCTGTCCTGAAATTACATGCATACTATTGAGCGCAACTGAGGTGGAAATCTGTAACTTACAAGCCTTGTCCGTAGGCAGTTTTTTACTTAAAACATGTGTTTGATTTTATATTTATAAATAAAAGAGAAAATAGACATTAATGAGCTGTAGTATTTCTGGTTAATGCTTGCTTGCTGTGTTGAGGCCAAATGATTGTCATATCTTCCCAGAAAACCAATGAAATTTGGCTGCTTTCACAGATTTCCTGCAGCCTCTCTACCTAGCTGAGCTAATAAATTCCCCTCCTCTAAAAAGGGTGTGGTGGTTTTTGGTCTCAGAATCACATTATGCCATGAGAAAAAACTTTTTCTGAAGATAACTTTTCAAACATAAACTAATCTTGGTCTTAGAATAACTTGCCTTGTTCAGCACATGCACCTGTGTGGTCACTGGGGAGTTGTCTGGCTGCATATGATTTTACACAGCTGTCAGCTAAGTAAGAGGTCCATATTTTGAATCTAGCTTTGGAAAGTTCTGTGGATTTGACACTCCCTGGTGGGCTTCTGATGTACATGTGAATGCATGTTAGCCAGTAAATTGACAAGATTCGTGCCTGGTAGACTAAAATCGTGTGTTTATTAGAAAGAAAAGAAAGAGGGGAGGAAACGAAACAACAAAACCAAAGCATCTTTATTCATGGAGTGGAGGGGGCGGGGGGGGGATTGGGAGGGGGGGAAGGAAAATATTCAAGAGAAATAGCCTCTTAAAACTGTGCCATTTCTGGGAGAAGCAGGAGAAGCAGATTGTTTTGAAAACACCATTTCTGGATATAAACGTAATGTGAAGTGATACAGTTTTGTGGCATACACATTCTCCATCTGTTTGGCTGTGGTTTGACTTCTAGGTTATGCCATCCCACAAACTAACAGTTATGGAAGTAATTTACTGCTGTGTATCACCCAGTGCTTTTCTCTACAAGCATCAACTAACAGTAACAGTCAAAGAGTGTTTGTGGCACATATGTCACACACCAAAGAATATTCCAGCCTTTGCTGCATATGTCATAACTTAGAACTGACTTGAATGAAGCAATGTTGAGGCAACCAAACACGTGGGGTTATTCTAATAATCTGATGGGGAAAACACTTAAAATGTTGCAGGTGGTTGGAACAAAATTAGATACAGTTTCTTTTATACAGAGACCAGTTGGGTAATTCTGTGTCTACTGTTTTAAGTAATTTTTCTGTACATTACCTCAGTATATGCTGACCATGTGATTTTTAATGAAGATCTTAAAGACTTCTGTGTAGGTCAAGGGCTTTATCTAGTGAAAGACCCACTGCTTTCACAGTGCAGCAAACGATCAAATTCATGGCATGAGTATTTCTATGTGTATGTTCAGTCATTCTTTGAGAGGGTAGCAGCTGGCCTTGGACGGTTTTGGCACACAAGTTGCCTTTTTGTATGTCTTAGAAGTGCTAATCTTAGTGTAAAGCACTATAAACATGAGCACAAGGAATTTTGAGGTTCACTTTCATCAGTGGAGTTTCTCTTCATGTCCTGGGAGTGTGTACCATGTCACTGGTGAGACAGGCTTCACCAGAGCTGGATCACTAACTTTACCATGCTTCAAGTTGTGCGCATGTATCATTAACTCCTAAGCTGTTGTGTTTGGTGTTTGGCTCCTTTCCAGAGCAGGAGAAGCTGCCTGGACATACTAGTAGTCAAGTATGTGCAGCTGTATCATAAAACAACAGACCTGACATTTCTGTGGAATAGTTTTCAAAAAGGTGGACTTGACATAAACCCAACAAGTAAAAGTGTAGTGGAGTTGGGAATGCTTCTTACAGCTGTTTAAGACACATTTAAAATATGTAGCCCAGGAAGGAAGATATTTCCCAGATATTGTCTCAGTTAAAAGTTGAACTTCAGGGACTTCTTTTAGGAAGGTGCTGAGTTCTCTGGCCATGGTCCAGTAGCTCTGACATGCTTTTAATTCAAACCCGAGATGTCAATATGCCCAGAGTTATGCAAGTGCTTAAAGGCCTTGCTGGATTTTGGCCCAAGCTTTCAGAGTTAGTTAAGATCTGAGGGATGCATTCAGCTTTTAGCTTATCAGTAGTCATATAATTAATGAAATCACAGGTATCAGAAAATGAAAATGTGGTCAAAGCAAAATTTCTCCCACTGGTTAAAAACTGGATGCCATCATTATGCCATTTGACTGTTAATATTGCATAACTTGGGAGAGTTACAGATTCTGCAGTTTCTTTTAGAGTTACTGAAGGGACTGACAGCAGAGACTTAGCTTATATTCCCTTGAGGATGATTCAGAACATTGACAGCTCTTTCTATTGTCTGTAAAAGAGCCCAGGGGATTTAGCCGGCTGTGGGAGATGCCCACGTTTGGGTCATGTGAAAACATCCCTATATCCTGCACTTTATGAAAGTCCAGAGGAAAAACTGATGTTGGGAGCTCAGGGAGATCAAATAACCCTATCGGATTTGGTAGAGCTGTCTCCAAATGTGTGCACAAAGGCTTTCTTGACTCTTTGAAACTGTTTCTCTTTAGATATTTGAGTGATAATACTTTAAGAGAGTGAGTTCTATATAATAGAAGATTGTACATTGTTGTTATCCTTGTATTGCAGGAATGCAATGAAATGTGCTTTTCTTTCTCTGTCTGGATTCATTTAGAGGAACACAGTGGAAGCTTAGAATGTGTTACAGCCCTGTTTGTTTATTTGAATGCTTGTGACAACATCAGGGGCTCAATCCTGTTGCATTCTGGAGTTTTGCCACTCGCTTTGCAATGAAGCAGAATTGGGCCTGATGTAGTTCAAATATTAAAAACGTACCACGTGTGTTTTGTTTTTGGACTCAGAATATGAGCAAATGATTGCTTTTTCTTCAAACAGAGTAGTTTCTGTACTGCTCTCTTCAAGGCAGAAATTTTTGCATAATTTTTAATTATATTTGGCCATTATTAAAAGTTCCCAGAATTAATGCCATATGTAAAAATATCTTACCCAGAGCCTCTCTATGAAAGTGCAGCTGCCGAAAGTGGTCAAGAGTAATGTAGGACTCTGTATATTTTTTTTTTCTTTCTAAATACTACAACGGGTAGAATGTTTTTACAAAGAGGACACTGCACCCCTTAGTGTGCCCCGTCTCTGGTATTTAGTCTAAAAGGAAAGTAAATAACAAAGTGTAGATAGCAGTAAAAGTATGTTCCCAAAGCCTTATGTTGCATTTAAAGTAGTATTGCAGCATATGGTAGCTGGCAAACATTTGAATAAAGTTGGTTTCTGTTGCTTTCTTCCAAGAAACACATCTGTTTGCATAGACATGTAGTTTCTGCAGCCCTGTAACATGAATGCGTGTACAGTGTTACAGCAGCAAACTGAAGGATGGCTAAACTTCAAGTCCTGCAATAAGGACTCTTGCACACTTTTCCCCCCGAAAAGCTATGGAAAATGGTTTCAGACTGAAGATCAATATATTTAGTCCCAGAGTGGTGTTTTACTGATTGTGAAATAATTTCAGAATATGTTGTCACCCTAGATGTCTTTCAGTTTTAGATGAAAAGTTCCTTTGGGTTATCATTTCTATAAAAGAGATTGAGATAACTGGTTGAATTTTTTAGTTTTTAAAATTGAAGCTGTAGCTTTATGGTGGAGAAGTCAGCCTCTACAGAGTGGTTATGATTTAAGGTGGTTTGTAATACTTAGTAATATAATCAATAGATCTCTGGATCAAAACTCAGGAATCAGCTTGGTCTGTTATTTGATGCCAAAAAGCATTTTTAGAGATCTTGCGTATAGGAAGCCTTTTATCCATTGTTCTGGTCCTTGCAAGTACACCCCATAACTGGTCCCATGTTGCTTGCTCAATGTTTTGTGTGTCTTAAAATATCACATAGCAAGTTTTAAAATGTTTCTTCAGATATATGCTTATAAGCTTAATCAAGATCCATAAATGATTAAATACATATGGCTTAGGTCTCTTATGAGATGTGAGGGCTCCAACTTTTGTACATGAAGCTGAACATTTATATTTTGTTCCAAATTGAGTTTTGATTTCAGTCAAACAAATCTAAAGTTTTTATTCAGCTATTTGGCAGACCCTTTTGTATTTCCATGCCTTCTTGATTGGCTGCTAAGGACACTGACTTTTAGATGTGCAGTAAAGTATTGTTTGGATTTTGGTTTGGTTTGATTTTAATCGTACCAGTGGAGATGCATACAAATTTAATCACAAATTGTGGAGTCTATATTTGGTATAAATTGTCATTAAAAACATTTGAA
Source organism: Petroica traversi (assembly GCA_025920805.1). Lineage (NCBI taxonomy): Eukaryota > Metazoa > Chordata > Aves > Passeriformes > Petroicidae > Petroica > Petroica traversi. The sequence continues at coordinate 1,215,666 of JAHLSL010013310.1, read as the reverse complement.
AGGAATAGCTGTGTTGTTCTAATCTGTAAGATTGGGTTCTTGCATGTAGAACATTGAAAGGACTCACAGGAGAGTCACTAGATCACTCTTCTGGTACTACAAACAGCTTTGTTGATGGACTTGACTCTTACCTCCAGCGTTGGTGGCAGCCTCTGCCTCCTGTTTGCTGTGCAAGAAATTGGGTTCAGCTCTCACTGCAGCCAGGCTGGGCCTTGTACCGGCTTTGCCTGCAAGTGGTACTTGCAGTCTGCCTTGTATTGTCTTGAGAAATGAAGAGTGGAGGCCTGTGGAAGAGAAGCTTTGAGGAAGTTACCTGCACAGAGATGTCTGTGTTTGATTATGGGATGTTACATGCAGATCATACATATGCAGCTTCTGTACACACAGTGTAGACAGTTGAAAGCTGTAGCTTCCCTGAATGACCTGCTTTGCCAGATCTGGCTCTGCAGTGTTCCAGAGAAAATTGGAAAGAATCCCTCTCATGTGTTGTATCACAAGAGTCAATTTTTTTTTTTGTATGTGCTGGAAAATCGAATCATCTTTTGTTGATATTGGTTGTCCTTGCAGCGTGGTGCTACATTTGAGGCCTTCAGAATGAGTGACTTTAGGCTGTTCTTCCCCTCTTGATACTGTTCTACCAGGCCCATTTTTCTTATTTCAGCCAAAATAGAAAATAAAATAAAATAGCTGAGCCCAACTGATTTCTCATGGAACGTCCCAAAGAAAAGGTACCTTTAAATGGTGATTCCTGGATTTGGATGTAATATAGGGAATGAATAAATGAAGCTGAGAACTTACCTAACAATCCCTACTTGGTTTTTATGGAGAAAATTATTCCATCCTCTCTGGGCTGCAATAGATTTTGATACATGAAAGCACTGGGAACTGAAATCCTCTCATTGCTACAGTGAAACAAATGTTTTCCATGTGAATCACCAATTCATAGCTTTTTTTCTTGGGCTGGTAAGCTGAGAATTTTTGTTAGGAGTTGCTGCAGAAACAAGTATCAGTATGCATGAAGTCTCAGTCAAGTTTGTGACTTACTTTTTTTCTTTGTTTTTACAAGTGATCTAAAACTTTCTGGATGGTCAGTTCTAACAAAGAAAAGAAAAGTCTTTTAAAACATAGACCTAACCTAATGAAAAGATAAACTGACAAAGGCGTTTCCAAGTAAAACAATTCTTTTATGTAGGTCAGCTGCAAAATGCTAATGAAAATGCATCTTAAACAGAGGTGCTCAAAGTGGTCAGTGCAACTGTTTTGACACGTGTACTTTTTTTGCTGCATATTTGTAACAGAGCTGTTGAAATCTCAGTAAAAATTAAAACTTTTCTAAAGTAAACTGTTAGATTTATAAAGAGATCTATCTTGTATCAGCGTAAAAGCTGCAAAAAATTGTGGGAAACAACTACCTCAGAGCAACTATAAGGACAGGCACATTCTCACTTCCACTTGCCCTTGAGAGTTTCATGAATAATAACTGAGTAGTTTATATATATATATATATTTGTGACAGCTTACACAGTTTGGCACTATAGAGAAATGATGTAGGAAAAGAAAAGAGTCCTAAATAAGGTCTGAAAAGAAAGGAGCCTTGAGAGAAATATCACTCTCCAAATTCTGCTATCCAGTAAAAGAGAGCCTGGCTTTGCACTCTTTATGCTGAAAAAACTTTTGGAAAAAGGTAGAATTTCACTACATAAAGGAACAAAGTTTCAGTATTTCCTTTAGCAGGAAGGTATGCAAAGGCTAGAGACAAGAAATTTTTAAAAAGCATGAAAGTCATTAGGAGTGCATGTGTCTTTACACATATATACGCGTGGGTTTATATTTTAAGAAATATGAACGCTTTTAAGCATTTGATTTTTGATTGTGATGTTATACACTTACTTTGTATCTATTGCAGGTGTTACCCAAGCTAAACTAGCCCAGGTAGAATAATAGAACTGAGTCTGCTGTGCATTAACCTTCATTTCTTTCCATGGTGGTGTAATTCAGATTATAAGTATCTCATCCTGAAGGAGTGGGCTCTGCACTGTTTTACTTGTCCCTGAATGTTTAACTTAGTGTGTGACTCAATTTTTATAAAGCATTTAACTCGGTAAGCCTGGCTTACCAAGTGATCTTGGTCATGTTTTATAATGATCCTGTCCTCAATGTTTATGTTTTTTGCAAAGTTTACTCTATGATTGCCAGGTGTTCAGTACTGTCCCCATTTGCTCCTTGTTCCTAGGAATGAATGGTCTTCTGTGATGCTCTATGGCTTTTTCTTCTGGCACAGAGGTGCTGACAGTTGTAGGGAAGCAGGAGCTGAGTAGAAACGTGTATGCTCACAGTTCTTGCCTCCTTGGGGAAGTGGTGGCTGATGCTTTCATCCTGCACCACTGCACACAGCATGGGACAAAGCCAGAGGTGTCCTTACTGGCATTGCAGCAATGATGATAAGTTCAGTGATATTTTACTAGATTTACCATTTTCCTTATGTCTGTATACACAGAGACCTCATAATGCTCTTTGGCCTCAAGATTAAGCCATCAGTTTTTGCTCCAGGTCCTTTTATCTTGGTCCCATTGCTTACAATGGCTCCATTGAAACTGTTGATAGCTGAATTTTCAGCAAGGCTTGGAAAATCAGTCTATCTCCTGCAAAACCAGACAGCACACCAAAACATATATCTGCTGTTTAGTGGGGTAAATCCTACCTATCAAACAATGCATTTACATTATTTTAAAAATAGAACTATAAGAATCACAGGGAGAGAGGGTAGTTTCTAACTGTATTCCAGCTTATAGGGTTGCTTAGGGTAGAAGCGACCTCCTGAGATCACCTAGTCCAGCTCCCCTGCTCAAGCAGAATCAGTTGGAGCAGGTTGCCCAGGACTGTGTCCAGAAACTCTCTGGAAAATGTGCTAAAATATATGTTAGTCTGTGATTTGTAACACCTCCAACTGTACCATTCAGACCTATTATCTTTGTAATGAAGATCCAGTGCTAACATTGTCAAAGTGTTTATAATTCTGGATCTTCTGCTTTTTTTTTTTCTTATTTGTATGTTCTGTTATCCAGAGAGTATTTGTCCTGTGGCAGTGATTGATTGAGTGCTGTGAAATGAAAGCACATGTTATGCTGATAATTTTTAATGTACTTGCCTAATAAAATTCTAAAAATGGCACAGTTAGTTTAAAAATAAAAAAAATAAGCTGACAGAACAACAGTGGTTCATGTGGAGTAGGGAATGGTTTTAAATCCGAGTAGTACTAGTAACTGCAGACACACTGTCAGGGGAGTTTTTCTGTTTGCACTTTGCACTAATTGTAGTTACCTGCTTGTCACTAATGCAAAAAGATGGGGAGACTCTTAGGTACTTGATAATTTCACCTGGTTTAGGAAGCAGCTGAGTCCCTCAGTGATGGGAGATTTTAGGATCTCAAAAGCTCTTGTTGCTTATGTTTCTGAGAACTACAGCAAGAAAAAAATGGTAAACATAGAGTGGAAAGAGCATGCTGTGCACTTTATTCAAAGTGCAATTAAGGTGGATCTTAAAGTGAGACACACCTTGAACTGTGTCTTCAAGGGCCGTTGGACTGGTCTCTGGGCTGGATTGTCCAGATGTCTTAGCTCAGTTGAGCAGTACAGTGACAGAACAGTACTTGGACTTGAAATGTTTATAAGAGGTAATAGTAAAACCAGCAAGCAATGAAGTATAATTGTCCTGCTGGGATATGATGAAAGCCTTGATGAGAATCTCCATGTCCTGGTGGGACAGTATGGGTGGTAACTTGGAGAGATTTGTTAAAATGCAAGTATGACAGCTTTACAGCTGGATTAATACAGGCTTCAGAAGAAGCCACAGGGTCAAAAATTACTTCCAAGCCACAAGCTTCACAGGCCAAAAGATCTGCAGTGAAAAAGAGTTGACTGATCCCCCTCTGTGAAAGTTTTCTGTGAAAGGAGAGTTGATGTTAAGTTACTTCGATTCAAATAACCTTTAAGATAAGATACACCTTAATGATGTAGATATTATGTCTGGAATTGAATTACACCACATGGTGTGAACAAATTCCAGCTACTTGATTCTTGAGTTGAGGAGTTAAAGAGTAGTGAAAGGATGAATAATGGACTTTTTGAGGGATTGAAGTAAGGAGAAGGTAATGTCTTAACACACTGAAATATAGCTGGTAGAGCTATAGGGGCTCATAAAGCAAAAGCAAGATAAACAGGTGAGAAGGGAAGATCAGCAAGAAGATGACAGAGAGGATCTAGCCAGTTTTCACACATCTTGGGGAAAGAGCATTGGAGGCAGGTTGAGATGTTTAGACTGCTGCTTGGGCTGAGGAGACTCAGTGGAGATGTGCATTCCATTCATCTGAATGGCTCTTCTAGTAAAAACTTTACTAGACAGAAGCACGGGCCAGGAATGGCAAATGATGAATGACTTAGCAACCTATCTTGCTGGGTGTTTAATCTGTGTGGTTATCTAAATAATTTGAAATGCTTCTCTTGGCCTGAGCTAGACTGGACAAAATGAAGTGCCATGCATTAAACCTTGTGCTATTTCAGTTCTCAGGTCCCAGCAGGAACCCAACAAGATATGGTTCCTTGAAAGGTGATACCATATTAAACTAACAGTACAAGTTGTATCAAACTTGGTTCCAAATTCAATACAAAAAGTCATGGTTTTATAAGGCACTTTAAATCTAGCACTAGCACTTCAGTCACTTGCTGATGTCAGTACAAAAAAAGTGCTTTGGGCAGCTGCTGAGTGCAAGGCAGATGAGAGGTTAAATTGGGTTAGTGGAAATGAAAGACATGCAGTGGAAGAAGTTTTGGTATCAGAATGTACATGGAATTTGTCATTAAATAAGAGAAGTGTTTAAATTGGAGGCCAAATTTAAAGCATTCCTTTTTATAAATTTTATCCCTATTTATGTGCAAATGAATTTATTTACAAAGGTGTACAAGGAAACATTAATTTCTTTCCCTCTTAAAAAGGAAGGATGATGGCAAATCCATCCTAGTCTCTTACTGTTCATGCCTTCTTGAGCTCAGGCCTGAGCCAACGGTGTGCATTAAAATACTTCTGCTATTCTTACTACAGTTGATTACATTGCTCTGTTATAAAGGGTGGAGGCACTTGGTGGTTCTCCAAAGAAAGTGAGTAATAATTGACCTAATGTACAGAGCACATGAATAACATATTCTTTTGGTAAGAAATTTATGTTTTACAGGGTGTGCTAGAGTTCACATCCCTTTTTCACATCTTCCAAAAGATTTTAAAATACTCAGCTGCTCTATTAAATTTCTAATTCAACAAATACTCAAATACAAAGTATGCATTAGATAAAGCTCTTGAGTTGAATCCAAACATTGAAAAATCTCTTAATCTGCCTTGAAAACAGCTGTTTAGAATTTTGAGTAGAAATAACAACTTCCTTCAGCCTGCGTTGTTGGTGTCCGTTTCAGTTCAAGCTGGGAGGAATTTCTCTTTGTTACTCTGCAGCAGCAGCAACCCTTTGCATCTATGATTCGACTATCCCCAGACATACTAGGACTGGTATCCCAGTCCTCTTTGCGATAAATGAATGAATAAATACACTTCCTTTGAATACAGCATAATGGAGGAGAGACTTACTGAGAAGATTTGAGATAGTTTTAACACTTCAGTGGGAGTTGTCTGGAATGCAGCTTACAGGAGCTCCTTTTAACATTTTCCACTACTGAGAGACTGCTTCATGTTTGTCTGGTGAAGGAATTCTCGATAAGAGAATTGAGTTCTTCGTGTCTGAAATTATTTAAAGAAATTAGATGGTGTTTGTGCGTATGTATATATAACTTTTATTCTTTGTTCAGAAATATTTACGTGATCTTATAAAAAGTTACACAGTGATTTGGCCTACAAATTTTCTAGTCAACTGCCCATTGCATCCCAGGAAATACCAAAAGAGTTCAAGATGACTGGCATTTCAATGAACATCTCAAGCAGTAATGATTTGCCACTTGGTGTAAACTATTGCCAAAACCTTGCAGGGAATGGCTTATGTTTATTCTACAGCCAGTTATGCTATGTCCAGTAGGTAGATTACACACATACACACATGTGCCTGAATCAGTTTTATATTTAGACATTTGGGCAGTACTTTACACCAAAAAATGGTCTTGCCATTTTTCAGAGAAGTGAAACCTAGATGAAACTTTGTGGTCACTACCAAAGTGATCCCAACCTACTAATGTAAAATAAACAGATGCCCAAAGACCTAAGTAGGCTTTGAATCAGGAGTCAGAGAGACCTGATCAAGTCTTGTCAGCCAGATTTCAATAAGGTTATTGAGAAAGCAATCTGTGGTGTGGTACCACACAATACTATCATCAGAAATTTTGGATAGAAGTTAAAAGGGCTTAAATGCATAAGCCACAAATATGAACATGTTTTAGCAAAGATTGTGGTTATAGTGGATAGAAAATACTATTATATTTATTGGTATTTATTTAACTGTAACTAGGGATTTCAAGATGATGAGTGAGAAATACCCTGGTAGAGTAAATAGCAAAGAAAATCAGTACAGCCTCTTTCAGTTTTATGAGGTACTGTTATTTTCCTTCTGGGCTTATGTGCCACATACACAGTCTTTCATGTGATATTCTCATTTCCAAAGTGCTTTTAGAATGCAAGTGTGTTAATGTATATTGATTAACACCTAGACACATTTGTATATGTGTCCTCTAATAGCCCCTGATGAAGCATAAGTAGCCCTTTTAAATCGGAAGGATCTAAGTTATGCTCAAATTTGAGCAGTTATGGAAGAATTTTGGGCCTTTCTTTTTTGCTGAGATGATGTCCTTGTATTTTTTTAATGTTTGTTGTTTTTATTTGGATAGTCAGTATTGCGTGTGGTGTGCAGGGGGGGATGTTGATGCAGAGGTGCAGGTGCAGTAGCCAAGATGCCAGTGATTCTCCACACCTCTTCCAAAGCAGGATGAGATCACAGGCTGTCAGCAGAATTGCTGCCCTGCAGAGGGGCAGCCTGATGCTCATGTGAAAAATAACTGACATCACTTTTGTGACCAGGGCTTTTAATCGGCTGTTTAAAAGTCACTGATCCAATTTCAAGTTTCCAATAAATGAAATGGGAGCAAGACAGAGATTCAGCACGCTGCCAGGCAAGAGTTTCAATCCAGTGGTTATCTGATTTCAAACGTGTGGGCTAAATATCTTTATAACTTAAGCTTATAGTACATTCACACACTAATAAAATGTTCTTATGTAAGGGTAGTTTAACCACCATAGGCTTATTTCATTTTATAAGACTAAACTATTTGATGCTCTAAAAACATTTTTTCTCCTGTGAATGTTATTTATCACAAGTGTAGTTGAAACCTGAAACTTAATTATTAAAACAGATACTCAGGCCCTTTCCTGACAAGAATGATGTGGATAAAAGTTCTTATTTCTGGAGGAAATCCTGTTTGTCTTTTGGATATAGTGCAAAATATTTCCGATAATCAGGAGGAAGTTTTCTCTTCCACTGAAGTGTCTTAAATTATGAGCTTTCCACTGTTTTACGAGAATTTTTTTAAAGCCACCTAAGAGTTTTCCCACAGCAATGGTTTACAAGCAGCTGAACCTTTAGACACCACACAGAACAGTCTGTTGTTCCACTAACATTGCTGGAAGTGAATCACATATGTATTGATGACCACCTAGATTGCTAAATGCACCCATTCTAATAAAAATTAAACGAAAATATTTCCTATATTTCTACGTACAAGTTTAAATTGGCACTGCAGTTGCTAAACATTGCAGCTTAGGCAGATGCCAGAGCTCCAGCAGAGGAATTTCAAACTGCATTATCTGCACTCTATATGCTTCCCCCTTGTAACTCTTCACTTCTCCCCAGCAGTAGAAGAGTGCTTCCTCTTCCTTCCTGCTTCCCTTTCCCTCTCTCCTCTTACCAGTTGTGGGAACCTCAAGGTGATGCCTGACATGTACTGCTCTCTTGCACTTGGTCCCAAGCAGAATTTTACTTTTGATACCTAAAGTATTGTCTGTCTCAGCTGTGAATTTCTTTTGGTTTGAGGGTAAGGGAGCTTAATGGATCACTGGTGTCCTGATGGCTTAATATGTCATTGAAAGCCCAGTGAAGTTAAAAGCAAAATCATATTCAGGAGTTTTGGTGGTGTGGATCAGGTCCTATATCCAGAAAGGTAAGGTAAACATTGAGACAATGCCTTTACCCAGATTACCTCACTTCAGTTCTTTCTCTGAGTCCTGATTCCTTGATAGGATCACCTGTTGATTTAAGTTACCTGCTTTGTATCATGCTGAGTTACACCGGGAAGACCTATTGGGAAGAAAAAAAAGAATAGGATGCTCTCAACAGTCTGTTTTGACTGTGAAATGAAGCTTGTTCTTCTCAGAAATAATATTCATATATATATATATATATATATATGTACATACACACACCTTAATGCTCTTTATTAAAAAAAATAAAATTTTAGCTCTGAAGATAGGAATGCAGACCTTGTCATCGTTTATTCTGATCCACTCGATTGTTCACTTATTGTTCTTTTAGTGTAAAAATATTACAGAAGATAGCACAAGTTTTTTTTACTATCTAGTAGAAATCCTTTAGTAAGAGCTTCCAATGTTTTTCTTATTCAGTACAATTTTATTTCTTCGAGATGGTAGATAGGAGCTGCCTAATTGAACAGGTAAGCAGTATTTGTTGTCACTGCTAGTTTAGGCCATTCTTCATGTGGTTTGAAATCCCTTTTTATCTTGTATTCTCATTTATCATTGGCCTGGTGTTTGTTCTTCTTGATTTAGGATTATGACATTGAACTATGTAAATTATATTGGGGTATATAATTTGTATTTTGTCAGCTTGAAAGTATCAAAGTAGAAAGCAAATATGGATATCAGCTCTACAAATGTGAGGAAAATGCCTTTTGGGAAAGTGGATGATTAATATCTGCAGTTTGTGTAGCCATTGTTTATTCATATTTGGCCACCCAATGATCCTAGTGGGTAGTATTCAGAGTGCATAGCAGATGTATCAGTGAGATGCTCATCCTGTCGCTGGGATGTTCTCAGGCATCTTTTTGCTCCTTGCTCACTGTTGTTGGAGCAGAGGGCTGGGTGCTGCCCCTGCCCATTCCCCCTGCCACACGTGGTGCTTGCTGCTGGTACCCAGCTCCTGGGTGCAGCTGGGACTGCGCCCACCCTGCTCCATGCACCGATTCCTCTCCTGGGTGGCTTTGGCCGCCTGGCTGCTCTCTACTGGTTCGCTCTCTGGCCCTCACATTTACCTAGTTAGTTGGCCAGCCTGTCCTGGCAAACTTCCCTCTCCTGGTCGGCTCGTGAAGTTCTCGGGCTGGCCAGCCTTTTCCTTCCCTTTTCTCTCTTTCTCACACATGGTGTCTGCTGGCTCCTGGTGTTTATCTCTCCTTGTCTCTGTGCCTCCCACTCATTTCTTAGATCTGCTTTGATCCATTCCCTCTTTGCTGCCTTCCTGTTTTTTGTCCCTCTGCTCTTTTGCTGTTTTGCTTCTTTGTATCCTTGTTTCCTTCACACTTGTTCCCTGAAGGCTTTTTGCTCTGGCTTTCCCCTACCTACAAGCAGTACTTATCTTTTCCAGAGCTTGCTGTTTCTCTCCTGTCTGTTCATCTGATCTAGCAGCCACATTGTTTGAAACAGTTGCTGACATAACACTGATTCGTGTTACAGGATGGAGAAACCATTATGTTTATTACTTTTTATTTACTATGGATGTTTTTATAAATCTAGGCTGTTCTTCCATAGGAACACTCATAGTAAAATCCCAACTGAAGCAATTTGTTGTGCTTCTCTGCCTTCTTTTTCCCCTTAATTGTGGATTATCAAGTATCTGTGTATTCTCTATAATTCACTGTCATCTCCCTTAGGACTCTTAGAAATGTCACAACTCACTGTTTTAATCCAGACATCACAATTATAACTCTATCCTCACAAACACTTCATTATGTTAGTGTGGAATAAGGACTTTTGGGTGATCACAATGATGGGAAAGGAAGTGCAGAGAAAATTCATGGCAGTTGAAAATTTGCCTCTGAAGACCCTGTGAGAGAAGGCAGAAAATTCTCTGGCCATTCTTCTCCTGTGTGTTTCAGTCTTTGTTCCAGAGTCCTTATTCCGACACAGTTCAGGGTGATGCTAATTGTAGTTTTGTCTGAGTTAGGACTACAGAAATAGATATCTGTTGTTAGATGCTGTAGCATACCTGATATATGTTTAAACCCCCTGTAAATATCTATATTTTTTGTCCCTATTTGACTCAAACCTGTTTTTAAAATATGTGTTTTACACTTTCTCTCCACATATTTTCATTCTTCCTAACTATGGGGTAACCTAATATAATAAATTACTCTAAATACTGATTAACTAATCAGTCCCTAATGGCAACTGCACAACCTTGTCAATGGGAAAATACTCTTTTCCCCCCCATATGTGTTTTCTACCCTCATGACAGAAATACGAGCCCCATGTGTTCCCATGTAGCAGCCCATTCCCTTCAAGTGAATATCATCAGTCCTTCTCTAATTTTTTAAAAGTTTTTGGGTTGCTTTTACACATGTATATCTATATATTTCTGAAAAAAAAAAAAGTTCATAGCATCTATTGAGTTGGAAAATTAATTAGACGACCTGATTGATTGTGCATGAGTTCCTCTGTGGAATGTGTTCTGCTGCTGTTGCACTCAACCAGCACAGAAAATCTCAGGAGTGAATTCCTCTTGTCTTTTACTAGAAACTGACAATTAATTGAACATTAAAAAAACTGATAAAACACCTCAACAGTCCCCCCCAAAAAAGAAAAAACTCCAAACCCAACCAACCATAAAACCTTGAAGAATCATAACACAAAAAACTTTACATGAATGATATTTTCTCATTTCATTAGAGTAATGCTGAGAGGCCTGAACTCAGCTTGAGGCTTCCTTTATCATTCAGAAAACATACAAGTCTGCATCCCAAACCCTGCGTAGTCTGAGGAAGAAAAAACCCCACCAGCATCCAGAAATATTGGCAGCCCCATGTTCCATGTGGGGAGCTAATATACAGGGAGATTAAGTCACCCGTGTAAGGATGTACTGGGAGTCTGTAGCAGAGTCTGAAACTGAACCCAGGTCATCTCAGTCCCAGCCAAGTGTCTCAACCACAAGACTCTCCCTCCTTTTCAGTATGTCAGTGTAGAAAGTAGGCCAAAAAGCAGTTTCCAACCTCTAATACACAGCATTTTGCAAGGCTGTGAAGTATTATGTATTAGACAGGCATCTGGATCAGCAGCAGTTTCTGCGGATACTTTTATCTGTAAACAGAAGCAAACAAAGCCTGTAAGGGCTTTGTAAATGTTACATAAATTATTATTTTATCAATAAATAGCACAATTAAATTTATAAAGATTGTGCTTAAATTCAAGGCATTTTAACCATTTTTAAGAATGGAAAATGTGTTTAGAGAACTTCTGTTGTCTGTGTCTCTCTGATTTTCCTATGTTTTAGATCCTGGTGCTGCTCATCCATCGTGCCGCATTAGCAGCGATGCGTGGCTAGGCCAGGCTGTGCAGGGTGCTGCACCTCAGAAAGGGAGGCTCGGGTCGCATGACAGGCTAACGCTCCAGTGTTATGCAAAGGTTAAGTACTCCTGTGTTGGGAGTTAGTGAGGCTTGCAGTTTGCTGACCTAAATCTGAGTGATTCCTATTATGTTGAGTATTTGCTTATCTTTTGGAGCATCTCTGTGTAGCCAGAGTGTAACAAAACTTCAGCTTGAGTCTGTTGTACCCTGAATGGAACAGGATAAAAGAAGTGCAAGTATGGATGAATATATCTACGTCTATAACCATCCCCCTTCTTCTGCTGGAGTCTCCTATTTTGGTTTGAAATCAGCATTAGTGTGTGGTAGCATACAAAGATCAGACCAGAGCTTGTTTGTTTCCCTCAATACACTAGTTATTCACAGACACCTGGCTTGTTTGCTGAACCCCTGTTTCCTTTCTGCTACATCCCCCAAATAAAAATAACTTATCTAGTTCTCACTGGCTCTCATGTATGTTCTGGAGCACCACTTTATGACCTGCATTATTTGAAACCATTAATCCTAGATGTTGTGTGCATTTACACAGATAAATTTCAGTGATTGCCATGAAAAAGTCACATCAGCTTTGATGTGATTTATGCAGCATGGAGATGAGAGGAGCCTTGTTTTCTAAAATAAGTAATAAAAAATCATTCAAAATAGTGATCGGTGTAATGGAGCATTCAGTATGCATGACAGTTTCCAGGACTCTGATGCTATTTCTTGAAGGCACATAATTAGTAAAATCCAATTGGAATGTGTGACTTCTGGTTGAACCACTGTGGCCCAGCTTTTGACAAAAAGCCTCTGAAACTGGGTGGGTCTCTCTTCCCCCACACCCTCCCAACACTGGGTGTTTTCTATGTGAGGGAGTGTTCATGCAGTCAAAGGCAAAGGGATTCTCCCTCTTAATGATCATGCATCAAATTCAGTGAGTCTTTTAACTGGGACCTGGGCTTTATGCTGGATATTGTGTCTGGGAACCAAAAAACCAAGCAGCTCTGTTTAACAGAGAGGAAACAAAAACCTGCTTGGATCTTAAATGTTCCTGTTAAAGACACTTGGGCTGGTGACTGTTTTGAAATTTTAATGATTTGTCCCACATGTGGAGGCAAATGAAATCTTAGGACTTGACATTCCCTTCAACAGGTAGAAGAAATGCCAGTTTCCAGTTCTGAGATAAAAATAGATTTGCGATATCTGTTAGACTAAAATAGTATATACAGAGCAGCTGTAATGAATAAGGAAAGGCCAAAGGCATCAGCACAGATGCTATTATAAACTTAAGAAATGGAGTTGCTTACATTTTCAGTAAAGGCACAAAGGCCTTTTATCTAGAGTATTCATGGTAATTCAAAGCCTTTCTAAAAGACTTGCAGTTGTTCTCGACTAATACCTTAAGTTAAGGAGCCAAAAAGTGCTTTTCATTACATCAGTAACAGGAGTCAGTAAAAGCCTTTTGCTCTTCTCTCCTGCTTTATGCAAGTAAGCAGAAATCAACTGTAAGTCTGAGAATTGTCTGTGGCTTAACATCCCTCCCCTTCCTTCCCATTTTAAGATAATTATTATTCTGTACTCCCTCACTGCTTGGAAAAATCAGACTTTTGATGTGGTTTGACAAAGAGTTTAATTGACAATTGTCATAAATAGTTTCTGTAATCTTAGATTAAAGATGTGATTGTCCTCTGTACTGACTCCGGGGGACATCCACCCATTAGTGCTAAGTAAAGAGAAGGCTCCTTCAACCAAGTGGTCAATGAAGACAGGAATGACAGAAGGCCTTAAACAATAATATGAGTAATGAAACACATGTATTAGCATCTCATGTACTTCACATTGGTGGGAATAATATATATTTAATAAAATTATGCTTGCTTAGTTGAAAACTTGTGAATCAAGATTGGATCATTTACCTTCTTGGTTTTTTACTTCTAGTAATAGAAATTGAATGTATGTGATAATTCTAAAGTTATGGCATGCATTCTGTAACATCTCGACAGAGATACCTCAGACTTATTCAGAGTTAAGTAGCGCACGTTATTGCTATGTTTATTTTTGGACCGCAGTCTTAATGCAAATCCCATATATGTCGTTATGCAAAATGATCCAAATTCTGGTCATGATTACACTGGTGTACACACAGTGATGCCACAGTTTCATTGAGGAAGGAATCTGATCCTGTAACACAGTGTTGCATGGTATTTCAATCAAGTAGTTGATGTGTTTCACCATAAAGTTAGAGGGTGAGGTATTAGTGTCTGATTTTTGTATGTTGTTGACTTATGTTGTTAACACTTCCTTAGATTTTTTGGTGGGTTATTGTGCAACCATGAAATGAAATAATTGTTAAAGTATTTCTGTAAAAACAAATACTCTGTGTTGTCACTGTTTTTCAGATATTTTTCTTGTTTTTTAGCTGGCTGTATAAAAAATAAAACTCTGTGTTACAATCTTACTCAAGAAGAACAGTATTTGTTGTTTCAAGGTCTTTAGGCTAGTGAAAAATAAATCATTTTTATGTCATATCAAATCTGTCATCACTAAAATCGTATCACAAAAAATACATGTATATGAGAATACAAAAACCTGAGGGAGTGTCTGGTTGAGCAGATTTGGCCAGGGAGCTGTCTGCCATGTGGAGAAGAGTATTTACAGCAATCCAATCTGTTTGCCTCTTCCTTTCATTCAGTGGAAGTTTTCCACCGTTACAGTTTCTCAGGAGTGCTGGTCGTTTTGGATTATGGAAAAGAGGGAGCTTGCTTTAGACAAGCTTAATGATTCCTGTTATAAAGGAGTAAGATATTGATTGTTCTAATTATTATGTTAAAGAGCTGCCAGGACTTCAGAAGTTCAGAGTTATGTTAGGACCACAAAAGCTACTTGTATGCGTATCATTAACATATCATTGCAACACCCAAACCATCATTATGACATTTATTGCCTTCCCACACTGAAAGCAAGTCGACTTCTCTCCATTCCTGCTGTATGTTTACTCCTGCTGTGTTTCACTGTGCTTGAGCAAGTGAAAATTAGTTCCCTTGCTCCTTCTCACCTCCCTTTTTTTTATAACCCATTTTCAGTTCTGGACTGAGTTTCATTCCAGTGCTCTGCAATTCATGGCACTGCAGAGGAGCATTTATATTTTAGAAAAGAAAAAGTTATTTCTAATGTATTGTGCCAATCCATCTCCTTTGTAAATGTGAGCAGTATCTCTTTAAACTGAACACATTGTGTTTGTTGTCTGAAAGGATTTTCCCTCTCTTTGGATGTCACTCTATGTAATGTTCTGTAAGTCATTCGGATCTATTTTTCTTACACAATTTACACTACTTTTAGATAGTTTTTGTTACTTTAGTCAGTATCTTTTGGAGCTAAAGAGCAAAAATACTCAGAGCTTGTCTACTAGCTTTGTCTTTATCTTGTAGTTAATTGTTAATGCTTTGTGGTATGTAAAGAGAGGTTCTATAACATGGCACTTCTAAGAACATTTTTTTAAAAATTGTGGCAAACCTCAGCCAACTTGTTCTTGCTAAGTGAAAGTTGCAAAGTTCTATAGTAGAATTCATTTTCCTTAATAATGATCTGGTCTTGACAATAAATAGGTCACGAAAGCTAGTTACTTTCTAGCAAAAAGAGAGACGAAAATCAAGTCAGAATTTCATTTAATTGTTGCTGGCCTGTGAAGGAAATAGAAAAATTAAAATCTGCAAAGACATGATACTTTGTAGCTTATATAGCAAAGTAGGGTAGGCTAGAGTTTGCAGGCAACTAACTATTCAGAAATGAGAAGTTATTCTACATTTAGCTGCATTGCTTACTGTTTTCTTAATCATGGAAAAGAATAAAATGTGGTAACAATTTTCTGTATTTGGATTGCTGCCACATATAATTGGGAACAACAGAGCTAAGACTTTGATTTTGGTGAAATGCTTAGTCTGTGTGTTGGATTAAAATGTGTGCAACAAATCACTCCAATTCTGAAATAATAATTTTTGAACACTATTTTTTATTTTATTACTGTAATGTTATTACTTTTCAGCTACAGACTTTGAGAACTGGGTCAGTTGCAAGAACTGACATTGGCATGAAAACAGTTGTGTATTTGTTCTGGAAAACAGATTGCCAACATACTTTATAAAATAGTCAGTCTGAATTGTTCTGTGCATCAAATGTAAGTGATAGTCTCATATTATTAGTGAGCTATTAATTCAAAGACCTGTTCTTTAACTAGTATCCTTGGAAGACTAGATAATATTTGCGAGAATGACGTGTTAAACAGATCATCCGTGCAGAAATGGATTTGTGAAGCAGCTTACAGAATGGAAAATAAATCTAGGCTGAAGTGTGCCAGGAAGTGAATAGATGAGAACAATTTGCAACCAACAAAAGTGAGGAAGACATGAAGAAATGGGGTCATCAGATGCATGAATTAAAGGGTAATATTCCTGGGGCTGGATTATATGAGGCAGTAACTAACTTTTTGGCTGCCTAATACAGAATAAAAAGTTATGGTACCTGCGTTAGTATGCTTCCATGGATGTTTTTTACTCTTGTGAAAATAACGAGAAGCGTTTTGGAGCTGTGATCTGTCCACAGCACAGCTGTAGTAGTTTGAGACATTTCTGCTGCCAGGTTTATATCCCTGCCAGAAACAGTGCCTGAATGGTTGCACTCTGAGTCCCTGGTTCCAGTGACATCTTAGCACTAGCCAGTGTTAAATCTCAGCTATTTGAGCTTACTGCTGCACTGTGTGCTGGAGCAGCTGGGAATTGGTCCTGCATATATGTGAAACCATCTCTGGCACTGGAGGGAGCAGACAGAATTGGCATGGTGATAATTTCTTCACATACAATCTCCAAACCTACCAAACCTCATTGGTAAGAAGTGTCAGACATCATAGGAAATAAGTTTTTAAGTATTTACAGAGTTTTGTTTTCTTTCCTTCTGAACACCCTCTGATATCTTTGCCATGTACTTTCCAATGATGACACATTGGGATCTGGCTGGGGTGAGTAATGGTGTCTGGCTGGGGGGAGGAGAGGACAGGGAGTGCTTAACAGTGAGTAATTATTTAAGGAAATGGGCTGTGTGGAAAGAAAAGTGTGTTGTGATTGGATGCATTTATCAACTGGCTTTTCAGTGTCACCTGTGGACAGAGCATTATTGTGTCTGAGTTTTTAAATAGTTGGAAGTCAGTTTATTGAACTAACTTGGGAAGATGTCGAGATCTGGTCTTGAATTTGATCTGTGAATTGAGATGCGAGATGTGTCCCCATTAGGAAAGATGGAAGTAAATGATAGTTATCCCATGATCATTCACTTTTCTGACCAGCAGTTAAAAGTCATAAAGTCTTTTATGCAAAATATAATTTCATGATCAATGCCATTTCAAGTCTGCAGGCAACTCACAGGACCATTTTGCAAGTGAAGGTGGAGTTACAAGCTCATTGCTCTTCCCTACTTCCTTTGCACAGTGACACACAGAGGTTTACATTAATTTTTTATAAGGTGCATGAATGTAGAACCTTCTGTCCTTATCTGGAGATTTTAGTATGTCTGAAAATGCCTAGTATCACTTTGATTTTGAAATTAATCCTAAAGTGCTAAACCTTTGTGTTCTGGAACTCTGGGCTATGGTGATGCTCTCTGCTACAGACAGCTTGGTCATGCTGTTTTCTTCTGTCAATGCCAAGATTCTGCAATTTTTTTGAATTTTACTGCAAAATTTCTTATTTCAAACACAGCACATCCTGCCTCCTGAAATGAGACACGCTGTGGTTGTCTCCATCATCTTCAAATGTATTGCTTTCTTCTGTGAAGAGAGTGAAATGCTGAAGTCCAGTAAAATGTACAGTAATGGTTACTGTGTTTTTCCATTGTCAGTATAGTTGTTTGTGTATTCTTAGTCTATGTGAGATCAGGCTCCAAAGGAGCATTCTCAAGTGCAAGTGACTGTGACTCCCTTTCCTGTCGTGTGACTGAGCAGTGGGCTGCCAAGTGCAGTGGGTCACACCTGGGCAGTGCTGAGCTGCTGTGCAGAGATGGCTTTGCTGCCCAGTGCAATCCCTCTTCCAATGTCCCTGTTTTATCCCCAGCTGGTGTAAAAACCCAAGGAAGCCTCCAAACAGCGGAAACAAAAGTGTTGCCAGGCAGGAAAACTAGTTGTACTAATGATCAGCTTTAAGGTACTTCACTTGCCTTAGAGCCCTTTCTGACCTTTCTTTCATCATTTGCATGATGATAGAATATTCCTTTCTTTCCCTTTCCCCTGTACTGAAGAAAGGGGAAGTTGCTGGTTTGTGTTGCCAACGCGGGTTTCAGTTGTACAGCACTCTTGGCTACCTTGAGGGGGTATGTGCTGAATTTTCCCCCTGTGGGTGCTGACAGCTCAGAGGAAACTGGGTTTGCTGCTGAGGCAGTGCTGCAGCCCGAGGTACTGTGTGAGCTGTGCATGCTGTGTGCAGAGAGCTGGAAAAGCACCACTCATTTTATCATTATCCATTTGTATGTGATGGCAAGAGATGGCATTTTCTTGTTTTCTGTAATGTGATCTTGATCATGATCAGATAAATGCTGGCTTGCTATAGTCTCATCCTTTGACTTTTGCACTCATTCAGTTTTTATTTTAAGAGAGGTGAAGGATTCTGTCAACTTCCCGTAACAGGTGATTTGCAGACAGTTTTTCTGAAACATCAAGAACTCTTTATAGGATATTTATAGTAAATCCTAAAGGATAGAGGGACCAAATTTTATCCAGCTTCCTTACACTAGCATAATTGTTTAATCCAGCTTCCATTAGTTCACAATGTTTTTAAACTTTATTTTTACATTAAAAATTATATTGTGCTTGAAACTAAGCAGAAGTTATTGTGAACTGGAAGCTTAAGATGTGTGTCTAGTGTCAGAAGTCTTGCACTATCCTGGTTCTTGTAGTCTCTTTGGTGTTCTCCAGAATCGGAACAGTTATTGTTATTTATTGCTGTGCTTGGTTTTGATCAAAGTCTGCCAGGACTACATACTTCAGGCACCTCTCAGCAGAGAGGAATATAAAGGATCTTTTGAGAAGATAACTAAAATTATTTGATGGTTCTGACTGAAACAAGAATGAGCTTTAGATCAAAATGCAACTTGATTCTTTCCTGTGGGATTAATAAGATGAATTGTTGCATGGTGTGAACCGGTGCCATTCTATTGCCTTCTTGCTCTTCTTGACAGTATATGAACTTAGTGTGGTTTTACAGTTTCTATCATTTTCTGAGTTGTCTGAAGCTCCTTGTGGAATTATTGTTATCAAAACAGCAAAGAAGTATGTAAAGAAGCAGATAAAGTTGTTAGATAATGGTGGCTACTGACTTATTGTAGGCTACTTGCACGTGCTGAAATTTGCATTAGAAGTGACTCAAAAGATTTGAATTTCCAGTTGCACATCTTAAGTCATTTTGCTAAAATAATTTCAAGCCTCAACATTCTTCAGCTAAATTGAAGTTATCCCTGAGTTAAAAAAAAACCCCAAAACAGCTCACATAAATTGTGTAATAGCTTTTCTGGGTATATTTCCTCTCTCTCTTTCTAGCTCCTGACTGGTCACTGGTACCTTATGTTTGAACTTTACTTTTTGAAGTAATTTGAATAATCAGAAATTACATGAATGTGTAAGGAAATTTTGATGCTACAAAATAAGGATTGAGGTGTTAAGCTCATGTCCTCTTTTCATTTTGCCACCATGTAGAATCTTGTTTTCTTCTCATAGCCCTTCATCTTGTAATAAGTAAAAAAATCTTAAACTCACTGCTTAAAACACTTAATTTTAAAGCTCTTTTTATTTGGCCTTTGGATAAAAAAAATGGATTTATATGTGGATTTCTCTGTGTCTTTAGGCTGGCATGTACATTCAAATGATCTTTTTCATATGGATTTTCTGACTTAGAATTTTCCATTAAGAATAGAAAAGAAAAATTTTACTTGTGAAAATGTGGGGACTGCATTTGAGAAAATAGAAGGAAAGCTGTATTTAGAAGAAAACTGAGTATTTAGAATAAAATTATCAAGGCAAAATATTAGGTGAAAATAGAGTCTGTAATTATCCACGCTAAAGTGTTATAAACTTAACTGATGACAAACAGGAGCTGCACTTGCTTGATTTTGAGTGCATATTTGACCCACACCTTGTTACTAAGACCTTATGTGGAAAGATTTGCATGGTTATGAAGTTAACTTAATTGGGTTCACCATATTTCTAAGAGATATTAGCCCCTGCAAAGTCATTTATAGCTTGGAAGCAAACAATTGTAAATGCTGATCCATTCATATCCTACCATAAAACACAAGATGGGTTATTCAGTACTGTCTGACGCGTGCTCCCACTATGAAAGAGAACAAAATGACTCCTTTTTAACCCATCTATATATAAATGGCAGAGGGACAATCTACAATGGGGGATTTCATTCTGGGGAGGTACTCGGAAGATTTTCTTTTGCCAACACAAAACTATGGCATTTCTAAAGAAATTGTTGTCCCTTGTTTTAATATTTGGGGTTACAACATTAGGAGTTTTGCATATAATAAATCATGTATTCGTATTTTGATCAAGGATGAAAAATTGATCTGGGAAATAATTTTTTTTGTTTGATAGGTATAATTGATCATGATTTGTCATAATTTCTGTGTTGAAGGAATAAGATAAAGCTGGTATTATTTGGGTTTGTACTGCATGCTTCCAGAGCTGCATTTCTAAAATGAGAAATGAGAAAGAAGGCAATGTAGCTTTTGACAAAAGCAAAACAAGCCTGTTTAATGGAGAAAATTCAAGCAGTTGCAAAAAAGCTTTAAAATAGGGAAAAACTTGATAGTAGCTGTAGTATAGAAAACTCATATGGGAAATAAAGGGACACAATAAAAAGTACCAAGCCAGAGAAAGTTAAGATGATAAGGAATTAAGTAATCAAGGGCAAGAGAGATGTTATCAGGCATTCTGACTCATTTCATGGTGAGGCTGATGGAATTGCTAGAGGAGGGTGGGAGGAATGTTTGGTAAATGTAGCTGTACTGTTTGGAGGGAATAGGACAGGAATTTTATACTTGTAATCTGATAGCCTTTAAGGCTGAAATGAAATAGCAGGAATTGGATTTCCATATTTTTATACATCTAGTCCAGCTATCCAGGGAGCCTGAAAATACCTAATGGGTTCTCACCGGTTAATTCTCCATAGAGCTGGAAATACAAGACAGATTTCCAGAGGCTGAAAGAAAATTGTTGTTGATCCAGTATTTTAAAAGGAGAAGAGATTATCTGAGTGGTTATAGATGTGTTAAACAGACAAAAGATAGAATGGCAGTTTTTGGAGTGATGCATAGATAATGAAGAATAAATGGTATTTAGTGTCATTTAGTACAAGTTCATCAGAGAAAGATCTTTTGATTTAACTTGATATGCTTTCTGATACCTTCATGTTAATTGATTAAGATAACTGTAGCAATATAGCATTCTTGTTTGCCTTACAGGATTTCTGCAAGCCCTTTTTATTAATTATATCGGAATGACTTGATTAATTATCAGAATTACAGTATACAGACACAGCATCTCTGGGTTGGCATGAAGATTAATTAAATTCATGGCTTCAGGATGTATCTGGTTTGGGGGAGGATAGAGCAGATGGGAAAGTCATCCATTCTCACTTCTGCCCTATTTAACATGTTTTAACAATGGTTTAGTGAAAATATATTACTGTTAACAAAGTTTGGATGTGGCATGAAAATGGGAAGAATTTATAATGTTATGACTCTGAGGCAGTGTGGGTTACTTAGTGACCTTGGCTGAGGTATCTGGTAACTACTTCAGTATAAACAAACAACAGGTTCATAATTTGCTGGCTGTGCTTACAGGATGCTGGATTCTGTCCTGGTGCACCATAACAAAAAAAGCATTTTAGAGTTGCTTGCAAAGAATTAACTGGAGTGTGCACCCCGGATGTACAGGAGACAGCAGGAGTTGGCAGTACCACTGTTTGGTTTTTGTCCTTGGAGGATGGAACAAAATGAAGCCTACTAGTGTTTTATTAACATCTTAGTTTGATTCTGTCTGTTGGCTAAGAGGCCTCTCCTACCATAAACAGATCAGAGCAGATGTGTTCCACATGCCCACCATTCAGCTGTAGGCAGAGCTTGCCCACATATCTGGTACATCATATGCCTGAATAACAGTGAAAACTGTCCTCAAAAAACTTCCTGCAGTCTGTGTTCACTTCCCTTGAGCCTCATTTGAGAACAACCATTCAACTTGTGGAAATAAACATATTGCAACTCTTTTATTAGTACTATTTTAAATAATGCACTGAATATTTAAAAGAAACTGAGGAAAAGACCCCGGGAAGAACATTATGAGTGATTAAATAAAGGAGCAAAGGGGACCTACAGATATAATATTCCTGGTAAAATAGTAACAGTTTCGATTTTCAGTGAATTTGAATTAAAGAGAGAGAGAAAAAATGTTTTCTGTAGAACACTTCCAACATTGGTGGGCAGTCTGTGTGAGAAAGAGTTGCCTAAATGTGCTGTTGTATTGCCTTATTAAGAGTTTTGTAGTGTATTTGTATTGTGATGCTGATCAGGTTTCCTGTTTTTGGCACAGATTACAGGACCGGCCCTTGCTTCACTTTGGTAACCAACCAGATGTGCCAGGGCCAGCTCAGTGGAATTGTCTGCACAAAAACCCTGTGCTGTGCAACTGTTGGGAGAGCGTGGGGCCATCCCTGCGAGATGTGTCCTGCCCAGCCGCATCCCTGCCGCCGAGGCTTCATTCCAAACATTCGGACGGGGGCCTGTCAAGGTAAGTTAGCAGCAAAACTTCCCCAAAAGCTGCTGAAATCGTTACTGGATTAATCTTAATTGAGTTACACTGCTGTGAATAACCTGTCCTAAGCCATTCTCAGCTATATGTGTGAAGAATGGAAAAACACTGTCAGATGCATTACTTCATGATTCAGTGAGTGCCTGATGTTCAAGTGAGTACATTAGTAACTCAGGTCATGTGAGAGCAGCCAGCATCTTAATGAATTTCTCACTGCCAGCAGTGCTTTCACTTGGTTCTGTAATGGTGTTTTTCTGAATGTACCACTTGATCATTCCGTGGAGGAAATTGTTCTGTTTCAGAGAGCACTCAAAACATGCAAAAATCAGTATGTGGCAATAATGCCACAGTTATCTGGTGTGAGATTTTTTAGCTAAAAGTTGTGTAATTTGGATTCATCATGTAATTTCATTCATGTCTTATCTCTTGAGCTACACTGCTGCGACAAGGAGAAAAGTTCCTGTCGTGCCATTTGTAATGCCTTATTATATATTTTATACAATTTTGGAAATGTATTTGCATGTATTTCAAATAATGAAATCCACCCAGATGTTGCTTGCTTCTTTCAGAGCATGCCTTACCATAGAAAGTCCTTACACTGCTTTTGGCTTTTATTCTAATACTTCCAGCTGTATAAATTCTTTTATTGTCTGGATGTCTGGCAGGAAACAGGAGAAAGTTAACAGGGGCAACTATGTATTAAACTGATGTGGATTATACATTCCCAGCACCATATCTTTGGGCCAGTTTATTTCAATCTGTCTCACATTTTCTAATAAATTATAATAGTTTTGAAAATAGGGAAGATAAAGATTATAAATCACTGAGTTATTTTATATAATCATGAAAATCCTATGAAGGGATTTCAAGGCATTCCGTTGCATTAAAAATGTAGATACCCTCTGTCACAGGCCAAGTCGTGGTTGGTGCCTGCAGACAGACATGATGAACTTGCAGATGGACATGGTTGTGTGCACTGCTTGGTGTGCCCATAGTTTGACCTTGATGATTCTCTTCACCCTCTCACTGTAAAGGTCAGGACTAAATTGTGCAGGGATCTGTGAACGGAGGGTCTGGACACTTTTGAAAGCCTACGTACATAAATATGTGGCCCACACCCCTGAACTTATGCCACACCTAGTTATATTTCTCTTGTTTGTGTCATGGGAAAGCTGCAGTGCAGAGCTCTCCAATGGGTTTGTGAAGTTTGGAATAAAGATACTTCTGATTACTGCACATTTCTTAGGAAGCAGCTGCATTGATGCTGATCTCTATGAGGTGCCAACACAGTTTTGGCCCTATATGTTTGACTTGTATTTTCCAGTTTTCCCTTCTTAAGTATCGTGTTTATAATTTCAACAGATCTTTTATGGAATCACATATTAGCTTTATTTTTCGTGCGATTGTACTAAATCCCTCTGAAATCAGGTAACATCCATTCAGACTGAAGACATTTCAGGGATTTCACCTCCATATTCAATCTAAATAAAGGAAAACAGGTTAAATAAAATCCAGGTTCTCTGAAGAGAAAAAGGAATCATTGTTATTGTGTGGAGAAGTCAGAAAAGGAACCAAACAGAAGTGAGGGCAAGGTTATTTTCAGAAGTAAACAGAATATCACTGCCCAGAGTTTGACTTTGGCCGAATGTTAAATTAATATCACAGCTGAGATTTTTAAAGATGCAAAGAAGAAAAGCCAAAAGGTGGGATTTTCAAGCAGACATAATGACTCAGAAGCATGACTTCTGTTTTTTTAGTTTTTGAGGTTTTTTGAAGTAAGTGCAGTGCCATGAAGTCTGGCTGATTGCTGTTACTAAAGCACAGCCCATTGCTGCAGCTCGAGTCCCAGGCCAAGTCAAGGCTGCTGTGGCTGTGCTGCTTCTGTGACCTCCCAGCACAGTGATTCCCTCATGGACAGCTCTGCTCTGCCTCTGCTGCTGCACCCCAGACCTGGACGGGTTCACCCAGGGATCTTTACATAATGCTTTGCCATGTGGTGCAGATATGCCCCTTGGCGTTCCTGGAACTTCCTGCTTGTGGCTCCCAGGAAAATTGCCTCTTAGCTTTTTGTACAGACATAATACTTTGCTTTTCAGACTTCAAGACAAATTACAGCTGTCTCTCTGGGATTTGTAAAGAGAGATTTGAAGGCATCATCTCCTTCAGCTTGTGTCCCTGCACTGAAACCTATGTCAGTGTAAAGCCCAAGAACTCAAGCAACCAGTTTTTATCAGCAGCAGCTGGTTCTCCTGAGGGGATGGGTGAAGCATGAGCATTTGGATCAGGGAAGGGAGTGCTCTGTGCTCTTGAAGGAGTTCCTGAGCAGCAGAGACAGGGCAGCCCCTGGGGACTGTGAGCCAGACTTCCCCAGTATCCTATTGCAGTACCACTCCTTCACCTCCTTTAGTCTCTTTTCTGTAACTTTTACTAAGCTGTAGCAACACTTCTGCAGCTAAGTGACGACACACGTTGTGCTAAAATAATTGTGAGGCCAGAAACTGGGGCCTCTTGAAAATGTTTGTTTTGAGCTTACTACCTAACCTGTGATATCATCTTTGCTGTTTCATTTTACTCTTTGAAAAAATTAAAAGCAAAGAAAGAAAAATAAAAGGGAAAACCCCCTCAAATTTATGTATGTCTAAGCAGGCCATTAATAATTCCTCCTGAGACATTAATTATGGTTGTGAAACTTTTTGAGTCAAATCCTAACCCCAGTCTAATGTCATTGGTGCTGGAGTGTCAAGTTAATAATTTCCATCAGTAATGACTCTGCAGTTGCTGTGCCTCTCCAAGAGGCCCCCTCCATGCACACCGCAACTGCTCCTCTGGGCTGGTGGCCTAAGCACTGTGTGGAGTTGCCAAGATTTTTGAGGGGGCAAGTGATTTTGGGTGACCAGCTTTAGACACTTCAAAGAAACTTGAGTTCTGGCAGGCTGTGTTCTCTGCACACCATTCCCCAGATGTTTTGGAAAAACAAAGCAATAGCAGTTAGATATTTAATGTCTGTAACAATAATAACCATGTGATTTCTTACTGAAAATATTTAGAGTACTGTATTTAATCATAGTTTGCATAGAGTAATTACAAAATTAGTGTCTGTCTTCCCAAGCAAGTATCATAATATTATGATGGGTGAAGAGTGGATTTAGGCATATTTAATTTCAGTGTAGACAAATTATTATGGCTGTTCTTGAGAAATGAAATAAAAGTCGGTGTTTTTTCCTTTTTTATATCATAGATGTGGATGAATGCCAAGCCATCCCTGGGATCTGTCAAGGGGGAAATTGCATTAATACTGTTGGATCTTTTGAGTGCAAATGCCCAGCTGGACACAAGTTTAATGAAGTAACACAAAAATGTGATGGTAAGAACTTCTAGAACTTTATTCTGAAAGTAGAAGGGGGTGAGTCTTCTTTTGGGGGACTTTGTTTAACACTTTGTAACAAACTTTCTGTCTCTTTTGCCTTGAGTGTGCAAGTAACATTATTCACAGCAAATACTAATAGAGGGGTTTTCTTCCAAACCAGAGAATGTTAAATATTGACCCTGCAACTTTTATAGCGTTTTTATTTCATGTAGCGTTTCAGACTTGAAGGTACATCGAATATAAAACATTAAAACATTAAAAATACTTTCTAACTGATACGTTGCTTTAGAAATGCTTGAGGCACATGTTTCTTTGTCGATCTTTTGACCAAAAAGTGTATATGATTAGAAGGTTCAACACATTCCTACCTATTCAGGTGAACTGAATTTAACATAAGTGGGAGTTTGACACAGCTGTGTGAAGACTGCTGGATTGTGCTCTAAACTCATCCTTACATTTGCATATGTTAGAAGGACAAATGTTTTATTTTCACATACCAATCATCCTAACTTGAGGGTACAGCAGGTACTAGATATTAGTGTGGAAATTTGCAGTGTGATGATGGAATCATGCTAATTTTTTACTGTGATTTGATAGTGGTTTTTTAATTTTAAATATAATGATCAAGCATAGCTGTCCCTTTTGCTTTAAGTGAATTTTGAGTATGTAAGGAACTGTGTTAGTTGCACATTATTGATTTGTGTTTACAGTAAAGTCCAGGTAATGTTTAAACTCTTGCAACTGATTCTACTTTCAGTCATTAGACTAAAATTAACTTAGTAGACAAGTTTCATAAGTGGTTAGTGATTTTGGAATTCCAACTTTCAGTACCACAAAAGTATTTGTGTGAGAAAGGTGTGCATTCACCATCCTTTCTTGCATCAAGTGCCCTTTAAGAAACACTCAAAACCTTTTATTTATTTTAGAAGAATTATAAATTACTCTTTCTAAAGAAAAATCCATATTCTTGGCAAAACTTCATAATTTATTTGCAGGTTAGGGAGAGCAATTTCAGAAGAGCTTGTACACAGAATAGTTTACATCTCGCCTGCCAATGATTTTGGCAGAATGCAACCTAAATTTAGGATAGAATAACATTGCAAGTGTTTCCTTCTGTGGATGAAGTACCAAGAATGTGGTGAATAGGAGAGACTGAACATGTGCCTTGTTAAGTATTAGTACATGAAAAGCTGAGAGCTGTAGGCTGCATCTCATAAACATTTTGATTATGGTTTTCAATTGCTGAATCATCTTATAAACAAACCCAACGAACAACCAAAGAACAAAAAACCCCCAAATAACCATCATCCTCAGAGTCTGCACTTGCTAACAGTTAAGGAACTGGACTCAAGAACCTAGAATAAGTGGCCGTGTTCCCAAATCTTGCCCCATTTGTGGAATCCCTTTGCAGTGATCACCTGGCTGCAAAGATCACATGAGTTTTTCCTTCTTCAATTTCATACCTATTGATTTTTGAACCTCTGCAGAGAGTTACTTTCAGAACATATATCTTCATATTGTATGTACCAAGCAAGTTTAGTTAATTTACTTACCTGTTTAGGTATTGATACAATTCAAAGAATGAAAAGTACCACCTTTATACCAGTGGCATGAAATAAGATAGAAACTCAACAACGTGATCATGCAACAACAGCATATCCATTCTCTTCTTTTAAAATTATATTTTGAATCTTATAAGAGGATATAAGACAAGTTTTTTGGTTTATAGTAATTTACTATAGTTAATTCTGATACATAATGAATAGCATCTGATTGTTTGCTATGTTGGTAGTTTCCTATATAGCGAGTAGGACTTCTGGCAGTCGTAACATGTCCTTGATCACTGATTTAATTCAACTGAGAGCTACCTGCTGAATTACTAGCACGGTTTTTTTAGGGGATGTCTATTAAAGTGAGATCATAATAACAGCTGTCAAGGACAGGTAGACAGTCAACAAGATGGGAAATGAGGGCTGTTGGCTGAGGTTCTCTTTGTTAGCATAGGTGGTGGAGATCTGGATTTTAAATGCTACATTATTTCACTGCTTGTTATAACCTTTTTTTCCCATTTGAACTAATGCTGAGGTAAATTCTATTTTTTATGTTGACTGGGGGAGTAATTTTTCCAGGAGTGACATTTAAGTCTGCGAGTACATAAAGTATACCTACCTTGCATACTTAGCAATGACAATGTTGCTTATAGGGATGTCAACACTAACATAAATAGTGAAATACTGTTTGGGTTAGGCTCAACCCTAAAATAAAGGGTGATGATTTTGCTTTTAAATAGGTCAGACTCTGTATAAACAGTGGCAACACTGAATTTAAGATAAACACTGGTGAATTTGAGTCAGAAAATGCTTGAATCTGATCCATTTACAATTGCATTTTTCTCTGTTAATTAAGGACTTTATTCAGACCAAAATTCAGTTTCCACATTTTTTGTCACTGAGACTTGTGGGACTCCTGGGGTGTATAATCTTGGAGCAGAAGCCAGAAGTCTCTTAGCAGTGCTCCCAGGGCACTGGGGCTTGAGCTTTGGCAATATCCTCGAAGTAGCAGTGAACAAAAAGTCACACCCCTCTCACACACCCAGATGAGGAATGTGACCCACATAGGGACAGCTAGCAAGATGCTGGGGAAGAATGTGTGCACAGGGGACCCAAGGCCCCACTCCATTTAGGATGGCTGAGTCTGCAAACTTGGGTTATCTGTGTGCCACTCCCATCCCTCCACTTTCCTGCAAAGGGGCCACAAAAATATTAGAGCATCCCCTGCTTTACCTAAGAGACCAGGAGTTGATAGTTTTTATATTACTGTCTTCACAGAAGAAGTAGAACTGAGATTCTTTCTACTTGCTAAAATGCTCATTAAGGTCCTATGGGACTTTGGGTGTTCCCCCATCTGTTGGGGCCAAATTCCAATTTAGGCGTTACATTTAAACTCTTCCAGTCCTTTTTAATGACTACGGTATTATTCACTCCTTGCCTTGGTGTGTTGGGTGGTGTTGCAGTATTTCATCTCAGAAATTTTTGTGGTTGGTGAAATCATTATTACAGTCATGTGTCTGTCTTTTCATAGATCTCTGGAGGAGATGTTGGGTAGAGTCCTGTGATGCCATTATTTCTAGCTGGATGCTCCCTGTCAGGAGAGCAGCTGGGTGATTGTAGATGCTGTGACAAGCAGATGTCATTGATCAGTTCTAGAGAATAACCTTCCTTTCTGTTCTGTTTGGCTGATTCCTCTCGTAGGTACCATGGAAAAGAGTGAGCCGTTTTTAAGTTCAGCAGAACTCCAGGTTCCTAGGAGATGAGGGCAATGCTAATTAGATACAGCTGCACTGTTAAGGCAGTCACTGGAAACCAAGGGGAAAGTAGCTACACGTCACAGGCAGGCTACTGGTGGTAATTAAGAAGAACTGGGGCTGACATAGGTCGTTATTCACATAGCTGTAGTTCATATAAACTTCAAGAAACCCTTCAAGTTCCTTCTGTGCAGCTATGATGAGTTGTAAGAATTTGTTTGATTTTTTTTCCTGCAGACTTTGAAAATTTTTCTGCATTTGTATCTATGATGATGATTTAGTGTATGGATTGAGATTTGTTAGTTAAGACAATCATGATACGGAAACTTTATTTTAAAAATCACTGGCAAAATGTAGGGGCATTTATAGATACTGTCTGATTTCTGCAGTAGGTGTTTCGGTTACACTCTAGAAACCTGTTGAAACTTCAGAACACTGATTTGGTGGGGAAAGTCAGGGAAGATAATTTTTGTTGCCTGCCGTCATCCTGGTCTGAGCTGTAATCCTGTCAGATTGCATTAGTTGAACAATACCTTGCTGCTCATTGCTTTTGCGGGGGGTTTCCAAGACAAAACCCGAGCGCAGTAAGAGGACAGGCAGTTCAGAAGGTGGTACATGTCCCTTGGAGTCTGTATTGAACCAGTGCCTCGGTGTGGTACAGGAGACACTGTGCTGCTGGAGATAATGGTTAAGCTCCTGATCACTGTGGTCATTACACAGTTTGCACTCTGGTCCCAACACAGTTTTATTAATTCTATTATGCAGAATTCAAACTGAATGGTTACAGTTTTCTTACAGTTAGTAAATCTCTGCAGTTTTAAGATTTTCATCCATCATTATTAAGCAGTAAAACTTTCGCAGCTTACAGATACTGTATTTTCAATCTGCAGATACAATATTTTTTTAGATTCTGTTTAATTTCTGTTTGTAAGATGCCTAATGAAAGATGGTAATTCAAAACTGTTGATTATGCCTTGAATTTGATTATAACTACTAATTATAAAACACATATTTTGCCAAAAGAAATTTAGCTAACCTGCCCCTCCACCTCTTGTTGTTTTAAAGATATCGATGAATGTAGCACCATTCCTGGAATTTGTGAAGGAGGAGAATGTTCAAACACAGTTAGCAGTTACTTCTGCAAGTGTCCTCCAGGGTTTTATACAGCTCCTGATGGCTTAAAATGCATAGGTGAGTAGAATCCTGTGAACAATATGACAGTAGGTGTTATAAACATTCATGAATATCTAAAATAGGTAACAATGTGTCAGAAACTTATTTCTACTACATCACATGTCTGTATACGTATTCTGAGATGGGTTTTCCATTTGTAGGGTATTTCTTCTTTGCTTCTTCATTGTGATTTTCTCTTTTATTTTTCCACTGCAGTCTTTCTATTGTGTTTTATTTGTTGCTGGGAACTTGTTTAACCGTCTCCTTGGTACTGTTGCTCTCACATTTGTCTTTAATTTAGTCCATGTTATATTCAGCAGTCATTTAGAAAAGCAAATTTGCATTCCAACCGTTATAACCCTAATGCAGGTATTTGTCATTAAAGGAAGTAGTGTGATAAACTGAGTATGGGACATTTTTTTGTGCTTTTATGATGTTGATGGTTTGGCAGGGCTATTCTCTCAGGCTCACTGTGGCAGAGCAGAACTCGTCCTCCAAAGGCCAGACTGGGAACCAAAGAACTTTGTGAATTAAATGACTGCCACTGCAGTGCCAAAGCCCTGAAAGAGCAGTGTTAGCAGTTGATGCTCCTGGGAAGCATACAGCCTGCTCTGAGGCAGGTCTAGTAGTAAATTATTTAATTAATTTTTTTTAAATTTTTGTGCAATAATTTCTTTTTTCAATGCCAGTGCTGAATTTTGGGCAAAAGTCAATGTTAATTTTCTCAGTTTTTGCTTGTTTATTTAAGGGCTCTTACACAGTGCCAACACTAGGTATCCAGGCAGCATCCTGTGTTTATCATCTTTGGTAGAAAATAATTTCAGAAAAAAACTGGAAAGAATCCCAAACTTCACAAAGATCAGTACCAAATAATATTAACTTTCCTGAGAGATCTGGAAATAGTTTGGGCTATGATTCATTTTGAATAGTGCCATTCAATTTCTAAAGTTCGCAAGAAAGAAACTGTTTTTCTTCCTTCATCAAGAATAGCTTTTCTGTAGATTTGATCCATATACTCACACTCAAAATGCTAGTGGGAGTTGCTTCAGATCAATAGCTTCTAAATTGCTATGGATCATTAAATCATTGCTTGGTGCCTGCACTTAATATTGGTGAGCAAGTTTCACCTTTCTGTAACAGAAGTTTTCAAGAGATGCACAATCTGCATTTGCTTTTTATTTTTTGTAGTCACCACTCAGTCAAGACTACCCAACATTCACACCAATATCATATTCCTGCAGTTTCTCTGCATTTTACTCCCTGTATTTGTCAGCTCAAGTAATTCAGATAAGAATTGGAGTTTTAAATGATGACAAGGTATGATAAATAATATGCCAGACTATGAGCCATCATTGAAATTTTGAGTCTGTGTTCAAGGCAAAATGTGCTAAATAGGAGGCACTATCAATTGTCTGCAGATATTTCGGATTCATGCCTAATATGCAGACTCATATTTGCAGCGATAGAGCTTAGATCTGTGTTAGTGCTGGGCAAAACTTGTAGTCTGATTGAATTACAATATGCCTGTCTTGAGTAAAAAGTGTTAGCTGAACGTGTCTGTTCTGTTAGAGAGGAGGAAGATCTTCTGAGAAATGTATCCCTCAGGGGACTCAAACTGAGCAGCACTGGGGCCAAATAGCCAAAGGATGCACCAGGAGCTCCATTATTGCAAACCTCAAAAATAAGAATGGACAAAGTAAAGATAATATCTCCTGAAGAGGAGAAGAGTAGAAACAAGAGTGTGAAGAGTGCAGTGAAGAAAGTTGCCAGCCTACCAAACCGGCATGAATTTGTTTGGTCTGTGTTATTTTTTGATGGCCTCTTTCTCCTTTTTGAGAGACTCATTTTTATTGAAATTTATTCTCATGGTGATTTTTTGCCTTTTCAGAAGACTATAATTTTTAGTATAAATAATAAAAACTGAAACAGGTAAAAGTTGTTTCCTACTGTTCTTGTTCTGGTTTATGTGTTTTTACCATTTGGAAAAGAAAAGGAAAGGAGGGAAAAGAAGTAAAAATAATAACTTCTGATTAGGAATATGAAAGATCTGATATTTTTCTCATAAACTTACTGTCCTTTTTCTGAAGATGATGTGGCTTTTGAACACACTCTTATACCTGTAGGTTGATAAACCTGTTTGCTGTGTGCTTATCTCTTTGTGGGGCATTGTGTACTTGCACAGATCCCACGTAGATTCCTTTTCCACTTCCCATTACTGCTCTTAAATGTTTCAATACTTGGTACTGACCAAATGGAGAATGATGAATTACAAAAGATGGTGATCAGGTCTGTTAGATTACTTCCTTCTTTCCATCCACCTCACCATCACACCAAGCAACTGAATATCTCTCCAGAGGTGTTGGAGAACAGTTCTATTTGATTTTTAGGAGGGTAGATGAAGGAGTAAATATGAGTGGCAGTTTAGCTGGGCACCAGGAGAAAATGGAGAACCAGTAATAGAACTGAAAACTGATTTTTTTTTTGTTCTGTTTCAGATTTCCATCATATGACAGTATGAGTGATCTAAATAAAATTTAGAAATAAAGGCCACTGGCTCTTTTAGCTGTACTGTCAGTAATATCCATGTTTAGGGTTCCAGCTAATAAAAGCAGAACTGTCACAGACATATCACTATATGTCAATTTCCTCAAAATAATAAGAAACTTCCCTGCTCTTTTTTATATCCACTTGTATAGCTAGTAAATTCTGGAAAGCACTGGTACTAGACAGATGAATCCACCATGCCCTGGAAAACTGAGGAACTGTTTTTTTAAGCTGTTGTAAGACTAGATCTGCAGCTTTTATACTACATCTTGACAGCAAGTATTTGTGTATTTTAGAAACAAACTTGGTCTGGTTTATCATGGAGCATCAGATGACATCACAGCTTATGCTGAGTTT
The DNA here is from genome assembly GCA_025920805.1 of Petroica traversi. Classification (NCBI taxonomy): domain Eukaryota; kingdom Metazoa; phylum Chordata; class Aves; order Passeriformes; family Petroicidae; genus Petroica; species Petroica traversi. The sequence continues at coordinate 1,182,462 of JAHLSL010013310.1, read as the reverse complement.
GACATGATGTGACGTATTGCAAAACAATTCCTCAAAGGTTCAGATGGTATCACAAGATTATTTTTTACTATTTTTTTAATCTCATCCACATTTTCTTGTCCTTCTCTAAGCTGAGCTATCTCTAACAACATTGCACAGAGCTGAGTATATAAAATCTGGGTACAGGACATTCTTTGTACAAAACATCCTTACCCTTTTCAGACAGGAAGCCAACAGATCTCCATAAACAGTGTGATTACATGAGTTAAAACTGTGTTGCTCCTTCTTGCCTGCAAGCCTATATCTTGTCAAATCCCTACACACTTCAGCTGGAGAAGTCAGGACTAATGAAAAATGCAGCTTTGAGAGCTGCAATGCTGTTAATGTATTGCTGGGTGTCGGTGCTTTCAAATAAAGGCTTAATTGATCTGGTACTATCTCTAATAGAGATGACACTGAAATTTTTCTTTAGGGGCATGGAAGTATATTGTTATATACTGAATATATGTTTTTACTGAACTTTCGCCTCCATTAACTCATTGCTGCTCCATCTTTCAGTGCAGCTTTCTCACAGGTTGCACTTGAGTCCAACACAGCCCAAATATTACCTAGATTTTTTTGTTTTTCTGATAATTGTAATGTTGCAAGGGCGAAGTCATCGATCATGCGAATCACTCCAGAAAAAGGGAACCTTTCCCTTTTGTGAGAGCCACGTTCCTCATTGGACTGACAGTCCCCATCCCTTTCTTTCTCTTGGCAGATGTGCGCCCTGGGTTCTGCTTCTCCACGCTGAGCAACGGGCGCTGTGGCAATCAGCTGCCGCAGCCGCTGTCCAAGATGCAGTGCTGCTGTGACAGCGGCCGCTGCTGGGCCTCTGCTCCTGCCACTGCTCCAGAGATGTGCCCCATCAGATCCACAGGTATGATTCACCTGAACCCCCATCAGCATAGGGGTACACTGAATTAGCAGCGATTTTTTTTTTTTTTTGGCTGTAATGTTTTCATTGAAGAGCTACGCAGAGTGGTTGAGGCTGCAGAGTGCCTTGGCAGGTTGTTCAGTCCAACTCCCCTACTCAGGCAAAGCCTCCTATGGCAGGGTGTTCAGGACCCCCAGAAGGGCAAGCAGACAGGAATCATTTTTTGTTGCTAATTAGTGTTTTGTAGCCAAGTTATCCTGACCTTAGCTAGTTCAGATTTGTTTTCAACATCCTCTTCAAGATCAAGTTACTTCCTCTAGACCTTCTAATACGTTCCTATTCCCTCTGCATCTTCATTTTCATTGGGAAATTGGGATTTCCTTCCTCGTAACAAGCTTTCTGAGGTGCCATAATATTTCCTGAAATTTGACACAGAAGACGATTTCTCTCTGCTACCAAAATGTGCTGCTCTTTATTTCCTCTTTGTGTATTGAGATCCTCGGAGAATGTATCACTTCATTTGAGAGAAGATGGTGAGCTTATTGTGAAACTAGATATGAGGGAGTGGAGGGAGGATGATTTTGAGATTGTTTGGGACTGGAGACATAATAAAATGCTTTAGAAAAGGAGAATACAAGAAATTTAAGAATTTATGGGAGGAGGTTAAGGGAGATGCAGAGTTTATGGAGCAATGGGATTGTAACACTATACCGGTGTAACTCTGAAGAAGTTGTCAGAGCTCATGTATGGGAGGTTTTATTATTGCTTTTAATCTGCTGAGTGAAACTGCATAGCACTGGAGCAGAAATCTACAATCAGAACTCTTGGAATACTTTCTGTTTCTGTCACTGTCTTATTAATAATATTTAAACATGTTAAAAATCCAAACCTGGCTAGAATAATGGTAAAAAATAGTGCACTCTATTGATAACCATCTGAAATAAAAAGGCAGGAGAAATTTTTCAGTCTTAACACAGTTCTTGTTTTCTTCAAATACTTTCTAATTATTCATATCTAACTGGTGAATAAACTGGGTGGAAAAGTAAAGTAATTTGGCCAAAGCTGCAGACTGAGACGTCATGGAGAAGGAGCTAGAACCCAGGACTTCCTGACTCATAAATCCATGCAAGGTCTTCCAGATCATGGTTGCATGCCACTTTTTTTGGTTTTGCTTCTGACCTGGAATATAAATTGAGACTGTAAATTACTCTTTTAAAAAGTGCTGTGAAATTCTCTGAAAAGGTTTACATGCATTTAAGGTATTGCTGTCATTATTTAATCAAGTTCAGTTATTCCTTACTTGGTGTATCCAAGAGAAAGCAAGACCAGGAATTTAGAGCTGTCAGTGGCCCAAAGTCTCTTTAACTCTGAAATGGAAATTTACTGCAATATAAAGGGGATCACTAACTGCATAATATAACCGAGTATATGCATTTTAAATGTGGGCAGCTGACCCAGTTGCTACTGTAAAATAAATAGTTTATTGCTAGAAATTACACATGGAGATTAAAATTGCAATAAAAAAGGCTTGCCCTGTATTTTTTATAACATGGCAGGAATTGTTTATGTGGAATAACAGAGTTTACCATTGACACTATTTAAAGACTAAAAGGAACAATAGAGGGAAATGCAGTGACACATGAAACAAAATGATCTCCCAACTGCATTAAATAAATGCAAACATCATAATCAGGAAAAGCACAACTTAGGGCTATGATGTTTGTTTAACAAATCCTCCGTGATTCAGGAAGACCTTCTAATATGTTTTACAGGTGGGAGCAGATTTCAGTTGAGGGCTGAAATATCCAGCTTAGTCCTCCCAACATTTCCTTTATTTTTCTGTTCTCATATTTTATGTTGTTTCAGGAATTCATTAATCTCTAGATTTTTTTCCCCCATTATTTAATTCCTCTCCCCTATTGTTCCACAGACTTCAAATTTTGAAGTTCAAACATATTGGCTACACAAATAGTTACTTTTGTCCACACGAGTTGTGGATATGAATTAGGTCAGCTGGAATGTGGTCTTTAATTGTGATACTCTGTGTGCATTTTTTGGATGGCAAGTTCCAAACCCACACTTCCCAAAGACAAAAGAATCGTGGGCAAGAGGAAAAGTGGGGCAGTAGGGCAGATGCCACTAATAGAGATAAACAATAGGAGAATGCAACACACTCAGCATAGACTGTGCTTACAGGAAAATAGATCATTTTCCCATCATCTGGAAAAGGATGAATTTGTATGGATTTGACTTAGTTTCTCTTTGGCTATACTTCTTAGACTGCACCTTATTTGGTTTCTGCTTTTATTGGCAAATTTAATTTTCACAGGGAAATAGTGTATTCCTTCTCTAATTGGTTTTGCCTCATTGCTTATATTTGTATTTCTTTGTTTTAGGAGGTTAATTTTTAAGAAATTCAGTTGAAACTGGGCTTTTTTCCCTGTTCAGTATTTTTTTAACTCTGCGGCAAGCTTTCTATTAAATTAACTTGGGATCAAATCCAGAAGTCCTTCTTTAGGTAAACTTCACACTGAGTTCACCAAAGATTTTTGCTTCAAAGAAGATTAAGTAGATTAGGATCAGGTTCCTGCCTCACTGTTCAATTTCATGCCCAGAATGTCAATTCTGTTACCTGTTTACTGTCAGTCTTCTGACAAGTAGTGTTGAGAATCTGTGGATTAATGACTCAATTTGGAGAACAAAGTTTGTAACTCTGAAGAAAACATTTAGACTCACATTTTACAGATTATTTAAGGTTTGCTATTGCTAATCTGAAACACTGCACGAAGCGGGAGAGTTAGATTAAATGGAACAGGCTGCAAGAGTCTAACCCAGCATTCATGTTTTCATGTTTCAGACGAGTACCGTAAATTGTGCACAGTAGCTGCTATACTGCCAGCGAGACCTGACCTTCCTCCAGCCCGTCCTGAAGTCATCCCTCCACCACTCATTCCTGGTGTTTACCCTCCTCCACATCCCGAAATCATCTATCCATCTCGGGTTCCACCACCTCCCCGTAAGAGAACAAAATAACCTCTCCTTGCCCCACGTGCATTTAGCTTCTTTAAAAACATGCAATTCCCAGGAGCAGTGAACTCCCTTCAGCTGTTGGTATCTTACTTTGTGTGGATTTGGAGTCTCTGGATATCTTTTTAATCAGAGCCTGCCTACCATGGCAAGATACCAATCTCATTTTTAGTGTTTTCCCTGTTAAAATAGGTTTCAAAAATTACAATCTCATTGTCTGTACTGTGGCTTGAGTATTGTAGTAGTTACATTACTGTTTTTTCAAGGCTGTTGTGAGCTTTGCTGCTTGTCAGCACTGTGGAGTATGAATAGCTCTTTGACTGGGTTGTGAAAGATATTTACATTAAAGAGCCTGTCTGAGAGAAAGCAGCTTATTTCAGGTTGTTTTCCTCAGTCACAGGTAGGGAATGTACAGATAAAAATAGGACTCTGCTGGACACTGAGACTGAACCAGAAAGAACTATTTTAGTGATATGCATGGACGGATGAGTTTTCACTAGAGGAAGAAGGAAGCCAAAGCAGACTACCAATACAGAACAGCATACCAATACAATATAGACCTTTTTCTGTCTTTGCTCAGGGAATTTACTACATGCCCATGTTGTCTGGAGTAGGCATGTGACACCACACGTGCCATGTGAAATCGTTTGGCATAGCCACATACTCCTTTGCAAGTAAACAGAAGCTGATTTTGCCCATGCTCTGTGCAGATGCAAGCATTCTCTGCTTGCACTGGCACCAGCTGAAACTATTTAGTCTTGGTTCAGCACCAAGCTAAGCTAATAAGCCTAAGAGACAAAGTATTTTAGCTCAGGCTGACACTGCACTGACGTAGCTGCACAGCTTCTGGTCAGCTGGGAGCAGGGACAGAGCCAGCTCGTGCCTGCCTGCCAAAGACAGTATAGGCATATTCCCAGGGTTATCCCTGCCCTCCTCACTGCTATCTGGGAAAGTGAAAATAATGAACCCGTCTGCCTGCTTTTGCTGCTCTAGGCTTTTAGTAGAGTCCCTGCAATGCCGCACACACACACACTTTACCTCTAGGTATGAACAGACATGGTCCTCTTTGGCAGGACAAAAGATGAAAATAGAACCACACTTGCCTCGATGAAAATTTCTGCGGTTGTTAGCTGTTTTCAAACAAATCCCTAAGAGTCAAAGTACCATTTTCTCTCTCCCATTTTACTACGTAATTCACTTTACAATGGAAGGTAAATGTTGATCTTTAATGGAAAATCCTGCTCAAGTTGTAGGTTATGAGAAGCTATTGTGATGACCTATTAAAATATTTTTCCAACTGTTGTTATTTTAGAGATCTTGCCGGTGAACTTAACTGACTATTGCCAAACATTTCGACATCTCTGCCGTAATGGACGTTGTATTCCCACTCCTGGGAGCTACCGCTGCGAGTGCAACAAAGGATTCCAACTGTATGGCAGAGAGGAATGCATTGGTATGTGGTTTTCTGCTGTAAATCACAGAGGAGAATTTCATTTCAGAGAAAAAAACATTCTTCTCCACACAATGTAACAACAGAGTTCTTAAATAGAAGACCCCACCTCCAAAAAAACCCCAGTAAAGAGACTTCGAAGAAATGATTGATTTCAATGGCAAATTTATTTTAACCACAATTTTGCCTTTAAAAGAGTATTTAACAAATCTTGTAACAAAATTATACAGAAGCAAGGATTTCTTATTTTACTAACCCATGACTATAATGTGATTGAAAATGATCTCTTCAAAATGCTACCAGCTTTTTGAGTATGCAATGACCTATTGTTAAAAAACAATCATAAACTTAGGCTTAGTAAGATTTACAAGTTCATTTTAAGCTCATGAGTAGTATCTTGGTGGGCTCTTGAGACCTTTAAGTTTGGAATTCAGCAAGGGCTCAATGATTGAAGCAAGGATTAACTGTCTCTCACCGGCAAGATTTTGGTTCTGTCAAAATCTTCAGTGGAGCTGGGAATGTGGAAATGTGGGATAAAGGCCTCTACCTCTCACACATGCAATATCTTACTGAAAATTAATTTTTCCCAGCTCCTGCTTATCTTAGAATATGGGATCCTTTTTTGGGATCTCAGTGGTGTCCCCTTCTATTTCAGACTTAAGGGCACTATTTCTCCAAGTACAAAATGTTAAAACACCCCTGCAGGCAAAAATAACTTTCAGTCAGTGTGGTAATAAAATTGTATTGTCTGTGTTCCACAGATATTGATGAATGTGAAAGGAATCCCTGCATTGGTGGAGACTGTGTGAACACCCAGGGATCCTACGTCTGCCAGTGTCGTGTTGGGTATCAGAGCACGGCAACCAGAACGGAGTGCCGAGGTAATGCTCATACAGCCACATCTGCTATTGTCAACATATCAAGAGGGAAAATAGTTTTCAAGCAAAATTTAACATATGAGTCAAATATGAAAGTTTGAAAAAAAAATTTCAGATATGGTAGTAAAAATGACTGACCTGCTGGAGCTGGCTGTTCCCAGACTGGGTTACGAGAAAAGGCATTTTGTCTTGTGCTAAAAGGATCTTGGCACTATTTCTGGCTTTGAAGGGGAAAAGACGTATTTTCTTTTTTAATTTGGAAATATTAAGACATTGTTTTCTTTTGCTACTTGAACATCTCAAGGAGATCCTTCTTTGGAGGAACTCTTTATGTATAAAAGACTAAGAAAGTTGGGGGGAAAGATAAAACTTTCAGTGGGTAAATATAAGATTACACTGCCTGTGTGTTGCCTCTGCTCTTTGCCAGAGAAAGAACGAAACATAAATTACATCACTGAAAACTTAGATATAGAAAAGTAGTGAGAGGGGCACTGGGAAAATCTAGATGGGGAAGCTCTACAACCCTCGTTATAGTTATTTTGAAGATCAAACTCAACAGTAGTCCTAATGGTCCTGTCTTCTGATGGGAGTGGGACCACATAACTCCTCAGCAGTCAAGCAGCCCTCTCTCAGGGTTTTGTCACTCCCAAATTGGGTTAGGAACTCATCTGTAACGGTGGATGGATGCAGTCCTTTGTAATTAAGGCATAATCAGAGATTTCTGGTGGAAGAATAAATGATTGCTTTGATATTCCATAAGAAATGAAGCATCTAAATGAAACAGGATGTTTGAATGCTCAGTCACATCTTGTCTTAATATTTTGCTTCCTGCACTGAATGCAGGTGCAGAGGATGCACTCAGTCAGAAGCAGGAACTTTCTAAAAAGCCAGAAGACAGTTACCTGCATTAGTGTGCATTTTTTTCCTTCCTTTTGTGAATCAAAAAGGTGTTTGTGGTACAGAAGCTTGCTCTCCAGTCCAGGAGGACATGCAGAGCCAGCACTGCTGCTGCATGTTGCTGGGGAGTATTTGACCTAATTTCTGCCAAGCAGCCGTGTTGCAGAAGCATCTTCATAGTTCAGCTGCCTAGTGGTGAGGGAGTGCTGAAGGGGAGTCTCAGCCGTGATGAATTTACTCATGAGTCATTTTTGTCACAAGCTTTTAATGTGACTGACTCATTACACAAACACATGGTTGTCAGAAGCCCAGTAGCTTAATGGCATTTAAGTGTGGTCACTTAGCAGTTCCTTTGCAGACTATGGGAACTGGGCTTGCTTGACAGCCAGAGCAGAAAATGCTGTGATGTGCAGAATCTTGGTTTTCTAAAGGAATTTTTAGGACCAGTGTAGGGAAAAAAAAAAGGCTAGTGGGGTGCATTTGGCAAAATGTGTTTAAAGCACTGGTGCCTGCCAAAATCAGCATTTGCTGTAGAATTACTTTGCATGACTACTTTGGATGTTGAGATTTTATTTTTTTGCAGGCACAAATGTGTCTGTGCTGATGTGCTTTTAGAAATGTATTCCTTACGTCTGCTCTTGAACAACGAAGTCTCCGTAATGACCAGATGTTTATCTGTTCCTTGCTCTGAGGTTCCAGGAGAGGGTTTTTCTGCATGATGACTCTGACTGGTGACTGATTAAACATCACAGTCTGTGTGGAAGCTGCTGATTCATCTGTTCTTAGCATCCCTTATAATTCTAGTAGGAGTTTGACTGAATGAATATCTTAATTGGCGACATAGGTGAATAAAGTCACATTGTCATTAATGACCTGAACAAAAAATGCTTCTCAGTTGTGGAAGAGAGGATATGAAATGGACCTCAGAGAAGGTGGAGTTTTATGATGATTAGATACGAATGTGTGGGAGTCAAAGCTTTAATAGCTAAATGCTTACTATAATCTACTCAACATTTCTGACAAGAGGAGGTCAGGTCTTACAGGGAGGTTACAGAATTCTGTATATTTCAGTGAGAGGGGGGCTTTGATTTTTTGAAGTTTCTCTGAGGAGAAAAAAAAAGATGATGCTGTTTCATCTGAAAATTAGATATGTGTCACACTTGTGGTGGGACTCTGATCAGCTGTATGTTAAAGAACAATGAGATTCAGTATTAATTTTCAACACATTTAAATGACATCAGGTGCATAAACATGTAAAACCTAATGAACTCTAAAATGTAAAAGGTCTTGAGTTGCTGTGGCATTTCTGCCTGTCCTAAGAAGAAAGCTGGTGGAGTAACTGAAGCCAGACATGGGTGCAACCAAGGGCCAGAAAAATGTGATGAAAAGAGGCTGAGCTAAGAGGAAACTCACATTTATGCATTACTGCTTGATGATGCTAGTTTATCAAGCCTGTACACTTTTGCACTTTTGCTGGAAGTGGAGGGTTTGCCTGCTGGTCACTGAGCAGCTCATGCCTCTGCTGGCCTGGTTGCTTGCTTGCAAAACAGTGATTTTCAGAGATTTCTTAGGCTTCTCACAGAACTACCACACTGCTAAGAAAGCAAGTAAATCCCTCACAATTTTAAGAGGGATCAGCTCTCCTGGCCTAACTTTCCAGAGAGCATTTGGGAGGACACCCTGTGCTCCACTTCTTCCTGAAGTACAGCAATACAATCCCACCGAGAGGGCTTGGGGAAGGGCACGCCCAGGGTATTTAGGAGGCGTGGGTGCATGATAGATAGGTCTGCATGGGCTGCTGGTGATCTCTGTGAGCAGAGTCCCCTGTGTGCAGGAATCTCTGGGAGATGGTCCAGGCCTTGATGGAGAATACTGAGCAATCTGAAAAATGTCTAGACAGTCTGTCTCAGCATCTCCTCTCCCCTCCTTTGGAGGAGAGGGAGAGCTGCCAGCCTCGTGTGATATCACTATTTAGGTCCTCCAAAGCACTTGCCAAGCACCTCCTGCAGAGAGAGGGAAATGAGGATCTGATGTTTCAAATACAAAGTAAGCAGGAGAAATTCTTCTGAGGTGGGAAAGTCTTGAACTTTCCTTTTATCTTACCAAGCAGCATCTTTCCTTAAGAGCTAGGCACTGTTAAGTTAAAGTACAATAAAAATACTCTAATGATGAGCAAAAATAAAAAGAAACCCCAAAATTATGATTCTTGTTTGAGAAAGCTGCAGGGTAATGTTCACTGAAATTCTTTCATAGCAACTTGAAATTTCAAGGTGACAAACATTTTCCACCCCTATAATGTTCAATGATGGAAATCAAAATAAATCATTTTTCAGGTGAATACAGTTTCCATGTAGGTTTAAAAATCCTCGGGGAATGGAAAATGGGAAAAATTCCTCTTGAGTATAAAAAAGAATGCCCCAAAATGTTGTTTTTCTTTCTGGTTGGCTTTCAGACATCGATGAATGTTTACAGAATGGTCGTATCTGTAATAATGGACGATGCATAAATACAGATGGCAGTTTTCACTGTGTATGTAATGCTGGCTTTCAAGTGGCAGTTGATGGGAAAAACTGTGAAGGTAAGACTTTTTTGAAGTTATTCCATATCAGTAATTATGGTTGCAAGAGGTTATTCACATCAAGGAAAGAGAAAAGGACCCATGATGGGGGGAAGGGAAGAAACAAGGAGTCAGATTTCCAAATACCTTTTGCTGTATCTGGGAGGGCAAGTAAAATGTCTTTTGCAGCCAGTTCTGGAGCCTTGGCTTGGCAATCCTCAGCGGGATGTCTGTCCAGCAGGAGAAATAGCACATACCACTATCACAAAATGCAGTTTCTTTGATGGGAGTGGTACATTTTAAAACATAGCACAAGTTACAATGCTGCCTGATTTTACTGTGTGTTTAACAGCATGCTTTATGGGATCTTACCGAGTGACTAGCAATGTGGTTTATGTAGATGCAGGCTGGTCTGACCTATAAAAATTGCTTTAACAAAAATTTGTAAACATAATTGATGTGTTCCTACCTCCCAGACCTTTAGTAAAGGGGAAAAAAAGAAGAATGTTCTTTATCATGCTTCCCAAGGTCCTTGGGAGGGTTCCCAATGATCTGTTCATACGTTAAAAGAATTTCAAGCACTGTTCTTAGAAACATTTTTGGCAGAATATTATCTCAGTGATTCAGCTCAAAGACTGAATGCCAAAAGTCCTGGTTGGGATAGATACTCGACTTTTTTTTTAAATCATAAATTATTTTTGTCTGACTTAGCCTGTAAGTAAAAAGAAAACACACTATGTCTAGAAGTGTAATTTCTGTCCAAGACAGCTGCAATATTAAGGAAAATAGCACGATTCTGAATATATTGTAATGTCATTATGATCCAGTGATTTTATGTGCTAGTAGTGATTCTGTTAATCCTTGGTAGAGACAGACATTTTAAGACTCTATTTTTCCTTACTCTTTTTTAGATACAGTTTAGCACCATAAGCTGCTTTTTAAATATCTCATTATGGAAGTACATTGACTGAATATATTTGGAAATTAGACTATTCAGGAAAATCTCTCTATTCTGATTTCTTCCTTTCCCACCAAATACCATGTGCTAATGGTAATAAAAACCAGGACATCGGCAGTCTGGTAAAACATTTTTAATTCCATTGCATGTGCTGCCAGAATGTCTGTTGCATCCACTTATGAAACAGTTTCATCTCTGGCATTGTAATGCGTTGAGTTGTGTGCACACACACTAATCAGTAAAGACCATGGCATTGTGCCATACCATAATATAAGTGTGTGGAGTTCTTTAGGTGAAACTGGTAAATACTACTGACTTTTTTTTGGATGTAACATCCGAAGCTGATTTCATCTGTGCCAGGACAAAGTAAAGACTGAGAGGATATAAAAGCTTACTCAAATCAAGCACAGAATTCTCTGTACTTGCCTTTTATTTATTTTTCTTTTCTTCCCTGTTGTGCGAGTAACTGTGCAGGGTTCAGAATAACAGTGTCTGAGACATCCACCTTTTCCTATTTGAGTTCTTAATTCTATCCCATTAGGTCAGAGGATGAATAATACTTTTATGAAGCCATAATTAGTAAGTATCCTTCTGTCATGCTGTCATGGCCTGTCATGCTGAATGCAGAAAAAGGGCAGGTTTTATTTGAAGTGGAAGTTGAGGATGGCAGTGCCCACAGAATTCATGCTTGAGCACAGTGCTGGGAATTCTCCCATACCATAAATCTTAGACTTGTCCAGTGGAGGTTACAAAAGTTTTCACTCCAAACCCCAAATGTTCACTCCTCTCCCTTCAGGTCTTCTTAGAAACATAAAATTGTATTTACATTCCAAACAGGAGGCTGCCTCTAACGTAGCTTCTCTTTAGATTAAGATTAAACTCTCTTTAATTACATCCTTTCTCACTTTTTGATGGCTTTTACCAACTGGAAATGCTCATCTGTTTTTTCTCTGTCCAGTTTCTCATCTGTTTTTTATTCTCTATGCTTTTTCTTGAATTAATTCCTTTTTATGTTAATGATTCATTATGAAAAATGGAGTCACTGCTTTGACACATCCTCTGGGACAGTGCAGTATGTCCTGTCATATGTTTCTGATTATCATTACACCTCTGACAACTATAAAAAAAATGAAGGTTTATCTTTGGGGTATATCCAGCAAGAGTTCTTATGCTTAAACTTTATGGGCATTATGTCTATCATTTTCAGATATGGATGAATGCAGCATCAGGAATATTTGCCTCAATGGGATGTGCATCAATGAAGATGGCAGTTTTAAATGCATTTGCAAACCAGGGTTCCAGTTAGCATCCGATGGACGCTATTGCACAGGTAAGCACAATAAATGATCGGTTCCCAAAACTTGTGAGTCCTGTGTCTCTGGGTAGCTTCAAGAATAACCTATTTCCTTACAGTGATTCTTAGGAACAAGAGGTACTGGACAGAGTTCTCAGCAGATATGCTTTTTTACTCAGCTGGAATTATTTGTCATTGTGCAAGATAGTACTCAGTCTTCTCCACGTTGTTGAGCAACCGCCCTAACCAGCCAGTGGGAAATATTCTTTGAACAAGGACTGCATGATTTGATCTAGTTAAACTCCGTTTTGTTTTGGGTTTTTTTGCCTATGGTGTCTTCTGCAGAGTGGTTCCAGTATATCTCACATTTTGTATTTGACCTTTGAAAGTATTCTTTCTTTGGCCACCCAAACATCCTGGCTCATTGCTTTCTTTGGGCTTATCTACCATTCCTGTCTGGGTGCTCCTGGTCTCTGAGGAGTGCCCAGCACTTGGTGTGACAAAGATGCAGTCATGAGCACCACAGCAAGATTGTCTTTTCAATTTGCTCTAGCTCAGCAATAGCCCCTGTGGGAGACATTGCAGCCTCCTGGTTGCTAGTTATGCCACTGGAGTTTTCTTCTGTCCCATCAGGAACTGGAAATTTTGTCTATATAAATCTTCATGTTTCAACTGGTTTTACAGGTACAAAGCAGAAGTCAAAATAGGGAATAAACAAGTGATGGGCCAAGTTACTTATGGTTTTTCTTTTGAAAAATTCAAAATCTTTTAACTCCTTGAATCAAGGCAGATGAAGTGCATCCTTATGCTTTGGAGAATTTTTTAAAATGTCACATCTTGTGGACCAATAGCAAAAGTAAATGTTTGAATAATTTGGTTTGGAGAGTTAGTGACGTGAAAGGTGAATTAATTTGGATTCTTTTGCTTATTGAACACTGTGCCAGTCTAAAACAGACTTTAGATCAAAATCAGGACAATAAGTCCTGTAAAACATCTGAAACTTCTTTTGAATTTGATAACTCTTACACTAGTTATGCAGGACAGTGCTAGCCAGCCTTCAGCTGAGGGAATGAGGTAACTCTAAAGAGAAGATCCCATTCTGGCTTTGTGAAAGGGTTGCTTTGGTTGGAATGTTCTTTGGTTTCTCAAATTAACTGTTGCGCATTACCACACAAGTGTCTCCTTAGCAGCTTCAGCCTTCCCACATTTAGAGCAATGGCATTTATTTCCATTCTTACCTCTTTTCCCTGTGGGATGTGTGTGCTTTGCCAAAGCTTGTGTTTCAGTTGGTCTGTGTGTGGGATGTCAATGAGACTTCAGTGCCCATCAGGCCATGGCACTTGATCCGGTTGTGTTCCCAGAGATCACTGGCTGCTCTCTGTGTCATTAGCAGGGATGTGACTCATGGATGCAAGCTCAATTCAGCCCAAATGCTTCTCTTGATGTTTGCTTTGAGTATCTTATGGTATTTTTTTTTTTTTTTAAATTACATCATTCTGTGCCCTGAAATCCTATCCAAGAAGATGGTAACTCTACCTGATTGTTTTAAACACAATTATGTTCAGCCTCTATTAAGTGGCTCCTGGCTAGGAGTATGGATACATTCAAAAAGGGCTTTCTGGCGCTAGAGAAATATTACTTCTCTGCATCAAAGGAGGAATATTTGAAAATTATCCAAAATTGCAGAGAACTCAACTGATTCCTACTGAAAGTTGGAACAAATCTTGTAGTAAAAAGAAGGATTTCTCCCTCTGCTTTTCAGCACTTAGAGTAAGCCTTGTTCTTTGTGAATTAGAATGCAAACATTTATTACATGTTCAAATCGTTATAGGATCAAAATCAAACCAGATTTAGAAACCTGGACACTTAAATCACAGTTTTTACCCTCTTCATATTTGTCTCCTTTCTTCCATTTGCCCAAAGTATCACAAAACAATTCCCAGGTCTTCAGTAGCTAGAGGAGCACAGCTGACAGTCATGTTATTAAAATTTGAAGTTTAATCTTTAATAATTTAATACTTCTCCTGTATATTTTTGACATTTGTGATTAATGAGTCCTTTCTGTATGTGCCATGTGTTCGAAGTAAATAATTTGTGTCCTACAGAACTGCAAGTCTTTGAAAGTTGAACACTGCCTATCCCAAATTTGTTTGTCAAGTGCATGCATTAAAATCTTACACAAACTAAAACTCTGTGGGAGATAAGAAATCCTGTTCACTTCTGGTGAGCAGTGGAAAGCACTCAGGAAAAGGTTAGGCTAACAGAGGTAAAAACCAGGTGGAATAACCAGAGAAGGGGTTGCATGGCTGGTGTCTGGTCACCTCGTGTGTGAGGTTGGTGAGACATGTGGACATCCCATGATCAGAGACTTGGTAATAGGACGCAGGAGCAGGCAGCCTGTGTGGATTTTTTTGGTTGAGAGCATAAAAAGGCTTGGTTTGTTGCAATAAGTAACATTCTTTGTAGCAAGCAAGAAGGAGGTCCATGTGTCTTTGTTCCCCTTTGCTACAAAGCTCTAAGGTCATCCTTGGATGTGCAGGGAGTGTGTGCACAAACTGACATTTCTGCAGCAAATTTGTTTCCTGCCTGAGCAATTATGATAGGGAATTGAACACGTGTTTTTGCCATACTAGGGGATCAAAAAAGGAATCGAAGAGTGCAACTCATTGCTTCTATAACCTTCTCATTTGATGCACACTAAGCTGAGTTTTCAGCTATTAGGAAGGGCTTCTAACTCAAAGATGGGGATAATGTAATTAACACTTAGTTCCATGAAATTGGAATTTAAGTATAAATACAGGGCATATGCTTGGCTGTCTGGTAAAAAATTCCATTTAGATTTTCTGAAATTCTGCCAAAAAAGGATGTTACACCATAGTCTTGTATATTCCCTGAAATATAAGACATGCTAAATTTATTCACCATTAGCTTCTTTCAATGATGGTTTGCTTGATTTTTCAGAAACACTTATATTGAACATGCAGAAGTTTGAGGCATAATTTCTGTTCGATACATTTTTTCATCTTTATATCAAACAGGAATTCCCCAAATTAAAAGCCATTGCAAGGCAAGTGAAATTGGTAGTTTAGTAGTCTGAGTAAATTTTTCCTGCTTAAATTTCTGTACCCAGCTAGCACTACTAAGCAAGTTAAGCAGAAAAGGAAAAATTCATTGAATATGGAGAATTAATCCATTCGTTGGTTTTCCAGAACCAGGCTGAGTATATTTTAAGTTGCCCAAACAGTGACTTTTACCACAGATGACAGTGGAGCATTCTCAAGGTTAGCGATTTGGACTTTATGCCTGTGGAATCATAAGCCTGGTAAAAGCAGAGACTTTTTGCCCGTCTTTACAGGAACCAGATTTTCAGCTGGCTTGCAGCATTTTAAGTAAACCACTTTACCTTTAAAAAATTCTATAGCAGTATTTCCAACACATTCCTAAATTGGTACAAAAGAAAATAGATGGCACATTCACCCTTTACTAGCTTACAGAATATATTTTTTGAAAATGAACTACAGGAAATGGGAAAGAAGTAATTTTGCCTTTCAGTTTCTATAAATAACCTTTAAAAAGGAAAGATTTTTTTCTTTTTTTTTGCTTGTAGGAGAATCTTTCATAGAATTCAGTGTTGTTTACCAAAATAACTGCTTACACCATTAAATAATATGGGCTCATTTTGAATCCCAACTCTGTTTTTACCTGAGTAAGGACTAAATCTAAAGTGGGAAAACCAGTCAGGATTTGTCTGAAACAGAACAAAAGATTGCAGGATGAAGTAAAAATGAATTGAGCCCATGTACTTAAATATAGCTTTTATTTTAAAATGCAGTTTGAAAAAGGAATCTTGGATCATACAAGCCGTTTTTTATGCCAAACAACACAAACTAAGTAAAACACAGAGGTGTTTCACTCTCAATTTGCCCTTTTAAGGTCAGAAAAAAGGAAATTGTCACACACACTCTCTTGTGTATAGTATGGGGAATTGTTATGAAGTGATTATTTTATAAAGGTTATACATGCTTCCAAACAGTATTTATAACACTCCTTTTCTTTATCATTTCTAAAATGAAAGTATGTTCTCTGCATCTAGAGAAAAGATCTAAGTATTAGCAGAATACGCAGCCTATATATTTTTTTGCTAATTTAACATTCCTTTGTGATAGTTTAATATTATAAAAGCTTCATTCCTGTATTTCATTGCTATGGGCCTTATTGTCCAATGTGCCATTGTTGGGCAAAGATGGTGGCTTGTGCTGGGCAATTGCTCAGGGCTCAAATCATTAATGAATTCCTTTCAAGGCTGGAGTGCAGTCTGTTCATTGAAAGTTTATAAAATGGGCTGTAATGAGCATCCGATAGGAAAACCCAATTGTCATGCAGATCACCAGAGAGACAGGGACTGCGGGAAGGGGATGACTGGGGAGATTCAGATTTGCTTCCAGAAACTGAAGCTGCAGCAGGAGGAAAGAAGATTCTTCAGTGGCCCTGTGAAGGCACCTTGGTGGGGGGGTGAAAGATTCAACTTGCTATTTGGACTTATTTCTTACAGCATGAACTGTTAATATGGAAAGGGAACGTCCTGTTATATACTACACAAGTCCTTTGTCTTAGCAGCCACAGTTTCCTCCTTCCTCCAATTATGATTTTGCCTGAATGACCCTTAAATTGGAACATGTACCTCTTGGGAGCAAGTTAGGAAAATGTAGTCCCTTTTACTCTCCAAGGAGAGCAAAATAATTTTGTTCTGTTTATTTCTCCCAAATTTAGCATTTTCTTATTCTATTTCAAGGACCGAATTCATCATTATTCCTAACAAAATCTTTGCTTAAACTACTTTCCATTTACCCTTGAAGATAAGCTGCATAAATGGAAGTTTCACCCAGGCATTGAACACTATGTAATTTAACTTTCTAATAAAGCTCATTCTGTTCTCCAATAGACATCAATGAGTGTGAGACAGATGGAATATGCATGAACGGGCGCTGTGTGAACACTGATGGCTCTTTCAGATGTGAATGCTTCCCTGGCCTTGCAGTAGGACTGGATGGACGTGTCTGTGTTGGTAAGACAAACTTCATGGAGTCACAATTAACCAAGGTTAAGACATTAGTGCTAGACAGAAGGTCAGAACAAGTTTGAATGTAGAATTCACCATTTTTTTTCATGGAAGGATGGGTAGTAGTTACAGTGAACACTAATAGCTCTCTAATGTTTACTGTAATAGTCCATTTTGCTATGTTTTTGTTTCCTTTTTATTTAAAGAGGAAAAGTTTGGGTCAAATCACAAGGTCAGGTAGACTGTACAGAGTAGAGGTGACTGGAGCTGCATCAGTTCTGAGTAGGTGAGAATTTGCCCTGTTTGTCAGTGTAAAATTCTTCATTTGTCACTAAGCTTAAAGATGTAATTACTCTGTCACCTCCTTTTAAGGTGGGATGTACCCAATTTTCTGCCCATTTCTGTGCAAGCTAAGTGTTAGATTATAAAATACTAGTATGCCTGAAAGCCATTTATGGGCTAGTTTTAAAGAAAGAGAAAAATCACCCCTGGACATGAAAACATAAATATATGAAGTCTTATGTACTGGAATAGCATTAATGACTTTTCCTTGGGTTTTTCACAAGCAAAGAAAGAGCAAAGATTTCATCCATTTTCCCCTCAGCTTCTCACTGGTACAAGGTTAAGAACTGATTGTTTGCCTAGTAGTTCACCAACGCATGTTAAGTCATTAAGTGCAGTAACTATTTGTATGTCTGAATTCTTGTGAGCGTGAGGAAGAAGAATCTCCTGTCCCAGGTAGGAGGGGGGCATATAGGTGGCTGGAAAACAGAGGGAAATAGTGAAAGATACTTTGGTGTGACAGCTATTTTCTGGTGTTTATGACACACAAGCTGCATTTAATGCTTGTTATAATTTATGGCAGGATAGTTGGCTATGGCAGGATTAAGAGAGATTTCTTCCCTCAGATACACACATGCGAAGCACATGCTATGGTGGCTACAAGAGAGGACAATGTGTGAGACCATTAACGGGTGCAGTTACAAAGTCAGAGTGCTGCTGTGCCAGCACTGACTATGCCTTTGGAGAACCCTGCCAGCCCTGCCCAGCACAAAACTCAGGTATGGCATGTTCACTGGTAATTCTTCTAATTCACACATTCTGTCGATAAACTCTTTTTAGAAAAGTAGAGGAAAGTTTTATGTTAACATTGTAACTTAAATCAGGAGATTACATTGTTGTGTGATATGTATTTTGAGCAATTTCTATTTTTTATATATTTTAACACTACAATTTTTTAAGCAACAGTAAATTAGAATATCTGGCCCCATATTTGTTATGTGCACTAAAAAAAATGGGACATTTTCAGACAACAAACTGTATTTTGATAGATGTAGATAACAAAAAATGCAATTTTTAACTCATTAATGGAAAAAAAATTTGATTAATTAATAGATCCAAATCCTTATGTACACCTTCCAGTCAGATGCTTGCAGCATGACTCCTATATCCTTCAAGTGATCTGAAATAGCTTGTTCAGTACCTTGCCTTTGGGTAGTTAATGCACAGACAAACGTCCAGTTCAGTTTCTTGTGAATACTTGAGTCTGTCACTGAAATCTCTACCAAGTGAAGTTGTCTGGGACTTAGCTTCTCTCTGACAAGAAAGCAATCCTAACCATTCAAAGGGACAGAAGTGGTTTAGGAAAACACTTCTTCCAACAAGACTCTGCTGACACAGTCTTTGCTGTGAAGCCAGTAAATTAAAGACACCTTGGTTTCATGGAGGTGACTGACTGCAGGGAGCTGGTTTGAAACCTCAATTTGTTAAGTGTTTCTTATCACTCAGCAAATTTGTTGTTGCACATAAACAAAGTATGTCATTTGATATGTAGTTCAAAAGAATGTTATACTACCATGGTATTTGCTCTGTAGGCAAAAATAATTGTAGATTTATTTTTTAAAATCTGTTTTAACTAATAGCTTTATGAAAGCATCAGGGGGCCAAAACCAGTTGGAACAAAGTAGGCTGGTAGAGCTGATGTGAACTCTTCAGCAGGAACTTGCTGATGACCGTTTCATAACTTTGTGTGTTGTTTGGAACAGCAAAGACATGTTAGCAAAATAGGAAAGAGCTTTTCCAGCAGCCTCCGGTGATGTTAGTGGGCCCTTCTTATTGTACAGTAGAGTTGAAATCTACAAATACTGGACACTGTATAACTGACTTCTGTATTATGTTTGATTAACTTTATTGGAACGTTTACATGTGTATAAGCTATTTTTCCTGTCTTGTTTTCCTCACCTCTTCAATTGTCATAAAAAGGCTGTCTGATGAAGGGTGAAGTGTAGCACTCCTTTGGGCTGTTAGTGGGGGAGGGAAGGAGAAGATTTCTTAGAGAAGCATTGTGTCGGAGAGCCTGAAAAATATTCCTGAAAGGAAGTCCTCTATGCTCCTCAGACACAATTTACAGAAGTTCCTGCTATTCTAGATTGAATTTTATTGATGCACGTTCAGAGCAGGTCTGCTTTCACATACAGTAACTGTGATTATTTGATTCAGGCAAGGGTACATATTAATTTGCTGGTTATGTTAATAGTGGGAGATGTGTTGCATGGGATTTGCTCAAAGAGAACACAGCTAATTCCATAAATATTTTTAATATTTATTAATTTTAGCAGTGTAAGTATTTTGGCTGTTATTATGGCGCAAATATATTGAAAAAGATTGTCCTATATTGCAATAATTAATGCTGAGCTGGCTCTCAGCTCATGCTATTAATTGTCCTGAACTCAAAAGAAGAACTTCAACCCATCAGCAAGTGAGAAATTTGAGAAGCTTAGACACATATTTTAATTTTTTTTTAAAGATAAAATATCGTTGTTCTACTGTGAACTCCTGCTAAATGGAGTTAAATATGGGGCAGATCTATAGGAAAAAATGTTCTGTTTCCTGGTATCTTTGAACGTGCACCTTGAGCAAGGACTTGCACATAAAGTTCTGGAGAATCTTGCTGAGAATACGTTACGGTTCATTTGCGTAGGAGGACCAGCATGAAGTTTATGTCTATTCTTAAATGCCATAGTTCATCATGTGAAGGTTTTACTCATCCATCTTCATAAGCAGATTCAGACTCTGAGTCTGCTAAAATGCTTCACAGGTTCAGAATACTGTGAGGTTATTAATGTTTTTAGAAGAATTGGAAGGCATGTTACTTCTTTCATATAATTAATTGCCATACTGTAAATGGTGATACTGAAAGGAATGAGCTAAGAAAGACTATTCCAGTAAGTTTTAAAATATTTTTTCCAGCTGAATATCAGGCTCTGTGCAGCAGTGGAACTGGCATGACTGCAGGAGGAAATGGTAAGATCACCTAATGCAATTGAAACTATAGCACTTTTGTCTGAAAGGGTTACCTTGATGTCCTTAATTTGCTAGTCAAGCTAGTGGGGATGATGACAGAAGAGAATGGGAGAAAGGCTTAGGGTGAAATGAATGGAGCATGGAGTTTCAGGATCATGCCATTTCACCAGTGGGACCTCTCTAGTTTACATCATGGAGTGTATGTAAGTGCCTTTATAAAATAATGAGAAATTTATGAGAAGTGTCATTACCTGCATGACTATATATAAGTCATATTTGCATATTTCAGGTGAAATCATCCTGAAGAATAAAGCCAGATTGAACATTGAGCTTACTCATGTTTTCATCTGTCAAAATAGGCCAGGGTTTGTTTAACTACAGAGAAGAAGGAAATTATTACAAATAAAAGCTTTGTAGTCATAGAACTGTGAAACTGCAAACTCTTAAGTCAGCCAATGCTCACTTGTAGATTTGCTGGCAGTAGATAGGGAAAAGCACTCAGAAAGGAAGGATATTAATGCTTTGGCAAGTGATGCCATCTGGAAATGCTATGAATCAGGAGATACGGGGAGTATTAGTACATGGGCCTCTCTAAATATAATCTCTGATCCCCACCTTAATATCCCAGTTCTTATCTACAGTTGAAAGTTTCCTAAATGTCCGTGGGCTAGAGATAAATCAATGTTAGAGAGAGACTTTTTTCTCGAGTGTGAATATTTAGGTGTGAATTTCCTAATCAGAACCTACATAATTATAAATATGGAGCAGCCAATGTTAATGATATTGAAACTGTCTTTTTCTAGTTTGGAGAATTAACCCCTACAAGCCCTCAACAACTGGCCCTGATGTTTGGGTTTTTTTTACCTTTATGTAGATATTAATGAGTGCTTATTGGATCCTGATCTCTGTCCAAATGGAAGGTGTGAGAATCTGCATGGAACTTACAAATGTTTTTGTGACCCTGGATATGAAGTAGACTCAACTGGGAAAAACTGCATTGGTATGAAACGTCTTTTTATAAAGAAACATCATTCTCAAACTCTGTTGGCTAAACTATCCAAATCTATAGTTCCAGTCTTTTCATAAAAATAGAGGCCACAGCCTTCTGAACATGACTGATCTGACCAGTGTACAGTATTCTCATGAAATCTGACCAGTGCCTTTACAGTCGTGCCAGAAATTCTCCATTGCCCCATGGAATATCCTGCCTAAACTGATTCTAGAGTCCATTAGTCTCTTCTCAAATACGTGTTACACTGTGGGATCAAAGTCAACCTCTAATTGGGAGTTACATCCATAGTTGTCTCACTAGCCTTCAGCTGATGAGTTCTGGTTTCTAATATGTTATTGTTACTGGTTCCTAATTGCAAAGTTTTGAATGTTGGTGATTATATTTCATCTTATTTTTCTTGTTCATGTTGTCAAGATTAATTTAGCCTTGTCTGATTCTCTGTATTGGTAATAACTTCCAGCTTAGTGTTATCCACAGTTTTTGATTCCATTCATGTTTTACTTCTGCATTAAAATGCATATTTTATAGGACCAGTCCCAAGACTGATCCCTGAAAACGTTTCTAATATTGTCACTTCATCATGATTATTCTCTTTTTTAATATATCGTACTGTAATCTCTCCCTTGTCCAGCTCTGGAACCACCTTAAAATTCTTAAAATACTTTCTATTATCTCTAGCTTACATAATAATTTTATTTGGGTTCTGTATTCTCTACTTAAACTTAAATAGCTTAAGCCATGGGTGTTATCCCAGTCTAAACTATTCATTATCTTAAAAAAAAAAAAAAAAAAGAGTTGATCTTTCTTAGATAAAAATCCCATTGTAATTCATCCCGTTTTCCCTTTTGCTTCTTTGGCTTTAATTATCCACCTCCTATTCCAGTGTTTGCTTGTAGCTGATGGCATCTCTTCTCCCAATCCATCTGTGAGTTTTCCAGATGCTCCCCAGCCCACCCTGCTGTAGCCCACATCCATGCTCCATCACAGCTGTTTCCCATTCTCCCATAATGTTCCACCTGGCCCTCTCTCAATTTTTCTGAACTCCTGTGAAGCTTGCCACATGGTGTGTTTTATTCTGCAAGTCTCCCTTCTTTTCCTAGCACTTTTGCTATTCCCAGCTGCTGCGCTGACCCTCTGAGTCTTCCCAACTTCTCTCAGCACTTTCTGAGGCCTCTCTGACTTAGCCAGTTGTTCCTGTCTGCTCTTTGGGTCTCTCCTGGTCTTCACCTGCTATTCATGGCTCATTGCCACCTTGTTGCAACTCCTCCCTAATGACCACAGTTCTTCCAGAGATTTCCTCAGGGTTCTTAAATTTAGCACTAGGCAATTCTATTTAGATTTTTCATCTCTGAAGCAAGTGTAGACGTACATTAGCCTTGTTAACTGTAACATCTAAGACATTTCAGAGCCAGCTTGGAAAAAATATAGGCCAGGATGATCAACAAAGATTTTCAAACCAATCTTCTCCTTGTTTATTTCATGAGTATGGGTGCTGCTGTGCAGTGGCTCAGAGACTGCATAGACGTGGTCCACAGTAAAGGCAGGTTGAAAGTGTGATTCCCAGCTTAATTTTGAACTGAGGTGTGGCTGTCACATACTATGAATATGAGACGAAAGAAAGTATTAGCTCTTGTGCAAATGTATTGTCTACAAAAAGAATCTAGTATTCATATTCCACACACACCGCATCCCCCTGTCCTATTTGTCTCCTCTGAAATGTGGCTGTTGGGAGGGAAATTCAGTCCTGACTCCTATTCCAGAAATTTTTTTTTTTCCTTAAAAAGTTCTTTATTTTCCTTGTAGATATTGATGAATGTGCACTGAACATGCTGCTTTGTGACAATGGGCAATGCAGAAATACCCCTGGAAGTTTCACCTGCACCTGTCCAAAAGGATTTGTATACACTCCTGATCTAAAGACATGTGAAGGTAATTGGTAACACACCATTTCATCCTAGTTTTATTCATTTGGATTGTTCTCAGATTGTGCCAGAAATCCTTTGAACCTTGATGAAGATACAATGTGTAAAACTTAAGAAAACTACCATAAATAAATTCTGTGGGGAAGCAGGAGAATGAGGAGGGAGGGACAAGGCCAAAATGAAACAATTAGCTAACCTCATGGAATAGCCTGTATTTACTCTCCATATTTACTACTGCCAGTGAGCCCACACTGTGCCAAGGGTGAGAAGAACCAAGCTTTATAAATCTATTGTGTGAGGAACAGAGCCAGAGGACTCTTAGTTTGAACCTTTTTTGAGCCACCAACAGTTCTAATGTGTTAGTGTGTCTTTGGGACACACACATCGTTAGTCTGTTGTTAAGAGTTTCATAACAGAAAAGAGGAATATTGGGAAAACTGGTTATGAGCAAATCTTTGTCCCCTTTTTCCTGAACAGAAAAGAATCATATTTATTTTTGTTAATGTTTTCTGGCACTAATAGCAGTGTGTTTCTTTTTTAGATATTGATGAATGTGAATCTAACCCCTGTGTTAATGGAGTGTGCAAAAACACACCAGGTTCTTTTGTTTGTGAATGTTCTCCTGAAAGTACTTTGGATCCAACTAGAACCATCTGCATAGGTATTTATTTATTCCTCTGAAGATTTTATGTTTTCTGGTTAAAAATGTCCAGTGACACACGAACATTGTATGCCAGTTTAAGAAAATACATTAAAATCATTTGTGTATCTTAAGTTAGTGGAAAACATAACAGAAACAATATTAAGAAAGTGCTTGTTTTCACCATTACGAGGAGTGCCTAAAGAGCACTTGGTAGATTGGTGTGCTTCCGTGTCAGATTTGAAAGAGCACTGAAAATTTTTTCTAACCAACACCAAAATGCTAAGACTAGTACTTCAGGTGTGTGCTCACCTCCTTAATTTCTCCTGCAGTAAGGTGAACATGTTCTAATTAGGATCTGGAAAGAATTTTCTATTTGAGTTGGTGCATGAACAAGTTATGCACAGTCCAGACCAGCTCAAGAGCATCCATGGAGAATGCTGTGACTCAGATACTCTGTGGGCTTGTAATTTCCTTTCTTGCTTGTTCTACTGGGACAGTAATTTATAGCTCTTGTCTAATCAGTGAGGAAAGCTGTAGGACTACATCTGTCTAATCTTTTGCTATCTCCTCCCACTCCCTATATGGCAAGATATCTAGATTGTGAGATTAGTAAAATAATGGAAGATGTAGCAAGGGCTCATATCTACCCTATTCTTCTGCATTGCCCCTAATGTGATTCATCATCAATACACGGGCTCAAATCTTGAATAGTATTGGCATACTCCCTGTTAAGGACGACAAACAAAAACTGGGATTTGCAAGAGCTTTGTGGTGGGATGATTCCAGGCTATAGTCCAGCATAGAGAAGGTTAAATTAAGAGATTTTAAAATAAATTTAGCTGTGATGTGGTAAATTATAATGAAAGGATGATTCTTTTTCATAGTTAGATTCACATGTGTGTGTAAATACAGTTATAAATAATGTTAGAGAATCTGCATGAAAATATGTTGTTTTTTTCCAAACAGAAACTGTCAAGGGTACCTGTTGGCAGAACATAGTGAATGGAAGGTGTGAAATAAATATCAATGGAGCAACTCTGAAGTCCCAGTGCTGTTCCTCACTTGGTGCTGCTTGGGGAAGCCCATGTACACCGTGTGAAAGAGGTAATGCTGTTCATTTTCCTCAGGATCCTGTGACTTTTCCTACTCTGAGGTTGGTCCATATTGTTTTCAAAGAAGTTGGGCACAGGCTAGACAAATAACTTTACTTGTTTTCTTTTCAAGCAGTCATTCCTTACTCAGTCCCAAAAAAGAGAAGTCTTAATATTTGAGAGGCAGCATGTAGCTATAGAAGATTCTAACTGGATTTTACAGTAAATCTTTTACAAGTTTAAGCACTGAAGGGAAGGGACCACACCTACAGTCTGTAACTTGCAGCCTTACTTTAGCATGGTTTGTCATAATTAGTGATCTGGAGTTCCTAATGATGTAGCAATAAATGCATGTTCCCCAGAGATCCCAAGGAAATGTTCACAACAAATGTATCTTTGGTGTGGTAATGGAGGGAGGAGAGGGAGTAGCCCTTGTTATTATACTCTGTAGATTAACTGATGACCTGGAGAATCATACAGTTGATCAAGAAATGGGTTGAGGTTGCAGCATATTTGTTTGATAATTTTCCTGAACTGTGGGATGAGCTGGGAACCCAGGGATGAGCTGATGAATGCAGAAATGTGTGTGGGTTGTTATTTCTATATCCTGAAAGCTGCTAGTTTGCTCAAATCTTTGGTTAATTTCATTCTGTGTATCTTAGCAGAATTCATCCTCATTCATCCATGGTAAATGGGGTTGTAATGTGCTGTGATCAAGTGAAATGAATTAATTGGTTTGAATGAAACAGGAATCATAACCACTTTTAGGCTAGCTAGCTGAGACACATGGGAAGCAAAGGATGATAAAGGCTGACACTCTATATAGTTTATGTAGTTGTCCCATCTTATCTCTTTATTATTTCAGAAAATACTGGGATACTGTCTAAGCACTCAGACTTCTCATAGCAATAAACTAGATAATGTTTCACATGATCAGTTTTGCACAATAAATTAATGGTGAGTTTTGGACTGTGGTGCTCTGAAACTTCACTTTTGTTTGTTTTACAGACCCAATATGTCAAAAGGGATATTCAAGAATAAGAGGAACATTGTGTGAAGGTATTTATTGTTGCCTTAACATAAATCAGAGCTTGAATGAAAAAATGCCAGTGTTTTGATTTAAGTGGTTAATTTAGCATAGAGGAACACTATGCCAAGTTCTTACCTCGTGTTGTTCCTTTGACTTCATTAGAGTTATGTCAGGGATGAATTTGGTTTCATTTTGTTTAACATTCCTGCATACTCACAGTTTATCTCAAAGTATACACTTGCAAATATAATGTCTAAAGGAGGTGGTTCTCTCTGTTCAAATACTGTTAACTGAGTAACCTGTTTTTATAAATTATGTGTCTTATATATACTAAAAATATGGAATAAGTAATATAGTGGTATGATAAGCCATTACTATGCTTTAGTAAAAAAAGTTCAAAGACTGTAGTTCACATTAGTTTTCTCTTTTTTTTTTTTTCCTAACCTTGGCTTTCTCCCATACAACATTATATGAAGTCTTACAAGTTTCAAAATATATTTTCACTGTCCTAGTAAAAGAAAAAAAAGCATCAGGACACAGTTAAACTTTAGTTAAAGAAAAGGTTAAATTTTAAATGTGTAGTTTCTTGCTTGGTATGAGATGACTCTATACAGTCCTGGAGAATTGAAAGTCCCACCCTATTTCATCTCTATTTGAATTGATTTGAACCCCTGGAAAAGTACTGCATATTTACATAATATGCAGAAGCTCAGAGAGTCTCAAACTGCTGTGGGTCATCCTGACTGACAACATCTGACATGACACTGCAGTTAAAATATTTTTTAAAAATTACTCCCATATGTAGCTTCCATAAAGAAACATTGTTTTTTTCCCTTAAAAAAAAAAGAGGAACACCCTCACACATGCTCTTTGCTTTCCAAATGATGACTGAATACCTTGGCACGTCTGTGCTGCAGACCCACTGTACATAACTTATCTGACCTCAATAACACTTGGTGGAGTGTGTAAGTGAAAGAAAAGAAAAAAAAGTGGGCCCACCTATCTCTCTTCACAAGGAAAGTCTTAGAACATTTTCAACACTGCTAGGATGGAAAGTTTATCCTTCCAAGATACAGACATAAGTGTTTTCACATCAGATTACGTCTATTACATGTTTTAATCTTTCTCATTTCAATGGGACCTGGATAGCCCCAGGTTTTTCAGAGCTGTTTCCCTTCCTTGTAACCTCATTGAAGCCCTGCTTGGTTTTCAACCAATGTAAGCATTTTTCAAAACAGGGAAAGGTCTCTAGGAAATTTACTGGCAAGTGAGAGACAGGAGTAAGTTTAGTTCCCAAAAGGTGATAGTCAGTTCTCCCAGACACAGGCCATGTAAATTGAGTAATAGATCTTGTGCAAGGAAATAAGCAAACTAAATTGGCAGCATTCCTCTCATTTACGGGTGAGCCCTGGAGTTGTCAGCTGCAATATTGCTCACAGGCTGTGAACAGTGTTTCAGTGGTTTCTAATAATCCACTGGCTTTACTTCATACCTTCCAGTCAATTTACAATATCTGTTCAAGGGCAGAGGCCACTGATTTGCCCCCCAGGGTTGATCCTCCGTCGTGCTCCATGAGGTTTAAGAGATGCAGAGTCTCTGCACCAGGAGTTTTGTCCGGAGGCCTAACCAGCCCAACCTTCCCACTTCATGATTACTCTATACATGAGTATTCATCTATAGATTGCCAGTCATTCTTTTTCCATTTCTTGTTCTTATCCTCTCCTGTCCTAAAAATTGTCACGCTTCATCTTGGAGCATGTTTAATGCTGGAGGCTTTCTCCCAAAGGCAGTTGTGAAGCATATGCTTTCCACAAAGGACATGGATGGGAGGACCTCACACTTAGATTACTAAACATTTATTTAAGCTCCAGCCAAGATAATGCATATAACCAAATTATCCCTACCCAAAAGTGCCAAATTTGCCTTTCAAATAAAGAAATACAGTTTTAACTTAAGTTAAACTCTGTGTGTAGTTGTAAGGAGATTATTTTAATATATATAAAGTTGCTAATTGCTGATGAGGCCATACCGCCAAAATTCAAATCGTGGTGTAGTTTCCAGATATGCAGATAGAGAAAATTTTCAAAAATCTTAAAAAAATACTGACTCTAGTTGGAATAATGCATAATGCCATTTTGTACTTACTTTGGTTTTTCTTTGCCCATTTGCTTCATATATCTAGCCCACAGTGAGTATGAAAATGGATATAGGTTTTAAACACCCCTCCCTTTTCTGTTACTTTTGAGTTTAATTTCAGTGTATGTGGAAATGGGAAATAGCAACATGTATTATTTCTGATCATCAGCAGTTTTCTGTAACTAATTGGATCTTGCTGACTTGCTTCGGGAATTGTAAATGTTTCGAATTTTTTCAGGCCATGTAGACAGCTTTGGCTTTTTATTTTATCCTAAAATCATTAAAATGTTATTATTTTTTTATATTTTTGCTAATTTGTTCATGTTTAGCATGCTAGTGATTACTGTTACTCACTTCTTTTTTATCTTTAATAGATGTTAATGAATGTGAGGTGTTTCCTGGAGTCTGTACAAATGGGCAGTGTGTCAATACCTTGGGCTCATTTGTTTGCCAGTGCCCCAGTGGAATGACTTTAGATGCTTCTGGACGGACTTGTCTTGGTAGGTATTAATTCCATGTACAGGTCTGCTAGGGAAGAGCAGGTATACATAGTGACCAGTGGGTGCGTGCTTTCTAACAAGAAAATTATTTTTGCCCATTTTGCCCATTTTTCAATGGAATTAGTCAGAGACATGAACTTAGTTCACCTGGAATAGGAACAGATTCCAGTGGTAGTATTTCAAGCCCATTGCCATCTGCTAGCTGGTGAATAGCATTGATTCAGTTTCAGAACATTCATCTGACAAATCCCTACAGATCATCCATGCTCTTAGCACTCTTCATCTGCAGCCCCCTTGAAACCACCTTCCACAAGGCTGGAGTAGTGGAGGACACACCAATCTTGGCTGGGACTTGGCTACACCATACGCCTTGATGGAAAGTGCAACTGAATATCCAAGTTTTGTATGCTGTCTACCTTTGTCCATTTATGACAATAATACCCAAGATTTGCCTCTGAACGAGGCATAGCTTGTAATAGTTAAAAGGCCTTATATGAGTATAGTAGCTGAAATGTTTAAAATCCTTTTCTGATCCAAAATTTACTTCAAGGGATGAGAGTGGTGCTTTAAACTTAGTTCAGCTGTTAATTTCTGAGTTTAGCATTAATATTTTGCTGTTAGGAATTACGCAGTGAGCTTGGCATGCTCCTCCAAGTCCAGAAAAACATGGAGCGAGCTGTCCTGTGAAGGGATTTTGGAAAAAAATTCCTCTGCAGTGAATTAAATTTCCTCTTTCTTTCTCAACATGTTGTTCAATTGCCCAACAGACATTCGCTTGGAGAGCTGCTACCTGCAGCACGAGGACGAGCAGTGCACAGCGCAGATCCCCGGCCGGCACCGCATGGACGCCTGCTGCTGCTCCGTGGGGGCAGCCTGGGGCTACGAGTGTGAGGAGTGTCCTCTCAGGGGAACTCCTGAGTTTGAAGCTCTTTGCCCAAGGGGACCTGGGTTCTCCACGAAGATAGAGATAAGTGGGAAGCCTTTCTCTAAAGGTATGTGATCTGTTTGTGGTTAATTGCTGGCAAGTCCTGATGGCTTTTACTCTTCCGTAGCACACCTCCTCAGGGTTTGAAAAGTTTCGTGTTAGGCACTTCACTCAGCCTAAGTCACATTTGAAAATCCAGTTTGATTTCATGGCAACTGAAGCCCAAATAAAATACAAGAGAATTTAGTTGTGTTAGAGACCATTAAATACCATATAAAACTGCAGCCTCAAAACACAGAATTTGTGTCTCTCACTGGAGAGGTTAAATTGTACCTGACTTTGATTCCTGGCATCTCAGAGTACAAGAACTGGAACAAACTGGGCAGTCAGCTCATGGAAGAATGAATCCTTACTTGTGAAAGGTGCAATAACTCTAATTCTACTGTGGAACAACGAAGAAATGGTGAATAACTTTGGAAGTTTCTTGTGAAGTTGCTTGGAGAAGTAGAGGAAATAGCTTCCAGGATGATGGCTCAAATCAGAGGATTTTATTTACTGTAAACCAAGTCATGTTATGACTCTTGTTGGTAAACTTCCAGCATTAGATGGGAATCACACAGTGACAGCCCAACAACGTGTGCTGACAGCTGTCTTTTCAGGGTTACCAGTGGAGTTAAGCTGGACAATGTCAGAAGTTACCAAAAACTAAACATTGCGAAGTCTGTAATGAGGGGAATATATATAATGTATATGAATGACAATTGCTGTTTCAGCCTTGTTTTATAAACAGTTACTAAGCCATTAATTATCCATAAGGAGAAGTGACATGTGCTTTTATTTATGCTCATTATGTTTTCTGTGACTCATGAAAGTCACGTTTATTTCTCAGAAATCAGAAGACATAGAGCTTCTTTTGGAAGCTGTCTTTGCCTTGATCCTCTGTCCACTGAAATCTTCCTGCACTGCAGATCAAATCCTGCAGGACAAAGTGGAGACTAATACCATTTTGTAGCAGAAAGTGTTCTTGGCAATTTCAGCACAGTGTCTGCACTGTTGGTTAGGGGGAAGTCAGTATTGGTTTATGCAGTGGGGTCTAATTTTCCCAAAAGGAGGAGTCACTGCCATGAAAAGGATGAGCTCTGATGTCAGCATTGCTCTTTTGTGCAATGTTTTTGTATGCAGTGGTAACATCATATGTCCATAATATCTCATTTTCAGATATCAATGAATGCAAAATGTTCCCCAGCCTTTGTACCCATGGAAAATGCAGAAATACCATTGGCAGTTTTAAGTGTAGATGTGACAGTGGATTTGCCCTTGATTCTGAAGAGAGGAACTGCACAGGTAAACTGCATGGATGTCTCTCTCATGGCTTTGACTTGAAAATGGAAGACTGAACTCCTCTGAAAATCCTGCAAATGTGTTTTGTGTTGCAGATATCGATGAATGCCGTATCTCTCCTGATCTTTGTGGCCAAGGCATCTGTGTCAATACTCCTGGAGACTTTGAGTGTGAATGTTTTGAAGGCTATGAAAGTGGATTTATGATGATGAAAAACTGTATGGGTATGTTTTTTATAGACCTTAGATGTGCAGTAGTATGTTATGTGCTATTCTGCTATTCATGGTTTATTTGGGGTTTTATTCTAAGGTTTGATTGTGTTTTTGAGCCTTATTAAAGCTACCTTTAAATTTGAATTTATTGCTTCTGCAAGTTACTAAAGCAAATATAAGCAGGATTTTAGGATGTTAAATTTATCCCCACAATCTCCATTTTGCTAAGTGGGTTACCTCCCTGAACTTTGAAGTCAAGGTAAATTAAAATTTAGCAGAAGCCATTTTGAATTTATTTTCTTTTTCTGACTACACTGTGATGCAAGGGATGATTGGCTCTAGGACAGGCTGCAAGGTTGATCAGGGCAAATGGTGCTGTGAGGGTGATGGGCTGTGGTGAGGATGTGCTGGCCCTGCAGTGATGTGCCTCCCCTTCTCCCCACAGACATCGACGAGTGTCAGCGCAATCCCCTGCTCTGCCGAGGTGGCACCTGCATCAACACTGAGGGAAGTTTCCGGTGCGATTGTCCTCCAGGCCATCAGATATCACCAAATATCTCTGCATGTGTGGGTGAGACACGCAGGCAAAATCAAGATTGTGCACAGCATTTTGCATCTCTCTTGTGCTGTGCATTTAAAGAGTTTGCTTTAGTATCATTTTCACGACTGAAATGTGTTTCTCTTTTTCGCTTGCAACAGACATTAATGAATGTGAGCTGAGCACCAACCTGTGCCGAAATGGTCGTTGTGTCAACCTGATTGGAAAGTATCAGTGTGCTTGCAACCCTGGATATCAGTCCACAGACGACAAGCTATACTGTATCGGTAAGGACAAAATCCAAGTGGGAGCTCTAGCAAACAGGGAAGATAAAATACACAGAATTGTTTCAGTTTAGTAGATATATAAAGTAATTTTTAACCATAATTGAAAAAATCTATTACAGTTTGTCAAAATAGTATGCAAAATCGCCAAAACCTGCACATCCATTTTTGAGACGAATGAAATTATGGCAGTGCTACACTTAGCTGAGTAACAGATTATTTTCTCTAGTAAACAATCATGGTGCATTAAATCACATACTATTTTAAGTACCCCAAGACTTCAAACTTTGATGATTAAGAGGGAGTAACTTCTTAGATTAGTTTTCTACTTAGTTAAAAATCATTATTCCAGCTGGACCATGAAATGGAACCATGTGGTTCAATTGCACATATTCCTTCTACTGTGCCATGAGAAAAAACACTGACTTTAATTCTGCCAAGTAATTTCTTACCTTGACACTTACAAAAACTTTGTTTCCCTCATGATCCTCTGGTAATCCAACAGTGCTATTTCTTTATGTAGAAGGAGAAGCACAGAAGTATTTGTACATGCAGTCAGATATCATCTCTTTCTATCCCTGGTTTGCCTGACACCCATCCCAGTGCCTGCCTTTGCAAACACTTGAATGTTAGTGTGCAAACACCAAGTGTAAATTCTGGTTTAATACTGTATTGGAAAGTCTGTCCTTGAAATGTGCTTGAATGTAAAAGGTATTGTGGGTTTTAACTGTAATTTTCTTGTTTTTAGACATCGATGAGTGCGGTATAATGAATGGTGGCTGTGAGAACTTCTGTACAAACTCAGAGGGCAGCTATGAATGTAGCTGTAAACAAGGCTTTGCACTCATGCCCGACCACAGGACATGCACTGGTAAGGGATGTTTTGGGAACTTTTCTGCTTGAAGGATTTATTGCAATAGTTTAAAAATGCACCTTCTTTCTAAGGTTAAAGCTATTGTAACAAATACACTATTAAAAAAAGAAAATAAATGGAAAGTGAAGTTGGGTTTTTTTTCTGAAGTAAATATCTCCAAAGTATCAGAATTGGGCAACTGCAGAAAGAAGTGCTTTGAAGGGAATTGGTTCTTCATAATTTCAGAATGTCTGCAAGTTGATTCTGATTTTAGTAGTAAAAATCTCTATTTTTTTCCAGTAGGAGATAGATTCCCTCCCCCCCCCCCCCCCTTAGGGTATTATAATAGATCCAAATCCAAAACAGGTTGAAGACCATTTAAAAAATTATCATGAACAGAAGCTACAATGCTGTGGATGTGTATTTTATGGTTATATTGGAGGGAGGATAGGCAGAGATGCTAGGAAAGAAGCTGATTGCTCTGTTTTGTGGTTTTGTGGTATCTGCTCTTAAGCAAGCAAGAAAATTCCTATTTCTAATTCTTTGTTTAGTCAAATGCAAGTACATTGAGTGACTTGCAGAGAAATTGAAATCTGAATAGTGTGACTCTTTCGTAGGAAACAGGCGTTTTGTACTCTTAAAGGGGTTTGTGAGAAAATTTTCAGAGCTGTCTTATGGCTGGGTGTTCTCCTCTGGAAGTCTGGGAGTCATAATCCCAGGAAGTGAACTGTACTTGGTGATTTCCACATAGGTTACTGGAAAGACAATTCTACCCTACTTTTCTCTTACTTCTTGCTTCATAGCCACTGGCCTGATGAAGCATGTGAATATCTGCCAGCTGTTTGCCAATTCCATCTAAGAGCTCCTTGAAGAGCATGAGAATTATAACAGGGTTAATCCCTTGGAATAGAATTGCCTTTATAGTTGAACAAATGGAGAGTTTTCTATACTGGATTAATAGAGTGCTCACATTTAGAATTTGTAAATATTTATAGACCTCGAACCAGGGTCTCAATTACCCCGAGGCCACTCACTACCATTCAGGAAGATAAAAGAACCTTAAAGCACAGTACAATGTAGTTTTCCCCCACATTGTAGCTTGTTCTGTCAGAAAGATGTAAAGTAGCCAGCCTTCAGCAAGTATCAGACCCTCAGTCAAAGAAAGAATTCAGCTCGAAAAAGTGCAGATTTGATTGACCCCAAAGCCCTAAAATATTTAGATTAGAAGTAGTTTGTTTTAGCTCAAGTTTCTGAAAATGCAAGCTTTTAAAAAAAAACTTGCCCAAACATTGGTGTTTGGGGGCACTTTTTCAATGCAAAAATAAAAGCAGTTGATCGAATTTGTGCCTCAGCCAGAATCTCAACGCAGTGAGAGGATTAGAGTGACACAAGAGGGAAGGGCGAAGGAGGGGAGCAGGGTCTCTGAGCCACTTTTCTCTTTTCATCTTCTTGACTTGACTCGGACTAAATGACCTAAATGTGCACTTGGACAGTCTTTAGGATCTTACGTTTGCGGGCTAAAAACAGCTCTATGCTTTACTCCCCCTTTTCCTTAGCCACCCAAACATATCTCTAAACCCAAAACCAGAACAGATCATTTAGGGCACCTTCTTGCATATTAAAATAAAAACTTTGGAATAGAAAACAATCATCTTCCTGTTCTCAAAGTCAAAATGGAAGCGTCTGCCTTTGCTGTGGGGAGGGAATGAATGGTTTGGCCACTCATTAACCTGACCCTAAACACATCCATTGAAATCTTTAGTCAGATCTCAGCTTAGTTGTGAATTTCTACATATCTGTATCCAGCCTTGACTCTGAAAAATAGAATTTCCTTCACAGGCCAGCTGTAATAACTATTAGCTATTCATTTTCATACTCTCCTCTAATAAGTACTTCAGTGCAATAGCCACACATAAAAAGGTTTAAATAGCAGAGACACCAGACATCTTTGGATGTCAAGTCAAATCTAAGAAAATATCCGGAGATGTGAGGGGTCACCTTCACTACCCTTATTAGTATTGAAAACACTGCTTCCTTCTCTTGAAAAGGTGTTATTTATGTATGTAAACATCTGGTGAATATTCAAAATCCACATAATAAAGTTTTACCTCTGCCCAAACCAATAAGAATAAAAATATTTTGTGACATTTCTTTTCATGGCACTAATTATCTGGTTTTTGCACTGTTAGATGTTTGTGCGTGGTGCAAGATAAGATAAAACTGTGACCTTCAGTTGTGAGACACCTATTTTACATTTTCAGTTTTCTCTCTGTGTGAACATGTCTTTTATCTTTAACATCACACAAAGCTGGAAGCCATCACAGAATATATTTCCTGATAATTGAGCTGGTAAGAATGCTCTGCAGTTCAGTAGTAGGTCAGGTTTGAATTGGTGAGGTTATGCATAAATAATCAGCTCAATTAGGAGAAACAACAGGTTCTTTGTCTACTGATTTTCCCCCAACTGTGAAATCGGTACTGTGACAAGTTAGTAAATAAAGTTCTTTATTTCTGTCATTATAATTCCCATTTCTAGAGCTTAAATTTGCATGTTAATTCAAATTCCATTCCAAATTAACATTTTCAGGCTAATGTCCATGCCAACATTATTTGCTTGTTAAGATAAACAGGGACTGGTCAGCCTTCCTCCTTGCAGAAGTTGTGTATCCACACAAGCACTAGCTGCTAGAAATACAGCAGAATAATGAACATAATATTTTAAATTAAAGTGAGTTCATTTTCTGCAGCTGCATAATTACTGCGATCCACAATAGACTGCTCTGATAATGAGTTACACCCTTTCTCTTGGAGAGGATTCCTGAATCTTGTCCTTTTTGTGCTGATTTTTTTCCCATGGTATCACTAGGCAGAGATTCTGATTTTTGTTCTTGCTGGTCTGTGTTGGTGCTGACACAGGAAGATTCTAGGGATTTTACAAGGAACACTAGAATATCCCCAGGGGCTCTGAAAGATTCCAGAACTTAGCATGGTTGCCTTAATGTAATAAAATATCTGCTTCTGCAGCTTAGCTCCAATCAGTGATGGCAATTTTATCAATTGAGAAAACAACTTTTCAGCCTAGAGGATGTAACTGTATGATTGGCCTGGCCAGTCAGCTGAATTGCTAAAAAAGACCATAAAAATCTCTTAGTGAAATAAAAATGCATGTACTGTAATTATTCCCATAATGAGTTGAATTGTTTCCAATTTGTCACCACCCTTGAGATCTGTAGAGGTATCTTGAATGTATGATGGCTTTTTTAAGCTCTGTAAAGTTTGATATTTTTGTCACTGTATTTGACTTCAGAGCTTCCATTGATTTCAACAATGTTGGATTGTATCCAAAAATGCCCAGTTATATGTGACCTTGTGGTGTGACAGTGGTTCTGTTGGAGTTCTTTTCTCTGAAGGAAAACTTGGTTCCTGTTCCCACTTGAGTCAGAAGGGAATGTTTTGCCACTGACTTTAGCTGGAGACAGGCGTTTACTCATCAGGACAATTTTGCAATATACTGCTCAGTTATCAACAAAGATTCAATATTCATTATGTTTATCGGAGCACTAAAATGCTTAGTTACCAAGATCATGGTTTGTTGCAGTGGATAAAGGTAACATATTTTAATCTGATTTTCCCCTGTAGATATTGATGAGTGTGAAGACAATCCTAACATCTGTGATGGAGGCCAGTGTACAAACATCCCAGGAGAATACAGATGTCTTTGCTATGATGGATTCATGGCATCTGAAGACATGAAGACTTGCATAGGTAAATGAAAATACATAGATTCCAATTTGCATTAAACATGAAAAAAAAATTTATTAAGGCACTCCTTTCTAATAGACAGGCATGATATTTGATGAATATTGTTCTTATCTCCTAATTTTGGTCACCTGACCATAGAAACAGCCCTATTGCACAAATGCAAATGTAATCTCTGTATATCTCTGTAGCTTGGGGGGCAAACATGGTGATCTTTAGCATTGCATCATTGGATCCTCTTCCAGAGAGGTTTTTATGCAGCTCAGATAAAAGAGTGCCTGCAAAAAGAAGAGGATGATGCTGTGGAAATTTTCTAGGAAGCTAAATCACCAGTGCTGATTTAAACTTGTCTCTGAGACAAAACTATGTGGAAGTGTTCTACCTTGGTAGAACAGAGTTGTGAAACAGACGATCTCCAAAACCACATTTTCAAATTTTAATTTAAGATCTTGAATGTATTTCAAGAGAAATGTCTGACAAAACTAGACAATGCATGTATACATATATAAATGTATACACACATATATGTAGAAATTATCAATAATCATAGTCATTCTTTGGATGCAGATATGGTAATATAGCACTGCTCCCCCAGATCTCAAAATGTATGCTTGATTGCTAGGTAAGAAATAACTGCTATGAGCATATGCATATGTAGACCTGATATTCCTTTGCATATGTAGACCTGGTTTTGTATCAAAATTCATATTTAAAGAGATTTTTCCAGTTACTTTCTAAGAATTGTATTTAATAAATCCTATTTTATGGGGGTTTTCAGATGTTAATGAGTGCGATCTGCATCCAAACATCTGTCTGAGTGGAACCTGTGAAAATACAAAAGGCTCATTTATCTGTCACTGTGATATGGGATATTCAGGCAAGAAAGGCACAACGGGTTGTACAGGTAAGTTTTAAAGCTTAATTATTGATTTTTAGTTAAACTCATGGGTCTGTTTCTCTGATGTTTAGAACCTTCTCTCATTGTCTTCTTTTCACTTACTTGTGCTCTTACTTTACCTCTCATCCAAATTTGTGAGCTTGTGTTCTGCTTCAGTGGTATAGCATTAAGCCTGATGCTGCTTCTGCTGGAATGATCGGAGCAAGGATTGGGATAAAAACTGTGATACTGCACAGTTGTTCATCTAAGGGAAGAGCAAATACCATTCTCTGGAACTTGACAAAATCCTGAGGACCTCAGTGCATTTGGATTAGTTAATTGTATACTATGCAAGCAAATAACAGGTATCTGTTCAAAGTATTATCTGGCAAACACAGATGGCTTGAAATATGTGCTAAAATATATTTTCAGTTTTTGCAAAGTGTCGACAATACAGTTACACAACTACATTCTATCAACAGAATCAGGATTTGCTTTATTTCATGTTTTGCCAGCAAACAGAAATGAGATTCAAATATACAGGCTCTGAGGGCATGATATTAATAATCCAAGTGCTGGTATCTCAAGCCAAGGTGTTGAGAGTCTTAGGCTTTGCCCAAATATGAATGCAAACATATGTTTAATATAATTTTTAATGTAGACTTAGGGTAAACACATTTCTGGCAATGTCTTTGAGACACTTTTATTCTTAGTCTGCCATTATTGTACAGATTTAATAATGTATTTTTTAAGTGCCCCAAATATATGAAGCTGTTTTTTTACAGCTCTCTTAGAAAAATCTGAGAGCTGGAGTTGTATTTTGCATATTGGACTATGGATGAATAATTGTGCATTAGTAACAGCTGCCTTTGACTTACATATGAACTGATCTAAAGCCAAGAAATCCCTAATTGTACTCTGTAGACCAACATTTCAGTGTTCTTTGTTTCTATGCTAAATTATATGAAGACCTTCAGAGCTCTAGACCTGAAAAGCCTCATGCTGATCAGTTACACATGGTGCAGCTATCAGTCCCAGCCTAACGAGCAGGCAGGGTAGATGAAGCAACGAGTAGAAGGCAAAAGACAGAGGAAGGTCATGGAGGCAGGGGAGGAATCTGAGGTATGGCTTCTGGAGAAGTGCCTGGAAATAGCCACCATTTTGGCATCACGTGATTCAAGGTAGTGGCAAATGTCCCAAGCAATATTTTTTTGTTAAAGGAAAGTCCAGGAAATCCCTTGCTCCTGGTTCCAGCCAAGCCCTGACCTTTGGATGGACACTGTCTGTTATGAGGGCTCTTCCCACCTCCTTACTCATTTTTAACTTGTCCTGCTGCTTTTATCCGCATGCCAGTATTTCAGAGAGGATGGCCCTCACCAGGAAAACACCAGAACACCTTAATTACAACAGATATTATAGAGGGCCTCTGTAATTTGTAAGACCCTAGTGGTCTAAGACAAAAAGGTGAAGTATCAGTTATGCTGATACAGCTGAGATGGGACCATACTCAAATAATGTTTTTTTTTATTTAAATAAGAAAGCAGGAAGCAGAGCAGTGAATTTCTAGGTTGGTTTTATAATGAAAAAACTCTGAATATAGGTCCCATTGTGACTACATTATGCAGGTTCTCACATTCTGTTTTGTAAAATGTCTGATTTACTGCTGGAGAGCTTCGAATTCTCCATTTCTTGTTTGCACAATATTGGGGTAGAGTTGAAACTCCCAGGCTCAGGTGCTGCAGACCATGAAATCATCCTTCAATACATCTTCTGAAAGGACCTTGCCAACAGCACCTTGACCCCAGAATTCAGTTCTTTTCTTACAGACGGATCAAAAGCATCCACAGTTTTTAGGAATTCCCATGGAAAAAGGAAAAAAAACCATGTAAAGCACTTTGAATGGGAGACCCTCTGTTTCATGAGAACAACTAAATCATGTCCTTTGGGTTCCATTCCAGTTTTGTCTAAATATTTCAGCTCCCTTGTCATTACTGACTGTTTCCATTTTAACAAGTAAACTTGTTTTTGCCCCCCAATCATTTAACAGTATTCAGAATCCACCCACTGACTTACATTCCCATCCCACACAGATGTTAGTTTCCCTAATTCTGCCCTCTCCTTGGTTCTCAGTGAGAATGTGGACAGAGTTAAGTAACAAAAATATGATTTTTTTAAATACTGTGCAGAAATACACATTGTAGATGCAGGTTTCCAACATCAACTCCTGTGAATGGTTTAATTTCCATTCACAAGGCAAACTGTGATAATACTGGCTTGGAGTAATTCATTTTAGATTTTCCTAGGCAGAGAATGGTACACAGCCATTAGAGAAGATTGGTGCATTTTCCCCTGTTCCAATTCCAGATCACCCAGCTTTATGACAAATACCTTGTCTCTACTTTTTCTGTCAGTAAAGTAGACGTGTACTTGTGCAGAAATGAAATCCTGCTTTGGCACTTGCACTTGTATTTAGTGATTCATCACTGCTCTGGATTACTGCCTGTAAATCTGCAATATTTCACTGTTGATGTAGAGCTTTAAACTTGCTCTGATATTTTCACAGAGAAACAAATTCTTCTCTGACTCTCTCCCATCCATCCTTGCAGTTATGGCTGTGTGCACAGCCCCCGAGGTGGCTCCTGCTGGAGGGGAGCTTGCACAAGCTTAGGGTGCTCTTCACAGAATCAAACTGAAAGATTGCAACAGTAATTGCCCAACCTGGCCCACAGATCAAAAATTAATATGTTACAAATCAGCTGGATTTCTTCACAGCAGCTTAGGGAGTAGGAAGGCAGACCAGGCTCTGACTCTGCAAGGGCCATACTGTAGCCATGTGGAGGAAGGCCAGTGGAAGGCGTGCAGCTGCAGCCTCAGTGTGAGCTTGGAGAGTTTGGTGTTGAACATCATCCAGTGATGATGGCTTTAGTGGATATGGGAGCACTGAGTGCACTCTGCATGGCTGACAGGAACTTGGTTCTAGGGAGGTCAGACATCTGATACAGGGAAAGGACAAGGTGAGCCTGTCATTTGCCCTCAGAAATAGAGCCATAATATTTTGTGACTTGTATAATATGCTCTCCTCTCATTATTAGTGGCTTCTCGCCATTAATAATACATTGTGTTTCAGGCTTGATGGCACAAAGGAGTTCTGGTACCAGTGAAGCATATGTTTGCCATCATGCATTTGGAAGCTGGCTGTGTCAGGCCAAATACCAGAAGATAATGATATTAAGATGCTGCCCACCGAAGAGGGGGTATCACAGGAGGAGTGTACTGGCAGTAGGCATCTCTCCAGCAATAACATGCTGTGCCCCAGTGTGCTGATGACGTAAGGATGGATAGCAGGCAACAGCTGAACTGTCCCATGTGAAACGCCAAGAGTACAGTATGCTGGATAAAATCTAAGAGTAATTCCAAAAGAGAAAACAATTTTACATCTAGGAAGCTCAGAATAGGGGGATTTTTCCATGTATTTTTCTACTTGTATGAGTGCCAAGTTGAAATTCACAGTCTTTTCCCTCTGAAAAGCCTTCGTTTTCCTTACCTGATTACATGGGCAGCAACCCAGGAGGAGGAAAGGCCTTGTGACTTCCACCAGACGACTGGGCCTTGGGGAACTGGACCCAGGCTGGAAATACCAGTGAAACGTCAGCGCGATAAAATGCACAGATTCGCAGAGACTGCCAAAAGAATGTAAAAGTCAGAAAATGCTTAAGGGATTTGCATAATTCCTGACAAACTGTACTGATTTATAGGTGGAGTCTGAATTAAATTTACAGTTTGCAAAGGATCCTTATAGACCATTGAAGCCCAATGAAACCTTACAGAAAACGGTGCACAGAATACCTAGAGGATTTCATGCCCAGTGTTGAGCATGGGCATTTTCTTCAGTTAATGTACACTCTAGTTCTGTTCAAATCCTAAGGAATGTTTCCAGAGTATAGGTTAGGAAACAGTGACTTATTCCTTTCTGGCCAGTTTCAGTGATCCACTTCAGACTGGTTAGGATGTGTTGTGCAGATAATGTCTAGCAGTTTCTTTCCTTTGGTTGCCACATTTTGCAAGCGTAGTGCAAAGTGTGACAGGTATATATGATGTGTAATTTGCTGCACATTGAGAGCCCTAAAAATCTGTGCCACTGTGGTTAATGGGAGAGACACTTTAATAATTGCCAAAGGCTTGAGAGAAAAAATATTTGTCCAAAGAAGAGAACTGAAGGAGCCAACAAAATAGGGTGACTGACGGGTTTTTTTCCCCAGAGCACAGAATTGTTATGATGTCAGACCTGCATATTATTTATCATGCGTATTCTCATCTGTTGTAGGCAGACAACTCCCTTAGTATTAATGGGAGTTGTGCAATTGCAGAGCTGAGAACATGTGTGCAGCAGCACTGGGGCACAGTGGGACCGGCTGAGGATGCAGTGTCAGTCTCCGACTGGAATGTCTTTATTTTCCTTGGCTTGTCACAGGCTCATACTGGAGGCAGAAGGA
The DNA here is from genome assembly GCA_025920805.1 of Petroica traversi. NCBI lineage: Eukaryota > Metazoa > Chordata > Aves > Passeriformes > Petroicidae > Petroica > Petroica traversi. The sequence goes on along the minus strand of JAHLSL010013310.1, from coordinate 1,140,528 downwards.
GAAGGTTGATATAAATCAGTGACTCACTCCTTTACTCTTTAGTGAAAATCCCCATGAAGTCAGTGGGAATAGGCCATCATTGTGTGAAACCCTGACTTCAGTAGTGTCCTCGTGGGTGCTCTTTGGGTCATGATACCTTTACTCAGACCTAGTAATGCCTTTGTCTTCAGACAATTAAATGAAAATAGCTGGAGTATTTGAAGAGTGTAGTACTGATTGTGCTGCCATGCAGACAGAACAGGCTGGACTCGTGCTTTTTTAAAAGATATTGAGTTAATTTTTCCCCTACAGAGCTAAACTTCTCCTTTCTGTTTCATTCTATGAAGCCATAATTCAATACTTATGGCAACATAAATCCATATTAAGCTCCAGTATAAGCAGGCATAAATTCCACTGATTTCAGTCCACCTTCTACATAGGACCATGTTTGGTCTGAGATCTCTTTTGCCTTGGAAATAATTGCAATGCAAT
>JAHLSL010013310.1:1070568-1140047 GCA_025920805.1 Petroica traversi | reverse complement strand
TGTTTGGTCTGAGATCTCTTTTGCCTTGGAAATAATTGCAATGCAATAAATGCAGACTTATAACTCAGCTGTGCAATGAAAGGATAGAATAGGGATTACAGCAAAACAACATCTGATTTAAATGCAAGGGAAAAGAAGCAAAATCTGGGATGAAGCTGGTGATGGTATTTCATATGCCTCGATCAGCTTTCATTTAAGTATTGAAAAACCTTTCCAGGCATCATGAAAGCCCTCCAATCTCCCTTTAAAGGTAGATGGTATTAGAGAATGCATTTTGCATTCCCTATTTTATCTTTACTAAGGCAAAAAAAAAATAGAAATTATAGAAAATTTTTACTGAAGAAAAGCTTTTTTTATTCAGAGCAAGTGGAATGACATTTCAGTAGCTGATGCCTGAGAATGTTGATCCCATTGTCAATACCAGTATTTGGATATAGATTTATACTTGCAGCTTTCATCCCACAGAGGATTCTAAGCTTTTTAGTGTGTGTCAAACAGCTCATGGGGAACAGTGTCCACTGCAAGGGCCCCAGTGTTGTGATGCTGCTGTTCCACTGGGAGCTGTTAGTGGGGGCTCTCAGGTACAATGTGTCAGTGGGTCAGTACAGGGTGCGATGGAGTCCACACTCACTTTATGGAGAGTGGAAAATTTGGCTTAGTTAGTCTTAAATTTGAGCCTGAGCATGACTTCATTGCGGTGTAGCTGTTGCATGCAAGTTTCTGTTTGTGTTTGCTGGTGGTTTAAAAAAATTCTTGGCAGAAACCTCTCTGCTGGTAATGAGGTTTTTTTTGTGTTTTGTTGTGCTTTGCAGGGTATAAGGAAACTTGTGATTGTATGTTTCAAAGCATCAAATAATCAAATATAGTGGAGTCTTAATGTGAGCAGCAGTTTAACAGTTTGGGGTTTAAAATAATGTAAAGTTTAAAACAGAGAGAGTTTGCCTCAGCTTTTTTATGTCAGTGTATACTGTAGCTGACCTCTCTAAATTCCTTCCAGTCTTTCCCCAAGCCAAAATTAGTTGCTTTTTTTTCAGGCCACCCTTAAGATTTTTTGACAGACGCGGGTTTCCTGTTTAGGGTGATGTTATCTTCATATGAGTTTCTGCACATGCTAAAGGCAAAACTGCTCTGAGATTATTCGCTCCTGACCTTTTTTTTTAAGTTTTAAAAAGTAAGTGTCCATTTGCATGTTTTCAGGCCTGTTGGTGAAGTCAACATTCATTAATAGTAGATTCCAGCTGCCAGACTTAGATTCATATCTGGATGTCAGCATTCAGATTATGGGAATACTCATGTCTGGAGTTTTGAGTCAAAGCAATGCCTCGTTTAGAAAGAGACTCAGAAAAGTAAGATTGGATGAAATTCCACTTAAACAGACTAAAAAAGACTCAAAAAAATTAAAAGCCAACCTACCAAAAAAATGAATCACAAACAAACAAAACAAAGCAAGCCCAAAATCTCAACAACAAAAAACCCCAAGTGAGCACAAAACTCACCAAACAAATTCACCCCCTCCCAACCAGCAGTGAGCTGGGTGTTCTCTGGCCTTGAGTATTTAATTTTAGAATAATACACAGATGTTGTCTGCTTCTTGAAGTCATGTGTTGCCTTTGTGAAAAGGCAAAATATGTGTACAAGGCATAGTGAAAGGAGAGCCTTTTGTCTAGAGAAGTGCAGACAGAAAAATCTAAGGAAATGTGACAGATATGGTTAAGATGATACCTGGACACTTTCTGCATTAGCTCCACAGCCTTGCCTTCTTTAAAGTCCTAATTGTTTTTAGGTAAAATCATAGGGAAATTAAATTTGTGATATTGGGGCTGAAAATCCCAAAGGTTCTTCCATATTTGATGTCTGATGCCTTTTCTTAATCATCTTCTTGAGAAGGGTTTGAGTTGGTTTTTTTCCTGTGGAATCATGTAGAGTTTGTGAGCTTGTTTTCTCTTTCATTCAGCTGTTTTGCACAGTGAGATGATTTGGTTTACAGCAACATCAAAGACGCCTGGGAGGGTTAAAAAAATGGGTATCAGTTTTAAGTGATTTGATGTGAACTCTAGGTAAGTTACCTCCTGCATGGAAGTAAAGCACAGTTTGACAGCTCAGTTACAGAAAATCCTGTAAAATCCAAAGCTCAGATAGGCAAGAAAATTCCTGCCAGTTTTGTTTCAGTTACCAGTAGTAATTTCTGGAAACTTTGCCTTTGAGTTCATACATTCTTCCAAGTACTTATGTAGAGCACTAAAAATTTTTGTGAAAAGGAAGAATGGAGTTCACCTTGGGTTTTGCAGTCTGTATATTTTGACATTGCCAGAGAATGCCCAATAATGAAAATAAGGTGAAAATATCAAGTACTGAAATAGAATGTGCTGTCATGACTGTGTATGTTGAAGATTGGATGACTTGCTGCCTGGTGTCTCCAAGGATGCTGACTTCTGCCCACTGAGCTAGGTTTCCTGAATTCCTAATAAACTGCATGCCTGCTGAGCCCCTCAGCTGTTGTGTTAAATACAGTGGTACAGCCTGTTCCCCACTTTGCCCACAGCCTCTGGCCAAGCAGAACCTGCTTTGTTCCCTGCCTGGGGACAATCCTAGTGACAGCTGGCTGGTGGTGCCTGGCTGATGTTCATCAGCATCTGTGCAGATACGTGGGGGCTGTGGGAGTGCTGCATTCCAGGAGTCCCTGGGCAGAGAGCTCTCTCTGAGACATTTTGGCAAACTCTACAGTGAGGAGCCACCAGTGTAGCCCCTCTCTGCAGACTCCGCTCATCTCTGCAGGATGGGCACACTGGGAAGGCCATCTTCTGGGCTACTGTTTTCCTTCTGGAATATAGAGAACTGCAGCAGCTCTGCTTTATATATACCTATCAGAGAAACAGGTAGTGGGGCAGCATGTTTGAAATATGCTATATCCTTCTTTGCTCTTCTTTATTGTGATTTTCTCTTCAGCTTCTTTTTTATATATCATGTTGTAAAGAAACGCTGGCTTGCTTTCACATTCACATCATCTTTCTTGTGAAATTCTTGTGTCAGTTATCTGGATATGAGAGAGTGTGTTCCATGAGCTCCTCAAATGTCTCTGTTTACAGATATCAATGAGTGTGAAATTGGAGCCCATAACTGCGACAGACATGCCATATGTACAAACACAGCGGGAAGCTTCAAATGTAGCTGCAGCCCTGGCTGGATTGGAAATGGTATCAAGTGCACAGGTGAGGCTATTACACATTTGTATTTATTTGTAAGGTCAGACCACAGCAGGGTTCCAGCAATTCTGAAAAAAGCAATATCACACCTATTAATTGAGAAGGGAAATGGTTATTGAAGTTGTTAGGTTGATTTGGCACGACCTATTGGAGGAGAAATTCTCCACCATGGTAACTGTGAAATCAGCATTGTCTCGTATTTGGCTTGTGAAACAATGAGAACAGGCTGGATCATGGAGAGAAGCTTTGAGCTTGAGGACAGCTGATGGGAGGCAGTGAGTGGCCTCCTGGTGCTCCCTGTAAAAACAATGTACAGGTCTTAGTACTGGGTGCCCTGGAGCCTCCTCAGTCACAGTTACCTTGTCAAACTTCTTTGATGGGCTGCAAATAAGCTGTTCCCCACTTTTTCAGTCAGATGGCCACACATATGTGCGGGTTTTATTATGGAAGATTATTTAAAGTAGAGCTTCTGTGTGCCATATACTATTTAAGGTTTGTATTCGTGTGTTGTTTTTTTAACTAATGGCTTTTGTTTTTTACCCTTTTTTGTTATCTTAAAGATCTGGATGAGTGCTCCAATGGAACCCACATGTGCAGCCCACATGCTGACTGCAAGAATACGATGGGCTCTTACCGCTGCCTGTGTAAAGAAGGTTACACTGGGGATGGTTTCACGTGTACAGGTGAGCTGACTGAGGAAAGCAAAGGATGAACTCTAGTGGTACCATGCAACCTAAGTTAGTCTATGATACAATACACAAAACCAGCTTTTAAAAATTTGATATTTTCATTAAGCATGTCATCATTGGTTGCCTTCTCCTTCACCTAGGTTGCCATAGCTTAAGAAAAATAATATACATTATACATAGTCTAAATCAATCATTTCTCACGTGATAAAATTCAATTTTTCATTGAGCTTTTCTTGTTAGTTGAAGTGAGTAGCAAAATTATTAAAACAATCTTTGATTATGTAATTTGGCTAGTTAGTAAGCCAGTCCATTGGCTACTCACCTTAATAGTTACATAATAGGGCATATACATCAAAATTACTTCATGAAATATCCTAAAAATATTTGTTCTTTCCACAAATGAATGTGTGATATCTCTCTTCTTCACTCCATCATCCTGAGAGCTGGTGTCAGGATGCAGTGCTGGCATGCAGAATGAAGGAAGTAGCTGCTGTTCATTTTATGAACTGTAAATGAGATTATAAAATTTTGCTAGAAAGATGTTTCCCACCCACACTCCAGTCTTCTGCTTTGAAGAGCAGATTAGCTCATGTGTGCTTAGTCATGAGGAGCCAAGCTCCTGCACTGAGTGTGGCTGGGGATGCTCGGCGGAGGTGACGCTGTTTGGAGCAGAGCCATGTAAGAGGCAGCTGGTGGGCCAGGGTTTCAGCTGGTGCCAACCAGCAGCACCCTATCAACTACTGCAGGATTTTTGAGAATCCGAGAATCTGGATTATCAGCTTTAAGGCTGGATTTGAATCTAAGCAGACCCTGGAATTCTGTTTTATTCTCTCAGTATAATTTTGTCTTGAATCTGATTCAGCTTCCTCAGTGGCCTTCCTAACCCAGTGCTCTTTGTTAATTTCCTGTATGATGATTTCCAGGAGTCTGTAAGCTACACCCTTCAGATGGAGTGCTTACAGCTTCTGCATTCAGTAGAACATTTTTTTTATTTGGATACTTTTATTTTTTGTGAATTCAAGAGGTGCCTGGGACTCAAACTAGAGCACTCAAGTGTTCTGTAAGCCCTCTGCCAAAGTGTGCAGTGTGCTGCATTCCCCCTGGTAGGTGATTTTTGATTTACCAGCCATGGACTTTTCAGAACTCACACTGCCCGCCAGACTCTGTTGCAATAAGGAGGTGTTTTTGTGATGTGTAACATTTCAGCTAGAGGCCATGATGTATCTGAAGGTGAGTGGAGTCCAGTAGCAAGGCTGTTTTTCTCATCAGCTGTTAACCTGCAGTTTAGTCTTGATGAAGTTCTTTTCATGCCACTTTTTGTCAGTGTTTTGATGTCTGCATGGAGAGCTGTCTATTACCATATGTTTGCTCACTGTGTAGTAAACCTCTCTTTTTTTCCCCCAATTACTGCCTCTGGGCTTTGCTGTAACAATAACTATAATAAATTTCACATGCTCATTCTGAGTCTAAATTTGACCCTGTGACTGCCTCCAATTGTTATTAACTGTAGCTACTCTAGGAGTCTGTGCCTCCCTGATTTTCCTTTTGATTAGAAACTGTATTTGCAACATGTCAGAATACACAGAGCTGTTACATGTAGTAACCGCATAACTAGATTGCAGTTTCTTCTGCACATGTTCACATATAATAGGGTAATTAAAATTCTTGGAACACTGCATGCTTCAGCTCAAATGTTGGTGAGAAAACCACCTTTACTGCTAACTTGCAATATCCTTTCCTTTTACAGATCTTGATGAATGCTCAGAAAACTTGAATCTCTGTGAAAATGGGCAGTGCCTCAATGCCCCTGGAGGGTATCGCTGTGAATGTGATATGGGATTTTTGCCAAGTGTAGATGGGAAAGCATGTGAAGGTAATTATTTCTGAGCTTTAAACAACACTCAACAAATTCTGCCTTAATAGTATTTTATGTTCCAGTTGTTTTCTGTTGTGGCTGTATTAAGAACTGCATGAAAAATTTCCATAGTATTCTCTTTCTGCACATATACATTTATTAGGAACCTTTAGGTGTTCGTCTCCCTGCTGTACATAGAGAACCTGTCTTATTTTGGGGTCCAGTTGGAAATCCAAGTGGCACTGATAGCTGCCATTTCTTCTTGATCATTTAAGTCCAGTTCTTCATTTTATTCAAAACAACTAAACAGAAAAAGTTGCTACTTTGCATTGGTGTGTATGAATCTGAAAAACAGTGATTTGGTAGCCAATACAATTCATATGCTTTGAGGGCTTCTGTGAGGTGCAGAATCAGTGTGTGAAGCCTTGCAGGAAGTTTATATGACCACCAAAAAAAAAAAAAATCCTTTGTGACCATTTGTTCAGCTTTCAAAGTGATCTGTCATGTATCAGTTTACAACTCGTTCATAAGAGTTTTGCATTTGCAAAGTTTCAAAAAAAAAATCAAATAATAAGCATGTTACCAACATGATTAAGGTAATATATTTTATTTGAACATTTGAAATCCTCATTTGATATAACACTAATCAGTTAAGTCAGCCAAGAAGTTGCACCCGTATCATCTGACATAGTAATAATCTCATACTGACTGGTATTCGATGAAGTTCATAAGTACATCCCTTTAAATAGGATTTTTCCCATTGAAAAGTGTTCTGTGTATTTTTTAGTAATCTATCAAGTAAAATAATTTGAGAGGAAGTTTTTCTTTAAATGAAACCAATATTAGGTTTCATAATGTTTCATGAAACAATTTACTTTCAAACCTTTTAGCTGAGTTTAAATAGCTTTTATAGAGGCTTGCTCCTGTTGCTAAAACAGACTTTTCTTCACATCTCAGATGTGTACACTAAGGGCAGTATTTTAAGGTTTTTTGTAAACACACACTTTCTCATCGTATCAAATTAGTTTTTCTTTGTGCAGTGCATGTGGCACTCAGTAAATACTGAATCAGACTCAGTGATTTGGAGAAAAGGTACAGAAATGCCTGCTTGCCAAACTTTAGATTTGTCAAATACAGAAACCAAAAATGAACATGAAGCTCACCTTTGGGCTCAGGCTTTTCCCTTGCTGGCATCCGGCTTTCTGTAGATGACTGCTGATATAATAAAATTCATTTTTTTAAGGTGTATCTTCTGTTATGCTTAATATTGCTTCTTGTCAGATTAGCCCACTAATAAGTTAGGATAGTTTCTGGCATAGCTTCCAGAGGTATTGGAAGAGTCTTTTTCTGCAAGAAGTCATTATGGATTAGGTTCCTTAGGCTCAACATAAATCTTCCATGTTACTTTTTCTTGTCTTACTCACTGGGCAGAGCTGTTGTCTTCCAGATCCATGCTGCTGAAAATGTTTGCAGTTCTCTATGTTTCAAGAAGATAAGAAAACCTCATATTTTTCCCCTCTTGTTCCTTGCTCAGATATTGATGAGTGCTCACTTCCCAACATCTGTGTCTATGGTACCTGTCATAACCTCCCTGGACTCTTCCGATGTGAGTGTGAAGTGGGCTACGAGTTGGACAGAAGTGGTGGTAACTGCACAGGTAAAACTTTGAACAGCTTGCTTTTTAATATTCTGTTAGTGCCATAGTCAGCTCCTTAGGAAATTTCTGTAAGGAAGCTGTACAAATCAAACTGGATATAGGGCAATACAGACTTCCCTACTGTATAGTACAGGATTCTCCACACCTTTTTTATGCTTCTCTTTACTGTTCTCTGTCAATCTCTGATATCCCCTTAAGAAGGGGAAAAACAGGTCAGAGAGGACCCCTCTGGCAGAAATGTGTTGTGCCTTCTACCGTATTGGGTGGCAAGCTATGGCCTTGTCTTGTGTTTTTCCCTTAAGTTGTTTAGTACTTTATGTGAATCTTGTTCACAGATGGATGTTTTTAGGAAAAATACTGTTTTTCTTTTTCCTATGGAATGATGAATTAATCTCAGATGACTGTTCTAAAATGCCTGTTTATTTTTTGGAACTTTCTGGAGATCAGTATCTCACAACTAATGGATTTGTGGTTGTCAGCATTAGCAATAGGTTTTTGTGTCCTTGAGTATTTGCTTACCAGGTGCTGTTTTTTTCTTGCAGATGTTAATGAATGTGCAGACCCTACAACCTGCATTAGTGGCACATGTATCAACACTGCTGGTAGCTACACCTGTGAGTGCCCTCCTGATTTCGAGCTGAATCCCACCCGAGTTGGATGTGTTGGTAAGGAGCCACTCCCTGTGTTATTTTCAAGTGAAGTTTCCCAGAGGGACTGCAAGCCTGACTGCTTAGGGATAAAGTCCCAGGTCATGGGAAAGGGTTTGATCAGGCTCTTCAATTCCCATCCCACTGCCCCTGGCTTAAAAGCTGTAAGGAGCAGGAGCATGTTCAGAGTTGATGCAGCATGCCAGCAGTGCCCCACTGCCAGAACCAACCTCTTGGGGCTTGTTAGAGCTGTCCACAATTTACAGCAGGCAGGAGACAATTTTAAAATTCAACAAACTTAAGCCCACATCCAGCTGGCCCCAAGATGGCAGGCAAATGAAATTGTGGCATGAAGCCACCCGTGCTCTTGGAGCATTCAGTGCACTTGGCTGGGTGGTGCAGCTTCATGACCAATGGAAATGCTCATTTATTAGGCTCCAACTGCTTAGTAATCCTAATATTTTTTTGGTTTTGTTTGTTTAAGAGGGTGTAGGGATGCTTCTCAAATTTTAATGTATTTGAAGTTCCTAACATTTAGTAGATGCTTTCCTGCTTGTAAAATTTGAGTAGAAGAGAAAGCAGTGGATATCTGGAACTGGAAGAATGTACAAATGGGGGGGGGGGAAATGTGAGTGAAAATGAGGAAAAGCCTGGCTGACATGCCCTTTGGACTTGAAGAATCCATTAAATTTCCTACTTTGTGAAAAATCAAAAAAAGCAAGGAATGGGGCACCAACAACCTACCTAAGTGGGAAATGCTGGGCTCTCCTGGGCAACATCACTTACTTGCTTTGGTGTCCTGCAAGGAATGGGAGCCATCTGTAGGTACCCCTCACCCTGAGAGGATGTGCTGCGTTTTGCTCTTTCCTGAGATGTGTTTGTCATTATGTGCATTGTGAACAGATACACGATCTGGCAACTGTTACCTGGACATCAAAACTCGGGGAGATAACGGTGGCACCTTCTGCAGCAATGAGATTGGAGTGGGTGTTTCCAAGGCCTCCTGTTGCTGCTCCCTGGGCAAAGCCTGGGGAGTTCCCTGTGAGCACTGCCCACTCGTGAACACAAGTAAGTCTGCTTTTCCTGGCTTAAACACAGCAATGTGTTTGGTGGGTTTTTTCCCAATTTAGGTAGCTCAAATACTCGTGTGCATTTACTGTGGACATGCAAGGGACAGGCTTTCACTGTCTTAACCAAAAACTTTACTAGTCTTTCAGAAATATTATTTAGTCAGAATATTGTTACCTCTTTTGAACAAGTTTGCTATTACACCAAAAACTACATTATGAAATGGAATGACAGATGATTTTACTGAGTAAAGCCTAATGTCACTAGCTGGTTAGTTTTTAAATTTAAATTTAAATGATCTGTAATAATCTGACCCATTTTCAAATACAGTTGTGCTGAAAATGTTTCTACTATCATATGCTCATAAATCTATTTTATTTTCAGCTGAATATAAGGTTCTTTGCCCTGGAGGGGAAGGATTCCGACCAAACCCTATTACAGTTATATTGGAAGGTAATGTTTGCAATTTCCTATATTGACATGTCTGAAATTGTGAAACTCTACAGTAAGGGGGTTTTTTTCATGCAAAACACTAATGAAATGTTTATGGGTTTGTTTGGACAGATATTGATGAATGTCAAGAACTGCCTGGACTTTGCCAAGGAGGAAAATGTATTAATACATTTGGTAGCTTCCAGTGTCAGTGTCCATCAGGGTACTACTTGAATGAAGAGACTCGAGTGTGTGATGGTATGGGGTTTTCATTTAACTGGTCTTCTGCTTTATTCTTTGAAAATAGTGGCAGATCAATATGCAGAGAATTCGTCTTTCCTTGAAAAGAAACATAACCAGACTAAGCAGTGTAAAGCTCTAAGGTGGGAAAATTGAACAAGTTGAAGTCTCACATTGAGAGTGTGAAAATTCCTTCTTGCCTGTGTTGAAATATATGCAAGGTTTTTTTAAATTACCATATTTTGATCAAAACTAGAAATTCCAGCAATTTTTCTATAAGTAAGATATAATTTGCTAACTGGCTATAAAATATAGCTGTTTGGTAATGGGCAATGAATAAGCAGTCACATAAAAAACCAAAATTTCCCCATGAGTCTGGTGGGCTGGTGTGTGCATGTATTTTTCCCCTACTTTTTTCACTCCCGCTAATCCAATGGCCAACTGAAAATATTGGTTGTGCTGCAAAACACTTTCCTTTTCATAGCACAGTCAGAAGTACATGTCACATTATATGCTACTCTCAGGGTGTACTGGATATAAAACCTTAAGCAACCCATCAAGCTCTAAAATTTGTTGTTGTCCAGACTGTCTTCAGTCTTCCAGGTTGTTAATAATGTTAATGTAGTGCTTATCAAGTGCAAAACACTGCAGAAATACAGAACATTCAGGCCCTAAATTAAGGCTGAACCAAACTGCTCTATCCATATTTTCTTACGTTGCCTGACAGATGCTGAGTGGTGTGTCAAAGATACTCTAGAATTGTAAGGCTGGGGAAATATTTTTGAACTTTTGGGAACCGAGGTGTTTTGGGGATGGTGTTGTGTTTGGTTTTGGTTAGATGATTTTAAACAAAACCGAGTCTATTGATGAAGTAAACATGACATCTTGTATTGGAAAGTTGCTCACTTTTCCCCAGTCAGGCAATGCTCAGTGGGAACTCTCAAGGAGCCACTTGGTTCTTTTCCAGATCTAAGAATCCAGAATGGAAGAGATCCTCAAATGCTAATTTTGTGCAACAGTTGCAAAAGCCAAATTACTGTTTCTGAGCTATCCGGACGTATCAGAGTTCCCATCTTTGTGTCACAGCTGGGCTTTCCATGGCCACTTGTGCAGCCACATCCCTCTCTGTGTGGCTTCGCTCCACCATGACCTTCCTCAGAGCCCCTTCCTCTCTTCTCCACCAGCACCTTCCTACCTCAGGCATTACTGAGACATTTATGTTCTCAGCTTCTGTAGCCACTCGCTCACGGCTTGTTTGTTCTCTTCTAGATGTGAATGAGTGTGAGACACCTGGCATTTGTGGGCCTGGCACGTGTTACAATACCGTTGGGAACTACACCTGTATCTGTCCTCCTGATTACATGCAAGTCAATGGAGGAAACAACTGCATGGGTATGAGTTGGGGTTTCTTTAAAGCTTTATCTTTGTGTCTTGAGCCAGTGAGATCATCTTCCCTAAGAGTTGTCTACTGCATTGGCCTGAGGTTTTTCTTCATTTTCACAGATATGAGAAGAAGTCTCTGTTATAGAAATTACTATGCTGACAATCAAACCTGTGATGGTGAGCTGCTCTTCAATATGACCAAGAAAATGTGCTGCTGTTCCTACAACATTGGACGTGCATGGAATAAGCCTTGTGAACAGTGTCCTATCCCAAGCACAGGTACATTTTTGCATTGCAAAGCTATCTGAAAGCCATGGTAACATAATAATTACTCTTAGTGAGTGTAACACCATTAGAGATGCTATGTCTTTTTCTGCTCTTGTGTGACTGAAATGAAGGGATTTTTCTCCTGGAGATGATCAGACCTAGTCACAATGAAGGCATATGAAGAGTGGATTGTGTCCATGCTGCTGGATTGTGCCTCCCTTGTGACAGTTTCACTGTCACAGAGACTTCATGCTCTGTATTGATTAATCCATCTCATTTCAAGTGCTTGTTGATTCAGTGTTGAGGCAAGTGTTGACCAAGATTTTATTGGTATTGCTCCAACAAATACAGGGTCTGGTCTGCTCTGCCTCATGGCCCTGTTTGCCATGAAGGGCCTTTGTGGCAGCCATGGGCCAACAGAGATGCCTTGGTGTGCTCTGAGAATGATCTGTGTGGAGTAGCCAGCTGTAAGGTGTAGGAGCTAATTGCATGGGCATACATGACTCTTCCACACTGGATAAGACTGCTCTCTGGTTTGAGATGGTTTGCTTCAAGAGCAGCTTCCTAGACACTCGAGTAACTTTCAATTGTTGGTTCAGGTTTTTAAGAGTCAGATCTGAAGTTGGATACAAACACTGTAATGCACAGGGATAAGGCATAAGCAGAGCAAAATAAGCATTTGATTCCAACTGGATGAGAACCCAAGGGAACTCACAGAGTGAGGGTGGGAAAGGGGCTGCCTATCTCTGCATGCCCTGCAGGTGCTGAAAGGGTAGAAGAACAAGTTTCTTGGCCAGAGTATATGACAAATTTTTGACTGTTGATTAATTCCAAATCCCTACTTTGCTTTACTGTTGCAGATGAATTCTCCACACTCTGTGGAAGTCAAAGGCCTGGCTTCTTCATTGACATTTATACAGGATTACCAGTTGGTGAGCTGTAATTTATATTTTGAACTAAATTCCATGCTACCTCTGCCCAGGGAAGAGGGGAGGTTTGTTTTCCCAGTTGTTTATGTTTTCATGGGAGGAATAACAATTAAACAGTGTAATGGAGTTCAACCCTGTTTAAGTCCAACTTGAGTGCAAACTTTCTGCCTGGCTATTCCTAGCTGGCAGCAGTGACTGTTGCTGCTTGTAATCAAGGCAACACAGAGCTCCAAAGAAACTGTAATCAGGGCTGCAGGAGCAGGGCACAGATACTGGGAAAGAGAGGTCTGGGAGTAAGGCCAACCAGCATTTGGTCTGAGAGGAACTGGGAGTCTTTCCTTCAAACTAAAGCAAGATTTAGTCTGACATTTCACATCAGTTCCCCTGGGTATTGGTTTGACACAAAAATCCTTTTTGCTGCTCAGCTGGAATATTTCTCACATATGTTATTGTGTGTTACATTTGAATCGTGAGTAACAAATTGCAAAACAAAAAGAGGGAGAGAATGAGGAATTCTAGGACAAGGAATTGAGTAAATCCCTAATGGGACTCCCTTTTGTTTTTATTCACACTAAAATGCAAATGAAAAGCAGATAATGTTCCCTGTAACAAACAGAGATGGCATATAGGCAGTAATCAGATGCTTTAGCATGAAGCTGTTGCTGTGATGCAGTGTTTAACTAGTTAGATGAAAATATTTCTAGTAAAGTGGGGAATGTAATTTTTAAAGAGGTTACAGAAATGTACAATATAGATTATTTATGGGGTCATTTCTTGGAAGCAAAGTTTCTCCTTCTAGCAGTTAGCATTAGTGCAAATTGTTGCAAAGTCTCCTCAAGCTAATTGGGCCATTCATCAGCATCAGCAGGGAGCCCTTGGATCTTGCTGACATGAACAGGTAAAAGCTGCAGCTGCAGTGTTTGACATGTGTGCAGGGGTGCTGCAGGCTGCTCTGTCCGTGCTGCCACAGCACAGAGCTGTGCAGTTCAGCAGCCAATGGAAACAGAAGGGCCACCAGTGCATCCAGGGCGTGCAGGGCTGTGCTGAGGCTGGTGCACACACAGCTTTTCACAGCTGTGCAAATCACAGCTCTCCCTGCTGTTTGGGAGTGAGGCTGTGGCACTCAGCCTGCTGCTCTGCACAGGGGTTCCTCATGTCCCTGACACCTGCAGGCACAGGATCAAGGGAGAGCCCTCTCTGCAGGGGCAGTGCTCTGTGTACCCTCTAATATTTGCTCACAGTCCACTGATGTTACTCTCTGTTTGGATTAAATTTCTATATAGTTACTCCAGGTGTTTGTTTCAGAAACAGAGGTAGTTTAGTTTTTACTCATCCTATATATCAAAGGACTCCAAATTACAGAATCTAATGTAGAAAATTAAAGATTGGATCAAGAAGAAAAATTTAAAAAAAAACAAAACAAAACAAACAAAACCACAACAACATTAGCTGATGGAATCTCCTGTTAGCTGACAATCCCACCATATTCTATGTCTGTGTATCTCACGGTACTAAGATTTACTGAAGGCAGAGGCTTTGGAGGAGTGTCTGAACTCTCTCATGTCAGAATAATAAGATGTGTAAGGACCCAACAGGAAAGACATATAATTGTAATAGCAGCTGGGTTTTTTCCTGCCAAAATCAGTTACTTAACTGGAGTGTATATAAAGCATTGGCAAGCCCTGGCTGCCTGGCTTAATCAATCTAATTAATAGCACGTTGGCAGCACTTCAGATATTACCTGTCACTGGCACCTTCAAATGGTTACATAAGACCCTGAAAGTATTTTCAGATTAACTAAGGTGAAACAGTGCAAAACTAATTCTTGTAACCGTTTGCATTCAGTCCTGCTCTCCTGTTTTAAACCAAGGCCAGTTCCATCATCTCTCTGTTTGGCTCTTCCCAACAAGTCCAGTGTGCCATTTGGGAAGGTAATGAGGTTCAGCGGGGCTATGGGTGGGACATATGAGGAAGGACGTGTGATACCCTGTGCATTCCTCTGTAGCAGGATATACCTTCAGCACAGTGTAAGACTCAGAACCTGAGAAAGCAGGAAATACTTAATGTTTACAGAGTTTGGAATGAGTCATTCACTGCTCAGTTGGGAACATTCAGATGCTTGCATTATATATTTGATAATTATCTTAAAGGGTAAAGGATTTGCATTGGATCTTCTGTAGTAGAAGATTCCATGAAGTGCTCAACACAAGTATTTAAAAAAAATTATTCTTGCAGATATTGATGAATGCAGAGAGATTCCTGGAGTGTGTGAAAATGGGATCTGTATAAACATGGTTGGCAGCTTCCGATGCGAGTGTCCTGTGGGTTTCTTCTACAATGACAAGCTCCTCATCTGCGAAGGTAGAGTGCTGCCCTCATTCAGAGAAGTGGTGTTTCACCAGCTGCCAACTCAGACTGGCAAATCAGAGTCTTGATGGGCATCCTTAACGGGGGGATAATACTGGTGTCAGTGTAATAAGTCTGTGTTAATTCAGACATTTGGAATTCTTTTAAACACCACATTTTCTGTCAGACCATCTGAAGCCTTGCAGGTACATGAGTCAGCAGTCATGGGAAGAACTATCTTTTTTCACATTTGACAGTAAAGCCAAGAAAAAAATAGTAGTCTTGAGTCAGATCATGAGCATAATTTTTTTAATTCCAAAGTTGTTTTTTTTTCCTAATAGAACAAATATTTTTGTAAAAAATATAAACAGATTTTTGGGATTTTTTTCCCCTAGTTTAAACATTTCCTAGCATTATATTAATCAGTTTAATGAAGAAACTGAAGGTAGTGAGTGTATGAGTTGCTTTTATTCTCTGGTCTATGTTATGACTGCTGGCAACATGGGTGCTGCAGGCAAGGCATTCAGAGCTTTGAGTAAAAGCTTCTTCTGTGTGCTGCTTCCAAGTGAAACCCAGTTACATTTCTAGGGAGACAAAGTTCTCCTTCTGCAGCAGCTGAAGTAAGGAAATTTGATCAAAATTTTTTGCCTAGAGCTTTGTGATGGTGTTTACGTTGAAAGCTGTACACTAAAAAAAATACACTTTTGACATTTTTCCACTGGCAGCTTATTGTAAAAATCCAATTCCTCTTTTGTCTTGGCAGATATTGATGAATGCCAGAACGGCCCAGTTTGCCAGCAAAACGCCGAGTGTGTGAACACAGCCGGGAGCTACCGATGTGACTGCAAACCTGGCTACAGGTTCACGTCCACGGGGCGCTGCATGGGTGAGTGCCTGGGACACGAGGGCATTGGAAAAACATCCCTCCTCTCCTGAAAGCTGGTATTTCAGGAGATGATCTGAGCTTCAAGAACTTTTCTCTCAAAGTCCTTTAGGGCATCCCATAAACATTAAGGTAATTCCAGGCCCACCCCACAGATGTACAAATGGGAGTTGAAAACCTCAGTAGGTGTTTGTCTTTCACTTCATCCCACTAAATGCAAGCATTTTTCTTTAGATCTTGTCATATCTAGGAAGGGAAGACCCTTTGATTCACTACCTTCCTGTATATTCTGATTTTCATTATGATTTTCTGTATGTGTTTTAGCAATTTATTTTTCACTTGTATTTTTACAAATAATTCCTTGCTTGTTTTAGGAGCCTCTGCTGATAAGGTAGACTTACCTACGTGCCTGTATACAATAACTTACTTGAAAAGTTTATTGTTGAACTTCCTAACTTTGATACAGATTTAAACGGGGCCCATAACATTATTTTTAAGTACTCACTGTGGGGGACTGCAGTTTTCTAATCTATTTGCTCTTTCTTATAACATCTTAGTCCAGAGAGGAATTCATGTTATCTTTCTTACTTGAAGATTTTCTGAGACTGCAGTGGGCCAAGCTGCTGTAAATATTATATACTATATACATTTCTGAACAAAATAAGAATTACAACGGAAGCTGGTAACATTATCATTGGATTTTTGCTTCTGAGTAGTTGAGTTTTAGGAAGTGCACTTTTCCCTGCAGTGCAGTTCTTCATTGTTTAGTGTGACCCTTGAGGGAAAAGGGTGTAGGGGAAATCAGAACAGCACTATGAGAACTAAAACTTTGCTTTGTTAAGCTATGTAGTGGCACATGTAAATATTCAATATGTTCCTAATGTAATTGTTGTTGTTAAGGGTTCATTACAGCAGTACAGGAAGAGCAAGGGAAGGTTCTGATATGAGTTACAATTCCAAAGATGAATTGGCACAAACAGTAACACTTCCCTGTATTTTGCTCTTATTTTATATTTGGTGAAAGTAAAGTTACACAATTAGAGTAAAAATAAAAGTGGTTGATAAAGTGCGTGATCTAGCAAAGGAAGGAAATTCCCAATCACTCTGCTGGGAGCAGAGAGTGGCAAGCACCTTGCAGTATTGGATCAGCCATGCTACTGCATGGAAAACGCTCACACACCAGGAGTTTATGTGCTATTGAGTCAAACCTGATATATTACAGCCATTGGTACTGGGAGTACTGCATTTATCTTACCTTCGTAATAGCATTCTTATGGTGCTCTCTGTTGTGGTAAAAGAAATTATTTTTCTTATAAGTAGTTTTTCGCATCACTGTTCATTTGCCCACAAAGCATAGTTTGTCTTTTGTCTCTGCTCTCTTGAGCTGTGAAGATTTTTCATAAGCTGGCTTTCCTTCTGCCTCCTTCAGACTCTAATTAGCAATGACATTGGGAGAGCTTGGTCCTCAGTGCACTCCCATCCAGAGTTACTCACAGCCCCATGTGATCTGCAGAGATCCTGGGGATGGGGCTGTCAGGATCATCTATGTGCTGATTGTCCCTGTGCCAAGTACAGTGCAGGAAAATGAATTTTAGTACATGAAGTTCTTTGCAATTAGGAACAACTTGACTCTTATTTTTGCAATGATCTGGGGATGGTTTGCTGAGAAACTGCATCAGCTTGGCTTAGATTGCATATAAAAGGAAATTACTGAGCACTAGAGCCTAATCAATTTTAATACAAGCTCATGGGAGCACCTCAGTTCTCATATTTTGGACCTGCAGCATAGGAAGGAAGGAAGCATATTGAATCAAACCGGCTCTTGGAGGTGATGAGGTCAACAGAAACACCTCATTTGATGTTTCTGATTTGTCATGGATAAAACCATGCCAGAGAGCAAACATTTTGTTTGGTAACGTTTTATTTCATTTACTATCGATAGAATCCTGGGTTCTGCCTGAAAGCATTTCTGACAAGAGCAGCAGGAAGCAGTCGGCTGTTGAACAAGAGATGCCCTGCCATTATAAGGCAGCAATCACATGCAGACAGGAGAGCTTTCCTCCTTCTCTGCAGATTTATACAAAATGTCCCCTGACTCCAGGGGGGTAACTCTTCTTGCTGTTGAGCTCTGTCCCGTTTATAGGATCACCACATTTTGTGGATTTTGCGACACATGTATGTGTGCCTGTTTTCTCTCTGCATGATAAATATAGTGCCTTTTATCTCTCTGTAAGCCTAGTGAGAAAAGTGAAGAATGCAAGCTGCAATTCATTTGCCTCTTTCATATCTCCTGCAGTCAATATAGGGCCCTCAGACAAGACCCTTTCCGTGTCATTAATTCTGCTTTTCAAAGCCGTGGTGATATGCTTTCCCTCCAGCAAGATTTGCTAAATATTATTTTTATGCTAATTTTTTTTCAGGTCCACAAGTACTGGAAGAGGTAATTTACATGCAAATAAGCCCTTTATCTGGGATATACTTGGTAATGTTTTTGTCATTAATAAATTAAAAAGACTGTTTTAAGTTAGGCCATGCGCTGGATACTCTCTTGGTTGCTGCTAATACATCTTTCCAGCCTTGTAGTTTAGAAGCCTTTAACTTTCACTGCACCTCTTTGTTTTCAGATCGGAATGAATGTCAAGAAATTCCCAATATCTGCAGCCATGGGCAGTGTATTGACACTGTTGGAAGTTTCTACTGCATTTGTCACAATGGATTCAAAACCAATGATGACAGGACAATGTGTATAGGCAAGTATATTAATTTAAACTGAACTTAAGCTCCCATTAAGATAGTTACTAAGTCTGTCCTCTGTAATAAGGAGTTGCATTACAATATCTGAGATCGAGAGCCATTTACCACCAGAAAAAGGTGCAAAACTGCTATTAGAGGTGATAAAAAGCTGATACTGAATGAAAACCATCTCATTAGAGTGAACCTTTAAAGTTACATATCCTGTCTAATTAACTGCTAATGCTTTCATTTGGGAAGAAAGTATTTCATTCTTCTTAGAATTTTCTGGAGCATCTTGTGTAATTTATTCCTTTAGGCAAGGAAATAATAGATTAATACTGCAGTTGTACATGGCCTACTTGTTAATAGTGTGAATGAAGGGTAGATTTCTTGCCAGAAAATAGTATTTTTCAGAAACAATCATTTTCATTAACAAGGGAATTTTGTATTTAACCCATTCACATTTGGCAATTCTGTGTTTTATGAACAAATTGAGATTTCAGAATGCCTACAAATAAAGATAGCTTAGACTTACTTTGGGAAGGCTGATATAGAAGCCAGTAAAATAAATGTTTGTTGGATCCTTGATTATTTTTGTAGATGTTAATATCAAGTGTGTAAACCTGTGTAAAATCTTCTTTTTGGGAGACAGGTCAATCTTTTCCCAGGTCTATTCAATCTGTTGGCAGTGGATTATTTCTCTTCTGTTCCTTGGTAGATATCAATGAGTGCGAGAGAGACGCCTGTGGCAATGGCACCTGCAGGAACACCATTGGCTCCTTCAACTGCCGCTGCAACCTGGGCTTCATCCTATCCCACAACAACGACTGCATAGGTGAGGAGTGCTGAGACCAGGCACGAGTTCCTGAGACTTTCTGCTTTTAGTAAAAGTGCCACAAGTACCATCTTCTCTTTCGCGTGACCTGCGTGATTAAAGACAAAACCGTATTTCGTCAGTCTCAAAAGGCCTCTTTGATTATGCATTGCTCACTCTTCTAGAGCTACTTGAATGTTGGAAAAAGATACAGGAACATTTGATTTTTATTCCTGCTCTGACAATTTTCTAAGATAAGAATTTCCCTTCACTTGCTTTTGAAACAGGATTTTGTTATCAGTTATTTTCTTGATATGGTGGAAACAAATCTCACCAACCCAGTTTCCATTGTTGCTGATGTTTCTGACATCTTTCAATGTTGTTTTTCTTAGACGTGGATGAGTGTGCAAGTGGAAATGGAATGCTATGCAGAAATGGTCAGTGTGTGAACACCATTGGCTCCTTCCAGTGTCTCTGCAATGATGGCTATGAGGTGGCTCTGGATGGAAGAACTTGTGTTGGTGAGTGCTTTCTTTTAGTGTTGAAAAAAAGTGCAGCAAACCTCAAGCAGATATGGTTAGTTAAACAGTCAGAGAAAGCTGTCACACTGCCATCGTTGTACCTAGCAGAAGAAAACAATGACTGGGGGACAAGAAGATGACTTCTCTCCCGCTCCTGAAAAGTTCCACCTTCAGTTAGATGGAATCAAAAGTAAAGCAATCTCCGTCAGAGATTTAATGCGATAACTGCAATTACTTCAAATAAATTCTTTTCTTTTTTCTAGACATCAATGAGTGTGCACTGGAGCCTGGAAAATGTTCACCAGGCACATGTCAGAACTTGGATGGCTCATTCAGATGTATCTGTCCTCCTGGATACATCCTGCAGAATGACAAATGTGAAGGTGTGTACAGAACAATCCTTCTTCTGTCCCTTTCTTAGCTGTTCACAATTGTTACCTATTTCCTGTGCATTTAAATGTGAGTCATGTTTAATCTTTTGTGGCATTCTACAGTTCTAAACTGTAATCACTAGTAAGTCTCTCACTTCCTAGAAAAGGTCTCACCAACATTTATTTGAACCAAAACTACTTTTTCTGAACCCTAAAAAAATATAATTCCAGGCTATTTCCTTGGTGGTACATTGCTGAAGTTTGCCCATTGCCTGAGGATTTTAAAACTTAACTGTGGATTTCGCACTTGGTTTACTGCATCCTCTTTCTGTTCTTTTTTGTTGGGCTTTTTTGTTTGTCAAATATGATAGACACCAGTGATGATTTAAAATTGCCCTTTATGTAGTACAGCTGCCAGTGTAAATATTATTATTTCTGATGTCTTTAATTACTTTTTTTACAGACATTGATGAGTGTGTGGAACAACCAGAAATTTGTGCCCTGGGCACATGCAGCAACACTCCAGGCAGTTTCAAATGTCTGTGTCCAGAAGGCTTTGTATTGTCTTCCACAGGAAGGCGATGCCAAGGTAAGTTCATTCCTGTTTTCTGGCATTTCAAAATTCATTTGCTGTTTCATCAAAGCCTTCTTAGCGAGCTGTTTCTAATACAGCAGGAAGGCTCTGGACTCAAACAGTGTTTTTCATAGGGAAAACATGATAATTCTGTAGCTGGGGCCAGGTTCTGTCTTGCCCTAACATCTGTTTTTCATTAAACAGAACATTCCAATAAAAGGGTTGAAGATAATGTTAAATGCACCAGGTTGAGCAAAGAAATTATGTTGTCCTGAAATCCTTTCTTGCACCCCTGTAAGCAACGCTGGGTCTACCTGGACTCTTTGCAGACAGCAACAAGACACAGAGATGGAGCATGAATACAGACAGGAGACTAAAGGCAGCATTTTAAGGCTCTCCTTAACATGTACCATATTCACCATAACACTTGTTATATGCTGATCTTCTCTGCGTATGTGTAGGTGGAAAAATAGATTGTTGGGAAAAAATTTGCAGGCAATGTGGTGTGGTCAATAAGCACCCATCTGCTTAGGGAAGTTGGAAGTGCCTTTTGGCTTCCAGATTACAGCATGCGCAGTTCAGAGCCCAAACATGGGCACTAACAGATCACATGCTAAAAGCTGAATATCTAGTAATAAAAAGCCACAGGTTAGTTTCTTTTGTATATAAAGAACAAGCACAAAAAATTAGGGAGTGAGTTACTTTAAAGGCTTTGGAAATGATTAAATAGATACAGCATTAAATGTCCTATACACTGTGCACAGTGGGAGCCACAGATGAGTAAGACCTTTGTAAGGACCTCTGTAGTTTTGTTTGGCACAGAGCAGTGATGCTTGTTGACACCATAGCGAGTTCTTCACTTCACAGTGGGCTAAATGAAATTGTGGTTTTGGTAAAAATGAATCCAACCTGCAGTAAACATTCATCCAAGTCTTCAAACCACCATGCAGTTTGGCACAGTTACTTCGCTCAACATCAAGAAAGCATGTTTTAGCTGTGTTTATGTAGCTTGTATATGTGAAATTTCTTCAGTCTGAGGGTGTTCTTTTCTTCAGGTAAGAAGAAAACAAATCACAAAAACCCACCAAGAAACAAAATGATAATGATAATTAAAACGTGCAGCCAAAACTTCTACTTTTTCAACACGGTCTACTGTTCCACACAATGTCAGCAGAAAATGCACACTTGTGTATGAACTTCAAAAGGGCTTCTCGCCATGCCCTAAAGAGGACTGTTCTTTTTTTAAGTATCTCAGGCCAAACAAAGTTTTGTTTAAAACTTCCCATTACCTAGGGCTTTGTTAAAACCTGGACATTGCCCAGCATTGATGCTGCAGCCGGAAAACTGGATGAGCAGCTGCTTCCATAACTGCCCTGCTGCTGTCCCACTGCCAGCACAGAGAGCTGCCAGCTCCCTGCCTGCTGCATGCTTGTAGGCTGTGATCTCAGCTCTGTCCAGCATCCTGGTTACCCAGCCTCAGAGAAGAAAATGTAGTGCCACAGGGAGAGTTTGCTTTGTTTGTGTGTACCTCCGGAAGAATGAGGAAGGAAAGGGCTCTTGCAAATTGCCTCTCATTTTAGCTCTACACAATATTGCCATTGCAAGTTGATTAAAATCTCTTGACTCGAGTGTTTCTTACTCTAGTAATAGAATATAAATTCATAAGGCAATATTCAGTTTTTTCAAAGAGGAGTGAGGTTAAGAGGACTGTACAGCCCTTCCATTTCTGCAGGACCAAAGAGAAAAACCCTTGCTGAAGTAGGAAACGTTCCCATAGCTTTTCTTTACCGAGGTAGGGATCTTCCCTCCTCATTCAACTCTTTCACAGTCAGCGACAATGATGGTCCCTATTAACAGAGCTAGATGGAAGTTGGGAATTTTGGTGGGGATATCCTGTAATTTTGCAGTTAACACTTCTAAGTTAAAATCGTGCCAAGGTTACCCTAACTGCTCATAACAAGTTTTTTTTCTCCATGCAGATCTGAGAGTGAGCTACTGCTTTACCAAGTTTGAAGATGGCAAATGTTCTGTGCCAAAGTCCCGAAACCACTCCAAACAAGAGTGTTGCTGTGCCTTAAAGGGGCAGGGATGGGGAGATCCCTGTGAGCTCTGCCCAGAGGAAGCAGATGGTGAGTTATTGACAAGCTTACCATACTGCCTCACTGAACTGAAAGGAGATTGAGATTCTTTTAAGAAGGAATTTTGAAAAATAATTTTCTGGAGGTGTTTAACTCCAGTAATTGTCATTTGTCCCTGTAAAGTAAATGCCACTGCAGTCTCAAAACCCACATTCCTTGAACAGTCAGATATGAAACCTATTCCTTCTTTGCTTATAGATTTATTGCAGTGAGTAGGTCCTGGACATTTTGCTATGAAGATATCACATACAGAAAGTAGAAAGCAGCAAGTAGTTCCTTGATATGCTCTGAGTGGCAAGTCCTGCACGACACAAATGGAATTCTTCTAATTGTAAATAGGTATAGAAAGAGGGGCCATGAACATGAAATCTAATTTTAAAAAGATCCCAAACAGTTAAACTAGATCTGCATCTGAATTTTTTTATTAAGAAAACATAGATTTGCAATCTTATCAATGTGAATAACTTGAAAAAATAGCAGAGGATAACAAAATGAGGAAGGAAAGCCTCCCTGGACCATTGCTAAAGAAACACTTTCCTTTGTTGGTATCCTTTTTAAGGCTGAGTCAGTCGACATCAAGTCACTCAACAGGCCTCTGTAGCATCATGGTGCAATTTGCTGGATGGACTCTAATTCGTGCTGACAAATGCGGTTAACAGCATTACTGGTTTCAGCAATACACGATTGCAGTTCATTTCATTCATTAGTCATGTAGATGTTTTGCAGAAAATCCTCACATAAGCCAAGGTTAGAAAAGAGAATTAGAAGTGCCAGTTGCAATATTCCTCCTAGGCCTATTGCCTGTGCATGTTTCATTCTGTTGACGTGGACCATGTGAACCAAAGTCAGTTGAAAAGCACAGCATATGTTGCAGCATTTCCTTGAAGTGTCAGCACATGTATTTTTCACAGTCCAAACTCTCTCAATGGATAACAAGGCCGTTTTTCTCATGTTTTAAAAAAGAAATGGCTTTAAAGAGAGCTGAGTCTGGATTAAATCATGCCTTCTTCAGAAAATGCAGGAAATTTTACTTTTACAACAGAAAAAAATGGAGTCACTACTATTGATACTTCTAAGCTAGAAATACTGCATTAATTTATTTCTTAAGGAAGTTAAATACAGCAGCTATACTGCTGTATAAAATCACAGGATTTTATACATATGCATAGAGGAGATTGGATGAAATGTAAAGAAAACATACAGTTTCTGCACGAATATAAAATTATAAGTTTATATATTTATCTGCTTTTTTTCTGAACCTGGAGATGAGGAGGATGAACTGCTAGTGGTAGTTATGTGTAGCTTGTGAGGAATGCTGATTCCCAAGATAGAATTTAACATATTGTTTGATTTTTACGGGTTTTCTTCAGAGGCATTCAGACAGATTTGTCCATTTGGAATTGGCATCCTTGTTGGACCTGGTGATGCAAGACTGGGTAAGTGCCTGAACTGCATGGTGCCATTTTTGCATCAGTGCCCCTTTTTCATCTATAAGCCAGTATCCCTTTCAATTGAGAATAACACCTCTGCAATTATTTCCCAAAGCCATGAACTGTGGAAACTTCTATACTTTTTATTTTCCCCAATTTATCATAATGATTTCAAATTCCAGCCTAAACATCTCAAATATCAGAAATTAAACTTCTTTTAGAGCTAGCAAACTTACGTAGGATCTAGAGAATGGATCTAATGTCATGTAGCATACTTGTCTTTTTTTATACAATATATGTAGCCTGTTTACAGTAAATGGTTTTAATCCTCCAAGTGCAAACCACAGTTTCCCAGATCCCTTCAGTACATTCTGTTCTCTCCCAAGACAAACAGCACTTCAGCCTTATTGGCAAACATTTGCATTTAAGGAGCACTGGATGACTACTGCTTTTCATATCTGCTGCTCTCCCTGTAGCCCCAGTCAGAGAGGTTTATATCTGACATTTTTCAGTCAGTTTCTTTCCTGCATTCTGAAAGCTGGCCTGCAAAAAAATTCTGTGCCATAATCCTATTATGTCTTAATAGCCTATTAAGAATTTAAATATTAGTATTTTTTGTAATCTCATGAACATTTCTTGCCAGAGCACTTGTTCTTTGAGAGAATTCTAAAAGCACATGAATCCAGTTGCACTTACTGTGTTGTTTGTATTTCTGGTTAAGATGTGGATGAGTGCCTTGATCCTGATAACTGTAAATTTGGGCAGTGTATCAACACAGATGGGTCTTTCCGCTGTGAATGTCCATATGGTTACATCCTACAAGGAGCAGAATGTGTGGGTAAGTATTGCTGCTCCAGCTTCCATTTAAAAGATTTTCCTGGGTTGCTAAGTATGGCCTTAAGAAGCAGTGGGGTTGTTTTATTCTAACACTATGGAGTCTCCACCCTTGCTGGTGCTTAAACCTGCCAGGGCAGGGCCTGAGCAATCTGCTCCAAGTTGGTCTGGCTCTGGCTGAATGTTTGACCCAGATAACCTCTGGCAATCCCAAGTTATTCAAGGAGTCTATGGTTCTAATACAGTAATTTATGTGAGTTCTTGCATTTTCTGCTTTTCTGATTGTCCATCAACAACATAGATTTTATATCATTTGGATTGAGTATAACCTTGTATTTTTGCCTTGGTCTAACTACTTACAGATACTGATGAATGTGCTGTTGGAAACCCATGTGGAAATGGAACTTGCAGGAATGTGATAGGAGGCTTTGAATGCACCTGTGTAGAAGGATTTGAGCCTGGGCCAATGATGACCTGTGAAGGTGAGCCTCCCATGTGTTAAAGACACCTGTTGTAGTTGTGTTCCTTGATTTTGAAAACAGTTGAGGGGAGTAAAGCAGCTTTAAAAATAAAATATGGATACTTGGAACAATACTTCTTTATCTGAAACAGGAAAATGGGCTCCTTCCTGTATCCACCTTGAACTGTGGTATGATTTTCTAACTGGAGCTGAGGTGGACAGACTTTCAGGTGGTATCTACTAAGGGATTGCCCAGAGAGGAGCCTGCTGGCTGCAGTATCTTCAGAGCAGTTCCCAGAAGTGCTGCTTACTGTGTATATGGTTTTTGCCCACCTCATTGAGTAAGGGGACTCACTGTGGTGATGAAGATAGGAAATGGGCTGCTTGAGTGAGTTGTGGAAGAAATTGGCAACAAACGAGAAAATACAAACACAGTACTCAACGCCTAGGCTGAATATTTTAAATGCTTTGGTGTCTCATTTCAAAAATTAAAATTTGAAAATGCACAAAGAGAAGTAAGGAAGATTAGAGGTATAGAAGGGACACTCAGAAAATAAATTAGAATTTTTCAGTGTGGAAAATGTGGTTGAAGAGATTTTGTAAAGCCACAAGTGGTAAAGGTACCAAAAATAGAGGGACCATGTTAGACAAACCAAAGCAAACATTTTTATATGCATGGTACTTATTTAAGTTGTGGAACCCTTTGCTGCAAAATATTAGTGAGGCCACAAGTATAAACTGACCCAGAAAGAGATTATACAAATTTGTGTGGGAATCCATCAGTGGAAATTAAGCTTGATAGTTTGGTTGTGGCTTTTGGCTGTGGAAAGCCTTAAACTGAGAGGCTGTATCAGGGGGAAGATCTCTGCATACATGGTACGAGATTTTTTAAATTCATCTCCTCTGTTACAACCAGGGAGAGGAGAATGTCCCAGGACGTTCTGACACTGTCCTCTGACTTGACACAGCTGTTCCTGAATAATCTGCCACAATTTATTTCTTTGCAAGCCCATGCAAAAGAATGCTTCTATTTTTGCATCAGATTGCATTATTTTTATGTACAATTAGAACTTCATTCGCTTCCCTGTGGCATTTGGGTAAAAGCTTAAATTGCAGAGGAGGAGTTAGCAGAGTGCATAAACATCACCATGTAGCTGTAATTACTCAAGTAGTCCACACCGTATGTAAATGAACTTCAAAATAACATTTCTAGTAAGGATACTGTTTTATGGAATTCAGTTTATGAAGAGGCTGAATTAGTGCATATAGAATTTAAATATCCAACCATTAAAACAGACCCAAGATGTGGAAAAGATATAGTTTTAACTGAGCAAGTATTTTGGCAGCATGTATCTGAAAATTATTCCACTGCCTGCTTGCTGCTGAACTTACTGAAACTTCAGGTAGCTGTGCAAACATCCTGGTGTGTCTGGTGCCTGCTTCTCTACAGAAATCCATGAAGAGCAGAACCAAGAGTAGAACCAACAGCTGTCCCCAACTATTAAAATTTAGTCCTCAGTAAATTGGGATGTGTGGTATTGCCTGTACCTAAATCCTGTGTGCTCAAGTCTGCTGAGATTTTCACAAGTGTTTCCCTTCCCCCTGGTCTTTGTGGCTCCAAATGCAGATGTCAATGAGTGCATTCAGAACCCTCTGCTCTGTGCTTTCCGCTGCGTGAACACTTTTGGATCCTACGAGTGCAAGTGCCCCGGGGGGTACGTTCTGCGGGAGGACCGGAGAATGTGCAGAGGTAAAGCTCCTACAGACTCTCACAGTTATGAGATATTGATTTCAATTCCTGCAGGGGCAGGGCTCTGACTCACTGCACCGCTGGGCCAGAGTTTTAATCCCAGGAAGTAACTGAGTCAGAAAGAATTTGGGATGAAATTCTATGGTTTGCGTTATGCATTTGATTGTACTAGGCCTGTCCTGCCAGTAAATTTACACATCTGCCTAAAGTGAGGTCATATCAGATGATGTGGTTTTGTCTTGCCCTAAAAATGGGCATTTGGGAGAAATCAATTTGCTCAAGGCTAGTATATTTTATGGCTGGTTTAGAACAATAAATGTATGTGTAGGGTTTGATTATGATTGAGATTCCAAAGTCAGAATTTACTGTTGTGAATTTCCAGGATCATGCCCCTGTATAATAAAGTCTAAACCTTGTGTTTTAGATCAGAATGAGTGTGAAGAAGGAATTCATGACTGCGACTCAAAACAGATGGAATGCAAAAACCTAATTGGCACCTATATGTGTATCTGTGGGCCTGGTTATCAGCGCAGACCAGATGGGGAAGGCTGTATAGGTAAGTGACACTGAAGTGTTGAAGCTCTTGAAATACACAGTTCCCCAGCAGGGCTAGAAATTTTTGATTTAACAAGGTGTTAAGAAACTCAGGGGCAGAACTGCACAACTACTTGTGTAATGGATCTATTGGTGCTGCACACACTTAGTTTTGCTGTTCTGGTGTACAGATCCGTGTGCAGTGAGTGGAAAACCTGGCCGTGGGTATCTTTACAATCAGTTTGTGCTGCTGCTGAATGCTCTGGGGGAAGAAGGTGGGGATTTGGGTTTGCTGCTGTAGGCTTCTTTATCTCTGCTAGCATGAATGAGAGTAGATCTGAATTTTTTTAAAACCTTGGATGGCATTCAGAAGTGCAGCTGTAACTATGAAAATTTTAAAAGTGAGGAATGTACTGCAGATGTAATATATAAAACAATTGTGAGCTAGATGGCCATCTTTCCCGTGCAAATGGAATAAAAGAACCTTTAAAATACAAGAAAAAGAAAAAAATTCAAGTTTAACTAGGCAGCATGCACAGTATAAGAATTCCATACCAACCTCTCTTACCTACATTAATCTAATAATGGACTTGATTTTTGTCATGAAATTTCAAAAACGCAGATGAGAACGAATGCCAGACCAAGCCTGGGCTCTGCGAGAACGGGCGCTGTGTGAACACGGTGGGGAGTTACAGGTGTGAGTGCAACGAGGGATTCACCGTCAGCGACAGCCAGGACGAGTGCCTTGGTAAGTCCCCGTGCGCCTGAAGGAGCACTGGCACTGCAGCAATGAGGGCTGGAAATAAACTTACAAATGTATGGTGAGAAAACTCACTTTCGAATTTACATGCCTTGGGGAAAGGCCCTTTATATGTGGGTATCCTCTTGCAATTTCCTTCTTCCCATGCTCGCCATATCCCTGTCTCAGTCAGTCCAGTGGGGGTGGCTTGCTATGAGTGCTGACTGTTACATGGTTTCAGTCGGCCAGGAAGGGCTCTGACATTTCTTTGGTCCTGATTTTCAGCCAGGGCTTTTCCCCTAGGTTCAAACAGAAACATACCTTTTTGTAAGCATATTGTAACTTTGTGCCTTCCACCTTTTGCTAAATTTCTTGTCTTTGTTTCCCTTAGATGTCATTCTCTCGTTCTTACTGCTGGTACTCTTTCACTCTCAGTTCCACAGTCTCAGGGTGAAGTATGCCCTTTCTGTTATATTTCTGACTAAATTCCCAGTATCTCATGACCCTCTGGAATTTACCGTTAGGATTCTCTGAGATGCACAATTTGTCTTCCAGACAACAGGGAGGGCTACTGCTTCACTGAAGTCTTACAAAGTATGTGCCAAATCGGATCGAGCAACAGGAACGCTGTCACCAAGTCCGAGTGCTGCTGTGACGGTGGCCGAGGCTGGGGTCAGAACTGTGAGGTCTGTCCCTTCCCAGGCACTGTGGCCTTCAAGAAGCTTTGCCCTCATGGCCGAGGATACACATCCAGTGGAGCAGGTACTTTTCATTAAATGAACTCCTAGACGATGCCAAATTAACTGATAAATTATAAACTCTCTTTTTGTGTATTTTAAGACTGCAGGGTTCTAAATGTTTTGGGTATTTTGGCCAAAATTTTCTGAGATTTTTCATGTTGACCAAGTATAGTCCTTTGGGAGGAAGGTGCACAGCCAAAGGCCCTGGATGATGAGGCATCCATCCCATCTTGGCAGATACTTGCTTTATGTCCTAGTTGACTGACATGCCCTCGAATGGAAATTTGCACTCTCACATGTGAGCGTGTTGCAGGCACATGTTGAGAGCTATTTGTGTACATGAAGGCAAACTGATGTTTGATTTGTGAAGGCTGATACATGATCAGCTCCAGTTGTTCCCCTCCACTTACAACTTGTTCATTGCATAAGAAAGTTACATTAATGCTCTATTGCTTATTTTTCCACTTAACATTTCTCCTTAAATCTGTGCAATATTTCACTATGTTATGCAATTATTTTATGCAAGGTGTGGGTTTCTCTGTGTCAGGTCACAAGAGTCTAGTGAAGCTGTACAAAATTAGTTTTGTTCCAGTGACACTAACCCTTGTTTAATTGCAGATATTGATGAGTGCAAAGTTATTCATGACGTCTGCCGCAATGGGGAGTGCATCAATGAGAGGGGAACTTATCGTTGTCTTTGCAACCTGGGCTATACTACAGACATCACTGGCACTCTTTGCATTGGTAGGTTTTTCCTTGTGGTGTTTGTATATAAAGTTTATTGCTAAGAGAGGACTTGAAGAAGGAAATAGAAAGATTTTGAAAAATGAGAAAATAAAATGTCACTTTTTAATGCTTTGGGGGATCTGGATTTACTTCTGATCTGTCCTGAACATTTTGTAAAACATAATCACAAATCTTGATTTGTGCCAGCACTGAGGTATCTGGTTTTGCTTCTTGTAGATCTGAATGAATGTAATGAGTCTCCAAAACCTTGCAATTTCATCTGCAAAAACACAGAGGGGAGCTATCAGTGTTCATGTCCAAAAGGATACATCCTGCAAGAAGATGGCAGAAGCTGCAAAGGTAAAAATCAAGAAAAGAATTTACTGCAGAAACTGTGTTTCATATGCAAAAATAACTGCAGGAACATTTAAATTATGGAAATCTGTCTCCTTGATTCAAGTATGTGTTTCCACTAAAGACAGTGGAAGTGTCCTGCACAGAATGGAGCTGGTGTTGCAGTTAATTCCTTGTTAATTTGGATGAACTACAGATCCACAGGAATTTTTGCAGTTTGATGGCAGCTGATGTTACAAGATTTTGTAAATAATAATATACGTGATTGTTCTTCTTTTGCTAAGCATGTTGGTTTAAGCCATATAGTTCAATGATAAATGAATCTTACTGGATGCAAAGATGGCCATGGTTTGCAATGCATTGCCCAGCATCAACAGAATTTTTACTACTGCTTTTGCAGCATGCTGGATAAGGCACAGCAGTGGAGGAGAGATTTCAGAATATTTGTTAGACCTCCATGCATTTATATGTCTTGATAGCTAAGATTTTACTAAAATCACACAAATTAGAGCTGCAGATCTAAATTTGGTGTGGAGAGTAACACTCTACTTTGTTGTTTGCATTTCAATATTTCTTTTGGAGTGTGCGTCAGTGGTAGGCCATTTTCCAGTCTCCCAGGCCTCATGAAGATGGTGACTTCCCATTTATTTGCTGAGCAGACATTTATTATGAGAGTGATGTCTGCAATTCAGTGTTAGCGTGGACACTTGTGTAGTTCCCAAGTCCCATTCATTACATGAGGGGCTTCATGTAAGAGGAACTGGAAACCAGTGTGGAAAGGGAGATGGAAATTCAAAAGGTTTTATTTGTTGTTATTAATTTGTAATCACTTCTTTCTGTGTCCAGGGAACATAAGTGAAAGATGTTTTCTTGGATTTTTTAGATCTTGATGAATGTGCAACAAAGCAGCACAACTGCCAGTTCCTTTGTGTCAACACTATTGGGGGATTCACTTGCAAATGTCCTCCTGGATTCACTCAGCACCATACAGCCTGCATTGGTAGGTGATGTGGGAAAGTAGACACAGATTTGGGATTTATTACTGACCCTTACTCCACAACCAAAGTAGCAAGGAGGTAACATCATCTTCCTGAGGAACCAGATGGAAATATAGGCCAGATTCTGATCCTAATCCCACCAAATATGCAAAGAGGTCCCTTTCTCCTTCCTTCCCTTGCTTTCAAAATCTGTCTTTGAATTTTGCACTTGCACCAGCCAGCGAAAACAGCACTTTGTAATTCTTGCCTTACCCCTTCTTAGGCATTGAGCAAAAAAATAGTTCTATTTCTCTTTTTGTAACTCACTGAGATCATGTCAAGGCGTCTTGAAACAACTATGAAGCATCCATTTCTGCCGTTGGCCTCTGAACACATACCCATTGGGTACTTGGAAATGTTTAAACTGCTTCCTGAGAAACACACTTACTGCTCTGCAAGCTGGACCCTGTTTCTGTGTCAGTTTCATGATCCTGTGGTATTGGTATGAATTCGGAGATCAAAAGATCAAACTCCATATTCTTGGTGAAGAAAAGAAAGTTTCCCATCCAGTTACTTTTGTGTTTTCAAATTCCAAAGAAGGCAGTGTTGAGCTACCCTGAAATGCAGAGTGAGAACCTGGGAGGGCAGGGGGTACCTGTGGTACTGATATACCTTTACCTTCTGCCACAACCCTTCCACCATTAGCATGGCCAAAGATCAGCTTTGAAATGACAACTCCAAACTAACACTGAGCTTTGGTTTCCCTCAGACAACAACGAGTGTGCTACTGAGATCAATCTTTGTGGGGCAAAGGGCATTTGCCAGAATACACCAGGAAGTTTTGTTTGTGAGTGTCAACGTGGCTTCTCACTTGATCAAACTGGGCAGAGCTGTGAAGGTGGGTACAACACAGTGCATTTACCTTGGCCTTCTCTTGCTTCCTTAATCTTCTTTCAGCCATACTGTCACCCAAGGAAGGACCTATGGAGTAAGCACCAAAACCTACAGAAGCAAGCATGTAGTTGAAGCAGGGCAGGAAGTACAGAAATTTAGCAAAAAGGCAGTATTTCTCTCCATGGGCCAGAAAAAAAGGATATACTGAGAGATTCTAAAGAGCTGAACAGATATTTTCCAAGGAGACGTAGCCTGGAATGTTTTAGTTTAAGTGTTCTAAGTTCAGTGAACTTCTTTTGACTCATGCATGGATTTCTGAGGGATTCATCAAGGACAGGAAGTCTTGCATCTCCAAGGTGACCTGCTAAAGAGAGAGTTCAAGGGCTGTAGACTTATTCCTCTGTGTCCTTAGAGCCTTCTCCTGGGACTGAGTTTGGGTTGTTTTGAAAAGAGGTATCCTGGGATTTTTGGTTTGGATGCCTGGGTAAAAGCAAGGGTCTGTCTGCTCTGAAGCTGAGACCCTTAGGAAAGCCTTAGGGATCCCATATACAAATGGCTTTCTGCTGTCTGCTCCACAGCAGAATGCAACAACTGAAAATTGTGGCTGAATGTGAGCTTTCCATGGTTTTCAGTCCTGTGTTCCTTGCTGTGAAGCCACAAATCCAAACCCGAAAGGCCCAAAGTGGTCAGGTTTTTGGAAGATCCTGAAAAATACCTGTATACGTGATAAATGAATGTATATGATCATTTGTAACATGTTTTCCAAATACAGCATAATTTGAACCTCTCTCCCAAAACTCAAAGTATGTCTCACCCTTTTAGATGTTGATGAATGTGACGGAAACCACCGGTGTCAGCATGGCTGCCAAAATATAATTGGAGGATACAGGTGCAGCTGCCCACAAGGATATCTCCAGCATTACCAGTGGAACCAATGTGTTGGCAAGTCACTTTTGTGAATTCATACTTTAAAATGTGTGTTACCTTTGTTAGCAGCAAGAAATGAAGGGCAATGCTGCAGTTTGCCATACTTTCTTTTATTAAGTTTAGCAGAATTTCATTACAAATGTGGTCTCCTGTGAGTGGGTGTGAAGCACACAGTAGCCCATATCCTGGTTTAGGTAGTGTTTAAGCACAAAGCTTTTCTTGAGGGTGCTAGAGGTTGTATTAACTTTGAGGAAACTTGTGTTACTCGTGTATTTTGTGGTCTGAACAAAGGAAATCTCACTCAGCTGTGCAATGGTCTCTGCTTGGACAAAGGTCCTGTCTAAGAGTGGATGGTGGATTGAGACTGGCACTCTAAGAACTGCGAGTATGGGTTGTTAAATTGTGAAATTCAACTTCTGGCCCCAAGCATCTCAAATCCTGTTAAAATCCTGCTTCATGTGTGCTTTAGTAATTTTTACAGCACCTGCAGGGAGGTTGCTGTGTTTAAGTGCCTCCTCTGTACAGAATTAACAACTTGTCTTATTTGAGCAAACCTGAAGCTGTTTGTCTAAAGGTGCCTCCTTGAAGCTTTGGTATACAGTTTAGAGCAAGTGTCTACTGAACAATTCTGGTTATAATTAACAACTCCTAGGCTCATAAGTTTATGTTAATAAGTAAATACACTGGTGAGTTAAATGCCTATTTCTTCCCTACCTAAACTTTGTTGCTATGCAAAGTCTCCGAGCCTTCATAGATAGGGTAACCTGTGCAGCAGTATTGGGAAAAGCCTCTGTTTCAGCAATGCAGTAAAGCAGCACGTTCAAACAAGAGAAATATCTCCAGCCCTGGGGGTGTCCGGCTGGACAGGGATGTGACCTTCCATGAGCAGCACACACAGCCTGGGGCAGCAGGAGCTCACACTCACAGTGAGCAGCACACACAGCCTGGGCAGCAGCAATCACAGCGGCACAAGGAGCACACAGGGGGCTCTGTGCGGGTTCCAAGGTCCGGTTTATTCCGTCCCCAGGAGGGTCCAGGGACAAAGGCCCCGAAAAGGGAACCCGGCCCTTAAGTACCGAAGGGGGCGGGGTTTGCAACAACCAATAGGGAGCGGGCTGGGGCGGTGCAATGCTGATGGATGGGTTGGGGAACCAATGAGGAGCGGCAGGAGGAGGGACCAAGGAGAAGGGGCCAATGGGGCATCGAACTGGGGAGAACATTCCAGAGAAATTCCATATAAGGACAAAAGGGGCAAGAGGGCCAAGGGGCCAACTGGGAGAATTAATTTAAATAAATGTGTGTAGGGGCTTGGGGGAGAACTCTGGATCACCCAAACTGTGGAGGATAACACAGCCCTGGGGGCTGTGTTACCAGCAGGCCCTTTCAGAATCCTGCTCAGCAGGCCTACGGGCCTCCACAGAAACAGGAATAATTTTTCCTCTAGTGGCAGTTATGTGCAGTTTTCATTACATTTAATGGGCTTCATCTATGCGGATACCCAGAGATATGTTTGATGACCTCTTTAGAACAAAGGGCTTTATAACTTCTTGTTTGTCTTTCTTTGCTTTCAAAAACATAAAAATGCCTTGCCTTGTTATCACTGTGGTGCTCTAGGGAGGTCTCTGCTTTTAATTGTGCTTTCCAAACCTCCTGACATTACATGCAGTCTTTGCTGTGACGTTTGCTTTGCTCTAGCACCTGTAATTTTGCTCTATGCCTGTAACATACAGGGAACAAGCTGGGAACAGAAACATACGGGGGTTTTGAATGTTAATTAAATTAGCAGAGTTTAGGGTTAAATTAGAATTTAATCTACAGGAGGATAAAAAACCCCAAACAAACCAGCACTGTCGTGTCTGGCTGAGGGAGGACACTGGAATCTGAAAATTACAGCGCTGAGTTTTGTAAAATATCTTGGCTGTTTCCTTATCTTTCTGGGTGAAAACATTTAACTGAGTGTATTTCCAAACCAGGTGTACACTGGTATTCCAGCTATTGAACCCATTGACTACTGCTTAGATTTATGCAGGGAACACCAGTTTCAAAATGCACAAGCACTGAGTATTAGCCCCACTGAAAGAAAGGTGCCAGCCTTGGCATTAAAACTACTGGTCCACCAGAATATTCACCAGGGAAAATTATTCTGAAAGCCACAGCTGGGGCAAGGCTTAGCCAGAGCTTCCACCTTCTTGGACATAGGGCAGTCCAGGCAGAAGTCCAAAGCTGCAGGGAAGGAGGTTTGGTCCCTGGGTCTTCATGGCATTTCTCCTTCCTGACGAAGCAAGCACTGAAACAAGCACTGGAACATCGCTCTCAGTCAGTGGCAGACCCTTACAGGCTCTGGGAACACAGGATTCAGCCCCAGGTTTTATTACCTTGTGGTCTCCACATTGTACTGACTGTAACTCTGTATTCTTGAGATACTTATCTAGATCTCCTGGGTGTACCACAGGGGAATCCATGTACTGGATTTTTCCGTGACAATTCCTTCATATTCTTTGGCAATCCCAGCTCTGAAACAGTTTGTGTCTTTTTTAGCCTATTTAATGAATCGTTCAGGGATTTTTTTTATGTTGCTGCAACACATTTAGATAATCACTGAAGAATGCTTTGGTTCCTCCCATGTCTTGTGCTGTCTGTGACCACATCCCCTGCCCAGGCACTTCCTCAGTGCACCGCAGTGCACTTGTGAATCAGCCTGCAAGAAGCAAAGACATTGCTTTTAAACAAAAAGAAAGAGCCACATTGTTTGGAAACAAGACAATAATGCTCTGACTTATTTTCCTGTAACCTGAATGCTGAGGTCAGGGATGCTGCTCTGTACTTCCCAAATGGAGTTTCTTGTGCACCCACAACCTACATATGCATTTATCATAGAAAATGGGGAACAATAATATTCAGAACTTTTGGAAGCCATTTGCCACATCAGACATCAAAAATAATTTCAAAAAGTAGTCATTTTCAATAAATAAGCCTGAACTGACCTCAAACTCCTACAGTGCCACCCTTAGGAAGTTTGAAAAAGGACTGATTCAGAATGTAAAAGTCTTTTGTATCTACAGCTGTTTTTATTTTCACTTTACTACTTGTTCCCATATCTTACCTATATCTAGTATTTAAATGTGGATGTGTAGGGAGAAATTTTCAATGCCTGGAAAAGGTGTCAGAGCTTGATTCCTTACTCTTTTTCCTTTAATGTAGAATAGCACTATGAACAAGGGATTACTTGACCAGATTGTTGGCTGTACAAAGTTTTATTCTTAGTTATTTCTGGAAAAAAAAGCTGCCTCTCCTGTTTCTCTGCTTTCCAGAGCATGAGCTGACATGGCATGAAACATCTTCTGTAGAGCGGCCCCAGTGTTGCTGTTGTGTGACTTTAGTCACCTCCCAGGGACCACTGCCCCAGCCAAGGGGGAGGACAGACCCAGTTGTCCGTGTCCATCTGAGGTGGCCAAGCACCACCTGTACAAGGACTGGACTGCACCGGGGTAAAAGTTAACATGGTTTATTCTGCTTCTTTTCCAGACGAAAACGAATGTCTCAGCGCACACATTTGTGGAGGAGCATCCTGCCACAATACTTTGGGAAGCTATAAATGTATGTGCCCTACTGGATTTCAGTATGAGCAGTTTAGTGGAGGTTGCCAAGATATCAATGAATGCGGTTCTGCACAAGCCCCATGCAGTTATGGTTGTTCAAACACTGAAGGTGGCTACGTCTGTGGATGTCCACCTGGTTACTTCAGAATAGGACAAGGGTAAGGGATTCTCATTTTAAACTAACAGATACCAAGGGGATATAGTCCACTCCTTTCTTTGCAGTGTGAAGCAGCAGAACCATGGGGATTGTCAGCAATTAAAGAGGGATGTGATTCGGAAGGTGCTCAAGTGTTGGATGCACCTACTGATTTTGGAGATTTGGGGGGAGGGGAGGGTGGGGAAAGGTAACCATGGAAAGGGAGGCGTTTCATGCTTGGAACCGAAATTTGGTCAGGGCTACCAGGTTCAATCCTCTATTTGAAGCTATTGCTTTCACCTTTCCTGAACACTCTAGCATCCTGCCAAGTCCTCCCTCTCATCTTGGCACTTGGGAGCTCGTACTCCTTGCTGTGATTCACTTGTCTCCTTAAAGAAGAACAAAACAAACATTAATAATAACACCGCTTACCAGCTGCAAAAAGAAATTAAATTATACAAGTGGTTTCACCTGCTGGTTGGAATAACAAATCAGTATGCTCTTCTGTTCTTGTATGTTCCATATTCTTCTGTGTTTCAAATTAATATTTTTTTAATAAATGTCGGCTTTATCAATAAAACCAATTTCCCCTTGCCCCAGTGGGCGTGTTAGGGCTGTACATCATATAGGACCGAGCAGCCCAACTGGAAAGCAGAAAGATTGTGGTTTAAATTTTGTAAGTGACTAAAAGCTTTGGGATGCATTATGAAAGACTTCACTTTTCAGATTTTTCGGCAGTTGTGGAAAATTGGTGTCTTTAAATTTGTTCCAGACTGGATAACAGAAATTGCTAACAACAACTCAGAGCTTAAGCCTGTGTTTTTAAGACTGTTAAATATTGGCAGGTCTCTCTTGGGCAAAAACCCATGAAGGCAGATTCTTGAAATAAAGAGTGGCCTCATTGTGATTCAGTGAGAATTTTGTCTGTTGACTTTAGCAGACATTTTTCCTAGGAAATGAGTGCAGCATAATTGCTTAATTATTTGTACTTACAGTCCCCCAAATGCAGCTTTTGATAAGATCTGTGTCTCACTGGCATTAATTTTGAATTTCTTCCTTCCTCAGACACTGTGTTTCTGGAGTGGGGCTAGGCAGAGGTCAAGGACAAGAGCTTTCCCTCAGTGGAGAAGTAGATGACAACTCCCTCTCCCCAGAAGCTTGTTATGAATGTAAAATCAATGGCTATCCCAAGAGAGGAAGGAAGCGCAGGAGCACTAATGAAACTGCAAGTGAAGCAGAGGTAATTGACCCTTTCTGGGGGGAAGAGTTTGTGGCTGTCTTGTGAAAGCTGGTCTCAGAAGGATGTGTGCCAAGACACAATTCCTCAGGAAAAATCTACACCCTAGAGTAGACCAAAGCTGGTTTTGGATGTTAGGTAGTATTTTTGTCTCAGAAGTGATGTAGAGCTTCTCCTGCTTTCCAAATGAAAATATTACAGCTAATGTGCTGCTGTCTGAAATGTTACCATCCAGTCAGAGCTGAAGGGTGAGGCTGCTTTTCCAGCACTCTGCTGTCCCCGCAGGCTGCCCTAGCTCCACACTTAAACCAGACAAATCTTGCAAAGCAGAAAATCCCCGCTGAAATGCTGTGGCTCCCTCACAGACCTGCTCTCCTTCACAGTTATTCTCTCAGCGTGAGGCTCCCCTGGCACAGAGGAGGAGTGTGCCGTGTTTGCTCTCTTTGCAGGAGGCTGCTCACGGGCTCCCAGCATGGAGGGGTCTCACCTTTCAGGTAGCAAGGCCTGTGCACAGAAACTTCAGCGCGTGTATCGGGCTCACTGGGGTGGTGACAAACTCTGTGCTTCATCCTGAGCAGTCCTAGGCCCATAATATTGGATTTGACAGATGATGTTACAGAACCTCCTTTATAAAATTGTCTAATTAGTAGTGAATGAGCTGGGCAAGAAACACATACACACAGGCACGTGCGAAACGCTCTCTGGCAAAGCCAACTGACATCCTTTGTTCTTGTGCAGGATCAGCAGGAGCTGGAGCCGCCAATCAGTCTCGCCAGCTGGGATATTGAGAAAGCAGCAGTGTTCTCCATCAACATCTCAGATCTCAGTAACAAAGACCGCATCCTGGAACTGCTCCCTGCCCTCACAACACTGACAAACCATAACCGATATTTAATTGACTCCGGAAATGAAGATGGTTTCTTTAGAATCAATAAGAAGGACGGGATAAGTTACCTTCATTTCACAAAGAAGAAGCCAGTGCCTGGAAATTATTCATTACAAATTAGTAGTATTCCACTCTATAAAAAGAAGGAACTTAACCAGCTTGAAGCAAAACATGACAAAGACTACCTCAGTGGTGAGCTGGGAGATAACCTGAAAATGAAAATTCAGATATTGCTTCATTAATTCACCAACCAAAGACCAAATAATTAAACCAAAGATAGATAGGTAGGACTGACTATTCCTCCCAATCAGATTCTCCATATCATAGGTAAAATCTTACATGAGTACATTTGTATGAACGAGCACTATCATATTATTACATAAACAAGGTACAGGATGAATACATGAGCTCAAAACTACCACTTTCTCAGGCTTTTACGTGTAGCTGAGCTACCTTGATATGTTGAATCTTGAAAACTGGGACTTTTATCATTGGAAGTTGGCCACTGATGCTGAGATATGTCATCATTTCAGCAGAGGTACAAGAATGTGCTTTCAACTGATGGACAGCTCTATTTTTGTAATTCTTAAACTTCGCTTCTCCAACTACAACTTACTAGGTCAGCCATTTATGATATTCATTTGGTGCTAGTAAATTTTCAACCTAGATTTATAAATGCACTGTAATATTTACACAACTTAGAAGCCAAAATTGCCATTATTCAGTCTAAATACTTCAATCAACCAAAGTTAGCTCAGTAGTTTATCTCAGTTATGCCTATAATACATTACATGTAAATTAAGTGTGTGTATACTGTAATCATGCTATTTTTATCAATGAAGCATTTGTAAACTAGATTAATAATACCCTTAATGTGAGGGTTTGTAATGGTGCTTATAAGACCAACTACTTGTTAACTGTATACACAAACCTGATGATAAAGTTTCTGTGACTTGCCAAAATGCACTGAGGTCAGTGGGGACCATTAAACATTCTCAAAAATCAGATGACAATCAGTGCCATCCTACACCATGACATATTGTAACATGTCAAGAGTACCCATAGTCATTCATATCAACAAGGGCTCAATGTCATAAATGTCACAATAAAACAGTTTTTTTTTTTAGTTTATTCTGTGGCCTTGTGTTCTTGCTAAAGGTGCGATAAACTGCATTCTTATACTTCAGGTGTTGTCAGTAGGGTTGTCTGTGTATCTGTCTGTGTGTCCAGGTGATTCCTGCTTGAAGAAGCTGCTGCTGTTCATTCTTCATGCAAAGGAAGAACAGAAGAAGTACAGAAACCTTCACAAATCTAAACAGCAGTGGACTTCTCTCAAGTTACTGTGTGGCTCCAGAAATGGAGAACATTTCCAATGACATGACCTGAGTAGTTCTGTCAATAAGTAATTTGATACCCAAAACATGCAGAAGTGGATGTTAAATCATTTTACAGAAAACACAGTTAAGAGTGAAAAGTCTTGTTTGCTAAAACTGCCTTAAGATATTCCATTCTTTTACCCCCACTTGAACCGTTACTGTCAAATAACCCAGGACTGATAACAGAGGAAACACCAGAAGCCATCACAAGTTGTTGATGAGTTTTAATATCAAGGGAATTATTCAATGATGTCGGTGTTCTTGTAAATGAAAATGCCATGGTGTATCTTTCAGCAGCAGCAGAACATTGTACTGAGGTGTGATGCTACAAAATCTGGAAGAAAGAAGCTCTGAGGCTGCTGCTGGGACAGCACTGTAGTTGATAGAGGGAACATATATTGAGCTATAATAGCTTTGGAAGGGAAATGTACTCCTGTAATTCACCCCAAATTGTATTATTTTCTGTAATTAGATTTCAGCTCTCTGTGATTTCTTCTGCATAACAAATATAACTATATAAAAAAGGAGCTTGTGCACAGGATTACTTTAATATTTTTAATAGACCATGTCTGGATTTTATTTATTGGTGTGCCAAAATGTTGAACTGTGTGTTTTTTCCACATGTTGCTTAACTATGGCAAGATATAATCAGAACTTAACAGTTGTAAATGGCACTCATATCAGCAGGTTGGGGATGATTTTAGGTGCCAGTGTGCACAATTGTATAGTTTATAGATAAGTGTACAATTTAAGTATTTTTTCTCAGCCCCTAAATACTGAGAGGAACTGAGAGGGAAGAGTTCAGAAAGACCTGTCAGGAGTCTATCCAGTAGAGTTGGTTTACATTTAAGCTCTATGTAACACCTTATGATGCCAAAGGTTCTTTGTGTTCCAGCAGCCCCAGCCCTGCCCACACAGTTCTGTAAATTGTCTTTTTTATGCTTCAGAAACAAGGAATATTGAAATTTTAGTCATTTTAAAATGGAAAACCAAGTCTTGCTGTAACAATCTGCACGTAAAAATACACTTTTATGTACATTATTAGTCTGTCTCTTTGCAGCAGTGTTCTTTAACTGATATATAATTTTTGCTTCTCTGATATATAACTGATTTATAATTTTAGTTGCTGTATGTGTATGATCATTTCCATTAGTTTGAATTTTTGCAGCTTCCTTGGCGTCACGGTGAAGCACAAAGGTTGCACAATAACGTTGCACAAAGCCTGCAATTTAAAAGTGATTTGTAACTTGCCGTGTGATTTTGAAATAATCTGCTGTATTTCATATGGTAGTAGGACCCCAGAATGACTCTAAGTTCTAGGCAGACTGAAGTAGAGGTTTTTCTAAATGTGGATTCTTTTGCAGTTAAAGGATGTTTTTCAAATTCAAGAAAGTACCAAAATGCTTAATTGTTTGAGATAAGTGTGGCTTCCCTCCATTGCGATTGTGCATATGACTCTGCATAGATGATTGCATGGATAATAAATCTAATTTTTGGTTAACAGAGTTTAACAAAGATGGCTTGTTACTGTACACAGCAAATCATTCTCTTATTGTGTGTTGTAACAGTATCTTGTAAACTTGACAGACCACGTGTATTTTGGCAGAACACCACTGTTTCCACAGTCTCTCTTTTAAGCTTTCAAAGAACCCCAAGTGTTTGCTTTCTTATGGCAGGTCTTGAAGGGTCATACTCAGGTTTTCTCTAAGATAAATATTCTGTGCTGTGATTCAAGTTCAGCTTTGTGCTTTGGAAGAGCTAATCAGGTCAAGGCTGCCTCAGCACAGACAGGCCTGAGCTGTTTGGAGAGCAGGATGCCACGGTTTGTGTCCTGCAGCTGCCTGCACCTTGCTGGGCCCAGGTTTGGCCCTGGCTCTGCCAGCATCACAACAGGTAAGTGCATCACAAGGCACCAAACCTGCTGCTCTAGGCCAGGCTGGGGATGGTGGCACTGACATTGTAAAACCCTTCTCGCCACTTTTAAAAATTGATGTTGGCTGTGAAGGAATGGCCATTGGAGCCTCACATTGCTGTTGTGGATCTGACATTTGGTCTTTGCCCTA
The DNA here is from genome assembly GCA_025920805.1 of Petroica traversi. Lineage (NCBI taxonomy): Eukaryota > Metazoa > Chordata > Aves > Passeriformes > Petroicidae > Petroica > Petroica traversi. The sequence goes on along the minus strand of JAHLSL010013310.1, from coordinate 1,097,635 downwards.
ATTAGCAAGGTTAACGGCTTACGTTGTGATGCTACTTTCTGAGTAGGCACCAGACAAAGAGGAGAAAGATTCTCTTCACTCTTAGGAGAAAATCTTGTCTTTGCTGTTATAGAAGGGAAGCCAGAGTTCAGCACAGGATGAGGCTGGAGCTGCAGGAGCTGTGCACCCCTCTCAGTGCCCCCCAGCTTCCCTTGCTAGGAAGGACAGGAGCGAATGGGACACACCAGCCTCAAAAAACTGGGGCATCTGAACCCAGGATCTTGTCCACTCTCTCCCTAGAGCAAATCTTGCAGCCATTCTGCTTGCAGGAGTGGCCAGAAGCTAAGGCCAAGATATGATGTACACCAGATTAATCCAGTCAATCCGGGTTGGCAATGTCCTACCAGAATATTTGCCCAGAGTAAGCCCTCATGCCATCACAGTCTTGGCAGAATAGCACTTGGCTAAAACACTTATTCAGAAAACCCCAGTGCTTCTTGTGGCCTGTGGCCTGAGTGTGTTGGATGCTTACAGAGACCTGGGCAGCCCCTGTGTGTGGGGGCTGTGTGCAAACCCCACCAGCACCACAGGTCTGGGATGTCACATTAACCTGCAGGATCATGCTGGTTCAGGATGCTGTGAAAACTTTAGACAAGGCAAGCAGACAGTGTGATTTGGGGCAAAATAAGCCATCATTTACACCAATGAAATTGTAAATGATTGCAGAGGTTGCAGTAGTAGCAAGTGGGAAAGCAGTAGAGAGAGGGCATAATGTTGCAGTAATTCAGTGGCCCAAAGCACGCCCAATGCATGTGGCTTCTGCTTCACTCACGTCAGCTGGTCCGGCACAGCCCTGGTGCTTTGTGCTTCTGAGTTGTCCCTTGCAGGTCCCCAGGCAGGTGTTGCAGGACACTGCACAGAGGGGACGTGCCCAGGCTGCTCTTGGAGGAGGCAGAGGCAGTGCTGGTGCCAGGCTGGTGGAGGTGGTTGCCAGCAGGGTTCTGTTTGCAGCCCCATTCAGTGAGCACTTCAGCAAGGTGTGCTGCTCCTGGAGACTTTGAAGTCTGATCTCTCAAGAGGAGGCTGTGTGCTTTGGTTTGCCTGAAGATGAGACCCTCTTTCTGAGCAGCAAAAATGTTGAAGATGTAGATGACTTCAGCTCTGACAAATTCCAACAATATGCTTCTGTTGTCCTTAAAACTTGCCAAGTATTTCACACCCTCTTAACAAATACTTTTGAGGAATATCATGCCCAAGCCAATTTCTCAGTTAGGAGCTTCCCATTGAATTCAGGAGAGGAACCTTGGGGCCAGAGAGGTCAAGGAAGTGTTTGTCTTTGTATTTTGGGCTCTCCTTTCTATTTCTACTGTGTTGTGCAGCAGGAGAAGAAGTGTCTGTGGATACCAGGCTGCCTGAGCAGTGAGAGTGTGCTGGCAAAGCTGGGCTGCAGCCCCGTGCTGGTGCCAGCCAGTCCAGTGTTGGCCACTGCTGCTTGTTCATGTACAGCCAAGTCCTCAGCCTGTGCACATAGAAATGCAGGTGGTTTTGTCTGAAGAGTATAAACAGATATCTTGCTACTTCCAGGCCAAAGTCACACTGTGATAAGCCATTGTTAAGAACCCAGAAAGGGCTTTTTCCCTCTCTTGGGCTGGACCTTTCCATTGCACGTGGCAGCAGGGTCGGCCCAGCCCTCTCCCTGGCTTGGCTCTCACATCTGCAGGTTTGTTTGTTTATGAGCTTCTCTATGGCTCCCATGGCTGTAGGATGTTCCTTGCTACATCCTTGTGAGGTTGGGATGTGTTTGTCATCCTTGTTTTACAGGACAGGAACTGAGAACCAGATGTTTTGGTCTGGGAGAGCTCACAAGCAATGGCCATTCTGCCAGGAGTAACTCCCAAGTACTGAGGTGTCCCTGGAGATGAGGACGCAGCCACAGGGGATGACAGCACCAGCTAGCACAAAGCCACAGGAGCTGCCCCTCTTCACTACAATGCGTCTCAGATGGAGCCTATTGGAGCCCTGGCCACACTCTTCAGAAAGCCAGCAGCTTGACCCTATGCCCCAGCAGGGAGCTCTTGGAGAGGCTCTTTCCATTGGTACCCCACCCAGGATGCTGCCACTGCAGGTGCAACACCGCCAGTTTAAAAAAGAAACAATCAAAAACAGTGTCAGTTCTTGGTAATTTACTGCAAAAAAATTATTTTGGCTAAGTGTCCAGGCCAGCAGGGTGCATGGAGATAATCAAAAGTGACACTGGTGAGCAGGACCTGAGCTCTGACAGCCTGCTTGGCTTATCTCTCAGGCTGCTGGATGAACCAGCCCAGAAAACAGTGAATGCTTAGTTTTCTTTGGAGGTTGGTTGTTTATCCCTGTCATTTCTGTGTGAGGTGATCCAAGGTGATTTTTTGGGGGGCAGGGGGGGGGATCTTTTACAACCCAGGAGAAATTATTTTTTTAAGCAGCCCATCTGGAGATGAGTTTGACTGTAGCTGCAGTCCAGTAGAAGACTGAGCTGGTGAGCTTGGACAGGCAGGAAAGCTGTCTGGACTTCTCTGTATGTACTTGCAGCTCTGAATAAAGTGTTGCTATTATAATAAATACTGGAGCTGTGAGAGATGTCTATAACCCAACCCAAACCAGGTGAAACTCCCCTGGTTTTGGTTTCATTACAAACTCAAGACTTGGGCCAGGTTTGTGGAGGTTCATGAACCTCTCTGAAGCTGGGCTCAGTTACAAGCAGTAATAGGCCAAGTTTCATGCAAATCTAGGCCAAGTTTTGAGTAAATTTGGAACGAACGTTAGGTGAATAAAAGATGATTTATGGTTATAGGTTGAAACCATACCAACCATGGACTCTTTGTTTGGTTTCAACCTGTAACCAGGAAATCTTGGCACTTTGGCTGAGTTTCACTTTGATTTTGAGTTTAGACCATAAAAGCAAAACAACCAGAGCAAAGAGGTGAGTCCCAAGACAAATCATGCAGACACTGGTTCACAGTGTGGGAGCCCAAAGCCTGCACTGCACTGAGCCTGTTATGCTGCACCAGTGTTGAGATCTGTGCCCCCACTACAGGTGATGCATGGTCTGATGTGGGTTGTGCTGTTCCACTAAACCATCCAAATAATTAAGCCCTCCCCAGACTCTTAATTTGAAGTCGCATGTGCAATTTCCAAGCCTGGAGTGCACTGACTTCAGGTTTGGCTTATGCAACAAGATCCAGTCCATACTGTATGTCTGCATTTGGAGGACTAAATTCAGATAACAAGGGAATTAATAAGTAAGTTCAGGAGATTAGACCAGTGGACCTTATCCCCATATAACATTTAAACATGGCTCACATCTAGGCATATAGTGGGGAAATGGACTTCCTACCTGAATTACTGAGACTGACAGTGGTACCAGTTCTCCGAGTCAAGAGGTGCTCAACAGCTCTGCCATAGCACAGATCCCTTAAAGATGGAAAAGAGCTGAAAACACTTGTCACCGTTTTCTTTAGATTCATTCAGGCACTTCTGATACAAAGTTGCCTTTTTAAATTAAAAAAATGTATCATCATTAAACCCCTTTATCACAATATTTGTTTTGCATCAAACATAAACTGTGGATGGAAAATATTTGAGCAGAAGCTGGAATCAACTATCACGCAGAATATGAACTGGGAATGTAAATGTTGGGTTCAGAAAAGAAGGTGATAGCACAAGTTGCTGCTGCTCTGAGAAACCTGTGATAGAAGGGATGGGCAGGAAGAGAGGAGGAAAGTGTCAGTGCAGAGCAGACAAGGAATATGAAGGGACCAGTCTGTATTGAATCAGTGCAAAGCTGAAACAACAGGAACCTGGAAGAGAGAAGGGGAATGAAACCACAGTAGCACTGGCTCTGCAGGGCAGCTGTTCAGAAGACTTTCTGATGTGAATCACCAGCCATCTGCCTCTGTGCTGTTCTGCTGCACAAGGCTGCCAGCCTTAATGCAAAGCCTGCCCTGGGGCTGATGCTCCTAAACTAACCAGCCCTTTAGGAATGACTGCAAAGCAATACACAGGGCTTTGGCTGGTGAGAAGTTACCAAATGAACCAAAGAGAAAAACCCCAGGAAGATCCATCAGGTCCAGATCATTATGAGACTTCAGCAAGTATTGGGTGCAGATTAATAAGCCCTTAAAGACAATTGCTTATTTCCTGAATTGAAAACAAGAAGGTAAGTGATCAAGACAGAATTTAACAGATTTCCCACTCCATATGTTTAAATTGTATGTACCAAAGACATGAATCCCCTTCACTGAAAGCTTTTTGCTATAATGTTTTTGCCTCAATTTTCAAATATGCTTCCAGAAAGATGTCCCAGTACCTTTTCAAGACCTCAGTGTCCTCATAGCCCTGGGGAGAATTAGCAACAACAAAGGATGGAAAACTCAGAGGTCCTCTGTTAATAGAACTCTTACATCAGAGCTGCACAGAAGTGAGATGCTGCTGTGTCTTAGACCAGCAACAGTTTCTACTTTTGGGGTACAACTGTGCCATGATACACCCGAGACCAGATCTGGAGAATCCCAGGGGAGTCTCAGGCCATGAGAGCTGCTGCATGGCATGGAAAAGTTTCAGTGAAGAATGGGTGGAGATCCTGATAAAGACCTGGTCTTTATCCTTAAACCATGTATCATCTGTGTTTCATGGCTTAAGACTGAAGGCAGCACCCAGCAATGAAAGGGGGATAAAAAGGCTGAGAAAATCAGCAATGGTAAGGAACCAGCAAGCAGAACTGTAATTCAGAAGTGCACTCTTCAACAAAGCCATCTCTGTGACAATTTGTCAGTTATACATTTGCCCTATAATATGATTATGTCATTTAGGAGACTGAATTTACTACAGATCATGTTGTGACCCATACATAGGCCAACTCCACACTCTTACATCCCAAAATATGCTGGGAACAAAAGTGTTTTCTTCAGCACAGATAAAACCATGGGAGGAAATTGTGGGTCCCAATGTGACTGCCAGGCCTGGGTTGAAGGCCAAGTCTGGCGAAGTTGCACAACCCTCTGGTCAAAAACACCAACTATTTGTGTTGGGCCCATTTATGTGCTAACAAACAGCACAGTCTTGAGTTCCCCACAGACCAGCCGGAATTAATTTAAAAAATAGAGAATTGATAAAGGATTTATGCAGAGGGACCTCCCCATCAGCCCCCTCAGCATTAAATATCTCATGTTCTGCATGATCTCTAACAAAGAATAGTCCTACAAGAGAAGCAGCTGAACATTGTCTCTGATCACCAGCTGGGAAGGCGGGGTAAAAAAATAAGAAATTAATGCTGTCTTTGGTGTCAGCTGAACTCCAACCCTGCAAAATCTGCAATTAACCAAGCATCATTTGCTGCCAGTCTCAGCAGTGCCACCAGCCCGTCCTCACCAGACACTCTTCAAATGTACTGCAACAATCAAGCCCTGAATGTTAAATCCACTTATTCTGCCATGTCCGAGCTGCTGTGATCTGTGCTAAGGCTGCCTCTTCATGCATGTGGTGGCTCAGCACAGAGTCATGTCAATGGTACCTGCTCTGCTAGAGCAGCAGCAGCAAACTGGCCCAAGGCTGTCAAAGAACTGCCTGGAGACTTCTGCCTCTGCCTGCAACCACACAGGTCATTGATGCAGAAATGGCATTTCAAGGCAGTAGTGCAAAGGTGAGTGAAGGAGCTCCAAGTGCCAGAAAGAAAATACATATAAATGCATGGAATTGTGTTCTATGTGGGAATGGATCCTGACACTAGCTGTTTCCCCTTTTTATTTACTTGGAAATGAGAACAAAAGTAAAATCCAAGAGTTATTTTTTGTTCCATTACTCTAGATTTGTCCAGATCTGCCCTACTTGGGTAGATACTTTTTACAGAAAATAGGTTTGCTCCAGGATTACTCTGCTTATGCTTCACTGCTCCAGAAATATGTCAGCAAACTGATCTCACATGACCCAGGGTCGTGCTCAAAATAGTTGAATTATGTTTGTAAAGTCAAATAAGAAAGATGATGTTGATCAAAGTAATATAATCTATGGCATGGAAAATGAATTTTGAATGAAATGCACAGATAAATGATTTATCCTCACCAATACCCTCTCTGTGTTTCTTATCCCAGTAATTGAGACCATGTGTTGTGCTGCAAACAATAACTATGGGAAATTACTCACAATTCTTCCTTCATAAACATGGGAAATGAAAGTGATGGGAAGTATGATCATCTTAATTTTTTTTTAATGTTAACAGCTCTAAATTATTAGGGTGGGAAGAAAATGTCAATAGAACATAAAAGTGCTTTGTATAGTGTTCACATTTGCTCATACTTTCAAATCCACTGTGGCTTATTAGTTCATGGGAAAAATGACAAAAAGGAATAAAACACAGAAAATGAATCCAGTATCAACATCTTGCTTCTATAGTAACAGAAATTGTAACTGATGGGTAAAAAGTGACAATATTAGGAAATGTTTGTTGGGCAATTATGGTAATTAACCCCCTCCTTTCCCCAGTACATCCAACTTCCCATCAGTCTGACACATTCCTACACATTAAAGAGTGCCCGTTGCTCTGTGCTGCTCCTTGCATTAAAAGCCTGAAGTCAGTGAGGGACTTAACCTCTGTTTCAAGAGTTTATTGCTCAGCTGTAAAAATTCTCTTAGGGCTGAAACTTGACAGAAAAATGTCTCCGCCTGGGAGGAGTTTGTGTTTGGAGTTTGGTTTGAATTAATTCAGCCCTTTTCCACTTGCAGTAGGACAATGGAGTAGGATTCCCTCTCTTCTTTTTTTTTTTTTTTTTTTTTCTGTTTAAATACCATCCTGCCAGGGCAGTACACATGGCAGGCAACACTCAGACCACAGTCCTCTGCAGCTTTAGCATAGGGTCAGTGCTGGCTGCTGCAGCCTGGCCCTGAAATGAGTCAGGTTCCATCCCTCTGCTTGTGCAGCTGATGGCTTGGATGGTGGCTTCAGCCAGTTTTGTGCTGAGGCTGCTGAGGGTCAGCTTGGCCATGGTACAAGCTGGCAAAGTCCACCCTTGCTGCTATTGCTTGAGGGCCCAGCACACTGCAAGGCAGAACCACCTGGGTTGCACCTCCACGGGACTTTTGGCTTTTCCCAGATCTGGGCAGCACATTCAGTTATGTGCCTGTGGTGGAGGCACAAGTCAGACCCACTCAGCTGCAAAGTTACAGTGCAGTACTGGCTTGGTAGGTTTCCCAGATGAAGGGCTTGGCACAGGGAGGCTGCTCTCTGCAGACCTTGGCTTGAGCCAGGGGATTCATTTCTAGAAGCAAGAGTGCAAGATCTATTACACTTCTGCATGGGCTGCCTGCAGGGCTGGTAAATCTATTAAAACAGTCAACACTTTATGAATGAAGTCCGGCCCCACCAAAGTAAATGGCAAAATTCCCACTGATTTCTCTGGAACAAGATTTTACCCTAAATCCTCGAAGTGCCCCTGGGATCTCACCCATGTCCAACACAGCCATCCACAGCTCCAGCAGAGGAAAGGAAAACAAAGAGCAGAGAAGGGTCCTGGTGCTTCCTTAGCTGAGCCTGTGTCCTGCTCAGATGGATGTGCTCAGACAGATACGAAAATATCACTTTGGCAGCACAGACAGGTCTGGGTGTGAGATAGGTACTGTGCAGATACTTTGGCACAGAAGCAGAATTTCATAGGTCAGTGGAGTTTCAGTCTGAACTCCCAGAGGGTCAGAGCATAAATAACATAAAAATAAAAGTTATTATGTATGGAGATGAAGTGATGTCCCACCCACCCAGTAATGACTTGGCCCAGTGCCAGTAATCCAGTCTGCAGGGTCACTTCTTTCCGTGCATTTAATTGACTGAACAGCCACTTCCTATATCTAGAACTGCCTATAAAATTAAATGTTATTAAACATAAGGGCTGACAAGCTTGCCAATGCTTATTTCAATAATGATGCTGTGCTTGCCACTCCACAGATCTGACCAGTCACTTGAGAACTCAAATGACCCATAGCTTAACATATTTTATTCAGCTAGAAACTCAGGCAGTTTCATTAGCTGGATCTGGCACTGTGTCATATTTTGTCCACCTCTTGTACAACCATTTAACTGCCTCTTGCTCTTACACTTTCCCATCACCCCTTCACACATGACCTCTAGTGACAGTATTTTGCCATCTATCTTTGTAAATTAACAAGTAAGATCAACTAAAGAAGATAATTGTCATTATGTAAGACCTATTCCACTGGTTTCTTCTTTTGCCAACTCTCCCAGGCCTTAGTATTTGCTAAGCTGACGGAAAGGTTTTCCCCTTTTTTGATTTAAACAATATTTTTTTTCTTTGACAACTACTTTAGAGTTGCCATCCCACTTATCACAGGTGAGCACATCTCTAAACTGTGCTGTGGGATTTCTGATATACAGAGCTCTTTCAACACTAGTATTCACGTGGGAGTTCAAATCTGAAATAAGAGCAGCCTGGCTCTCTAAAGGCAAGACATGTCTAGGAAGAGCCAAGGTTCAGTCAGGTCTAATCCCCACAGGACAATCAGTAGCTGCTCCTTCCTGGTTGCTGTAGTAAACAGGTGAAGCTCATCCTGCTTGTTTTCTTTTGAGTGGCAACTAATCCAGTCTCTCCTTCTCTGCCTTCTTTCCTGAAAGGCATTTATGAGCTCAGCAGCTGGTCAACATTTAGCTCTTGCTTCAGTCTGGCTGATGCTAACCCGTGGCTTTGGGCTTTGCACTTTTACTGGAAGACATTTAAGTACATACACAGAGAAAGCAACAGTGAGCATTAAAGTTAACTCATGGCTTATGGTCACTGTGGAAAAGGTTCCACTGAACAGGACTTGACACAATTTCAATCTCAATGCTATACAAGAGGTTCCTTTCCACTCCTCCCTTTCATTATAGAAGCTAATTAGAAAAACTTTCTTACATTTTTTCCTGCCTAAAGTGCTGTAATTGTCTCTTTAAAAAAAAGAGTCCTTCAACCACTACGTAGACATTTTTACTTAGAGCCAAATGCATATCAGGTTAGATTCTGAAAATCAATCCATTATTTTTATTTTCCCTTTTGCTTCTCTGAATGTTCAGTTTCCTTCTGATTTTTAGTCATTTCAGAGATTGCTGACAGTTCACGGCATCAGAATCAGTGCTCTAAGGAATGAAACAGTGCCCAACACCATGCCACTCACTTAGCATGTGAATTCCTTCATGCTTTTCCCATGGTCCCTTCGGGTCAGAAGAAGCAGGTGGCAGGAAGACAAATTTATTTTCAAGAATTACAGGAATATAAATGGATCTATTAATTCTGTACTGCATGTTCAGGTATAAGCACAAAACAAACAGCGCGTGCTTATTCTCTTTTGCACAGCTGGCAGAAAGAGACTGCAATTTTTTCTTGGACTTACTTTAACTTTTTAGTCTCAACTTACCTTCAAGACATTAAGACAGAACACTTAATGTTGGTGGATAAATACATAGATGGGAAAAGAGCTGTGCTTATGCTACTGGGAGATGGAGGAGTTCAAATAACTAAATGGTTTATAAATAGGCCTATGAAATGTATCTTGGTGGTAGCTCAGAAGCTTGAGGTAATTGCAAAGTGTGAGACAGTTAAGGATTAAAAAGAAAAACATACTGGATGAAGTCCACAGTAGGTACATGAAACCTTTGTAGTCCTATCATCTCTGCTTCATCTGGGAAGCTTTTAATGTGTTTAGCTGCTCACCTCAAGCAATAGAAACCTCGCTATCACAGAGAGTGGCAGTCCAATGGTGTTAAATAATTACCTCTTCCAAAATTAATTTTTTTACATATGCCACTAAGATGAGTTTTGGTTGCAGACTCAATAAATTAATTCTAGATGAAATCATATGCATATTATTTCATATGAAATATGATTTAATTTTTATATGGAAAAGATAAAATAATGTAGTGAATACATCAGCTGGCTGGAGTAAAAACCATTCTTGGACTATATTCCTCACTGATTACTATGCAAATCAAATAATATTAACGATTGCTAGCATTGCAATATCCAGAGAGGGATGATCTATTGTAACATTACTTTCTAGCTTAGATATTGTGGTTTAATATTTAGAAAACTCTTTTCAGAAAACAGATTACTACAGAGTGGATTAGCAGCTCTAGTAGAGCACAGGCAGACTTTCAATCAATTCTCCCTACTAGTTTCTCATCAGTGAATTCTGACTTTTATTTGGCAGTTCTTTGCCAATCATCACCAGATACTCATGCTGATATACCAGATATACCATTGCTCAGAGGAGTTTTGGATGGGGCACTGAACAACCTGATCTAGTGGAAGATGTCTTTGCCCATGGCAGGGGGTATGACCAGGTAAGCTTTAGGTTCTTTCTAACCCAGAGCATTCTCTGTTTCTGTGACACTGGCAATTACAGGTAGTTACGAGGAGCCTGGCTGGTGCAAACAGCTGCAGCCAATAATTATAGTCTGTTGCCATTCCCGTGCTTCCTGAGTGTTTGTAGCATTGCTGAGTGGATGACGAGAACATGATCAGTGTGTTCAGGATTTTAAACCACTGAAGGCCTATGTTCTGTTTTCTTCTAATCTAACCTGTTTTTATAGATGGAGCACAGTGTCTCTCTGTGGGCTATGGGTCAGTTTGATTGCTAAAAGACTATGAGAAATAACCAAAGAGTCATGTGAAGCTTAAGTCTAAGGAGCAACTCCGAAGATCGTTCTAGCTTAGCAAAAGACTAATTTGATTTTCTAAGACTGAAAGGATTTCTCAGGAAAGCTTTATTTTATCAGTGAGATATGTGGGGGAAAAGGAATTGCGCTTGTCCTGACTGCTGTTGCTGTTTAGTTTGTATGCTGAAAACACTAAGGGAGAGGGAGTGATATCCAATCTGAGAATGGTACTCCTCAGTCACTGTAAGGCAAGCAAAGCTCTGCAGTGCCAAGGCCCGGCTGCTCTCCTGTCCTTGGCCTTTCCCCACAGCTGGGGAAGCACCTGTGGTACGAACATCACTGGAGATTTTGGAAGGCCCTGTCGAGGGGGCATCACTGCAAATTAAAGGCTATATGTTGATTCCCTTTTGTTTTTGTGCTGCTCATGGGCTGGCAGATGGGGAATTTTTCTCTTTTGTGTGTTGATAAAGTGTTTGTGATACAAAAGGACAAATCACACTCCCCTGAAATTTAAGCACTCATGCTCCAGCCTCCTGATCCTTGATGACTATTGCATTAGTCAATTTGTGGCTAGCCCAGTAATTCGATAGCAGCGAATTATGTAGTTATGTGGGAACTCTGGGTTTTGGAACAGGCAGATGTTCCCAAGCTCAGGCCCAGCACTGCTAGGGTGTGTCATCTGTGTGAGGCATTTAGCGGAAAGAGAGAGCTGCGAAGCCACAGTCTCTGGTGCTTTCTGGAGTACAAAATATAGCAGCAATATTACATTAAGGTAAGAATGGGAACAAACAGAACTATTTCAGCACCAAGAACTTTTCTCTGTAGTACGAGACTGATTGGTAACAGCCTGGTTCTTCTTCATCCTTTCTAATGCATTTAGACTTCAAATTTACTCTGGAGAGTAAACTGGATTGTGATAGAGTCAAGAAATAAACTGCTAAATTAATAAGAAACATTCAAAGATACCTGGCCTTTAAAAAAGGCAGCTTAAATATTACTAAGTGCCAGATTCTGTCCTGCCTTCCATACGTGTGAAGTTTGATTCACTGAATATCAGGGATAGTGGCCTGTGGTGGACACTTAGAGTAAGCTTCTAATTCTGGAGGAGATTTTTCCTCAGGGCCATTCTCCAGCACATGGAAAGGTCTGGAATTTAACATATTTTCCTAAGTTGCATATCAGGGGTATGTTTGTCTGTGTAAGTCTCCCTGAATTCCATGAGATATAGTGTTGAGGTGTTTTATTTTACACTATAGCAAAAGTGTTGGCTTTCATTTTAAGCTTATTGATGTAAGTAAACACACGCACTTTTAAGAAGTGCTTGAATTATTGTATGGCTGTGTCCAAGGCTACCATATCAACACATCTTTCAGAGCCAAATTTCTTGTCCAAGAACCCACCCAACACTTTACTGTTTTGTATGAAGCAATAATGGAACCAACTGATTCATCTTTTGATGAAACCAGGAGTGCCCATTATTGCCCAACAGAAGGTTACATAGGGCCCTAATGAAGTGTTTCTCTTGCAAAAAAGAGAACAGATGTGGCCAATCTCATGAGAAACTGAGCTGTGACCTGCTGTGAGTTCCCACTGGGCAAAGTTTCCTTCAGATCTGAGAAGTTGTTCCAGCTGAGTCAGAATATTCCTCTGGTACCACCAGTCCTCCAAAGGCCAGATTTCTAGATTCAGATCTGGGTTGCTGAAGGCTACATTTTACCATATTTCATCAGTTAATGTATTGGCAAAATATCTTTCGGCTTTGAAAACTGCTGGAAATCTGTCTGCTGGCTGAGGAACTCAGCTCCAGGGACTAACAGAAACTGCTCACAAACTGGTTCCTCCTTAGGGGCTTATGGTGTATCTGCCTTGGAGAAGCAAGTGACCAAGTTTTGGGTGACAAGAGAGATTGCAAATCTTCCTGCTGTGCTCTGAGGTAGAACTGGAGTTGTGTTTGCCCCTTAAGTAATTCCAGTGGCAACAGGGTACAGTAGAAAGTCTGGTCTTCGGACTGATGAATACGCCTGACAAAGAGGCTTTTGTGAGCTTGTACCAACTTTACAAGTGGATGTGCTAGAGTGAAGAGGCTTTGGTAGGCACAGACTAGGTGAAGAGCTGAGAATACTGACACGTTTGTTGCTGAGAGAGGATATCTAGACTAGTTTCTGCATCTCCTAATGAACCAGGCCTGACATGGGAGCTTATAAATCCAAACACTATCTCGGGTAAACAGTTCAATAACTGGTTATGCACCAGTTTTTCTGATTGAAGTAAGCAGCATGCTGACAACCATTGCAATTAGAATGTATTGATGCAAGTATTTCAAGGGATCCCAATGTTAAAGGCCAGAATAAACCCAACTTGCATGATAGGGCATGTTCCCACTGGCATTCTTTGTTGCCTCTCACCCCATACTAGAATCGTTCGCTCAGTGGCATTAGTTGTATTTTTGAGTTCCAAACCAGATCTTAAATAAAGCTTCCAGGAAAGCAAGAACACTGTGGATGTCCACAGGGCCTTCAATATCAAAGCCACAGAAGAAAATTATAGTTGGAAAAGACCCGTCAGGTCATCTACTCCAGCTACCAGCCAAAGCTGGGCTGTTCTCTGTGCTGTGCTTTTTCCTTTCTTTGTCTGCATCAAGCCAGAGGGGTTTCCACAGCATCCCTTGGGAGAGTATGACATAGCTGACTAGTTCTTGCCCTTAGGAATAACTTTGAGCCTCTGAAATAATAGAAGCATTCTATGTTTCATTTTGATGGAGAAAATGAACTCTGAGGCAAGTTCCCGAAGCCTTATGACTATACAGCATCTCAGATGTAATTCTATATTAATGACTTCTTGTATGCAGATCATATGAGGGCAGTGCTGTGTCCCACCCCACAGCTGTCTCTTTCTGTAATTATTCCTTAGACAGATTTTTGTCATCTCTCAGTAGTAAGTAGTGCACAGACCCTGATCAATTGCATTTCACTTGGCAAACATTCAGAATTTGCCCTGACTAGTGTTTGAAGTGTTTGTCTGACTCTCACTCCTTTTAATTGTGCCAAAGTTCTTTGGCAATTTGTGACCTCATGTCCCAGAAACACATAAAAAACCATAATTCCAACATATTTTCCTTAGGTGAATTAAAACCACTCAACACATGTTTACTAAAACCAACTGCATTTATAGATAGAGGAATCTTGACAACTATTGATTTAATACTTCCAAATGTTTTCATTCAAATCCCTTGGGCACCTACTGTTGATCAAGCATAACTTTCTGGCATCTTAATCTCTTGCAAAGCCAACGAATGTTCTTTTTGACCCTGAGTATCGGGCATTAACCAACATGAACCCAAATTTTTTTTTCAGAGGGAGTAAAATACTTCCATAGCTATTAAAACATGCGGTCCTCTGACTTTTCGTGAAGATGTCTGTATATAGAAACTTTGAGTATGGAGATAGTTTTAAAGCAATGCCAATACCCTTAGTAGTCTGTTGAGGGCTGTATTGGTTTCATAGTTCTCAGCTGCCGAAAATTATATTTAGCAGACAGGATAACTTTAAAGATATTATAGAGCTATGGAAGGCCATGATTAATACCATTTGGTGATTGTTTGAGTTGTGCTTCACACAATGAGCAAGGATTCAGAGGAAGCCTTTGTCTGACTGCCACTTTGGCTTTGGGAAAGGGGGGAAATCTGAATACCAAACATGTCTTTGTTAGCAGTTGGATGTCATTTTCTTTTGTTTAGCATTTGCACAGGGCTCTCTGTAATGTAGGAATATAATAAAGCTTTGCCAGGAACAGCACCAGACTTTGGGAATATGCACAGACCAGTGAGACCATGGAATGCACTTTTATCAGCAGAAGAAGCAACTTAATAGATCTATTATGGAGTTGTAAGAAAAGGGTTTTTCCTGGACTATTGGCATGTGCTTTATTGTGCTAAGCCAGGAGCTTTGCTCTTAGGTGTAATTTTGATTCTAATGATTCTAATGCCTAACTTACAAACATTTTTCTTTAGTACCAGTTAAATACTGCACAAATTATTTCTCTGTTGTTCATTAGAAGCGAGCAAGTTTCATAGGAATTTTTCAACCTCCTATTTAATCACTCCTACCATAGCTGATGGCACACCTGGAGATGAACTTTTGGTGGTCTAGAAGGTGGAAATCAATGAGCAAAGGAGAAAAGGATTTATCCAGGGAGGTCCTAAGGCAACATAAGATATGACTTAAGCCTTGGCTTTCTCCACATCTACTATGTGTGCAATCACAGTATTTCTATAATTTCTAACCTGGGTTAGTATCACAATAGTGGCTTGAATAACAAATCTACCATGGTTCTGATTTTGATGTAGTGTTAGCTTTGCTGATCTATGTCTCTAGAGTCACTTGTGTTCTCCAACAGCTCAAATATAATAAAGACTGGAGGAGTAACCCATTTTCTGGGCAGATGTTGTTAGCAAGTAACAATACCCGTTGCTGTTCACCAGCTCAAGAGTGGGATAAAGCTGAGTCTTCCAGCCGCCCGTGGCTGAAGCTTTGCATGAGTTTCTTTAGCCTGACTGCCAGCTTAAACTGATCCTATCTCTCTTCTCATCCAGCTGTTCCATTATTTTGGCAGCTACTCAAGATTTCCTGGAATAATTGCAAATGAGTAATAATTTTTCATTTAGCTTGTATGCAGCCCTGGAATCAGTGATCATTTGCATGCTGTAATAAATACCCAGCCATGCCTTGGACATAAGATCTGTACATTTAAATAGCAAACTTCAGGAGGAGGACAGAAGTAGAGTCCCGTTTGTTATTACTGTTATTAGTTTAGGTTCTCATAGTTTTAAAATCAACTTTATTAGCAGAAAATAATGATGTAAAAATAAATATGCAGGTTCTGTTGGCAAGCAGGTGGCCAGGAACAGACAGAACTGAAAATTCAGAAATACTGTTGTAGGATTCAAACTACCTGGAAGTGCCTGAGCTGTGTTTTTCTGCTCAGTCCAGGCTGTGCCATAAATGCTAAACATCTCAAAGGTCATCCAAATAAAAAGAAAATGCAAACAGAGGCTTCTTTCTCCCACACAACAGACCTCCAGCCTGCTCAAGATACAATAGTGAAAGCTTGCCTGTTTTGACCATTAGTCAGTCTTACTCAGCTGCCATTTGGGAAAGTTATGAACAGCAGTCTGGGGGCTCTTTGCAGGTGACCTAGGGTGGGACACACTAGTTGTCATGTTTCCAGAAATATGAGGCCCTCTTTAAAGCCACTCTTAAATCCTTTCTTGGCTAGAAACTGATAACAAAGTGTACAATAAGGAATGATTTTCTGACAAAAAAAAAACAACCCCAGTACCTTGCTGCCTCCCTGGTGCAGCAGTTTGGCTTTACATCTGGTAGCAGTCTTCCAGGCAGTGAGTTTTGTCCAGTTTTTCCTGGAGAACTTTTAGCAGCTTAATTGATAAGATTAATACCAAAACCCAACCAACCAGAAAAAAAAATCCCATCCCACACAAACAAAAAAATACCAAGATAATGCAGTGGGAGCTTGTGGTCACCTTCTTTTCATGTCCAGGGAGAGCAGTGTGTTCTCTGTTGCTGAATCCATGATTTCTTGTCATTGTCACAGCTCCTTTTTCAGTTTTCTCACAATGCTAATGCCTTAAATGCAAGCTGAGAAGGAATAGGACTGAAAGTAAGAATAGGACTGAAATACCATGCTTTCTCTCCTAACAGAACACCTCCTTTTCTTTGACTGCTCTAGCCTATATGTGTTGCTAAGATACAGCATCATAGATAGGATGAAGAAAAATGTAATGCTGTACAGCTTGGCTCTCTGCCAGCAGTAACTCCTACATGGAAGCACAGGATGGTGATTTTGTGTTGCTGCTGTGAAAACCTGACAAGTGGGATTCCTTGATACTGTCCTGCACCCTAAAGAAGGGTCCCTGGAATTTGGCAGTGAACAGTGTAAGCTAAGCAGGTGGCAGGTTGTCATCAGGATTGAGGTGTGTTAGCAAGACAGCATTGGATCGCTACGGTGCTTGCCAGACACAGCACAATTAGTTCAGCTGCAAAGGAAAGATGTTTCCTTCCAACTAGGACACATAGTTATTTTGTCTTGGACACTTAGAGACAACTTTTCAGAGTAGGAATCCATAAACCACAAAAACACTCATGTTAAAAGAATCTGGCCCAAAGATGCTACATTCATGTCTGTTTGTTTTTCCTTTTTCCTTTTACAAAATGAAAGCAACTGAATTCCTTTGCTACAGTCAATAGTGGACAAAAGGTAACTTTCTTCAGTTCAAGGCTAAGTGAAGTATTAATTGACAGAAAACTCTTATATGTTACAAGTTATACTATACAAGTGTTCTCTAAAAAGCTGAAGGTTAGTATGAAATTTTTGTGGCTTAATGAAAAAACCACATCAAAATCTAAGGGGAAAGACAAAGTAGGCATATACAGCTCACATGTGTTCGTTTAAACAAACTTTATATGCTAAAATACAATAGCTACTTTCTGGATGAGAGCTCTCAAATGATAAAATTATTCTGAGTTTTTCAGACTTGGCAGGGTAAAAGGCTTTCTTGCTATGTTCTGAGTAGGGGAAAAGCATCAATTCAGTGGTAAAGAGCTAAATAACCACACAGTTAATGGAGGGAGAGTTTAGAAAAATAATTACGTAAATTCACTTCAGGTCTGATTCTGCAACCTTTAACCATGCAATGACATTCTTTGCCCAGCAGCAGACCCGAATTTACACTTTGCAGAATCACATCCTTACTGAGGTAGAGACTGCCAAATAGCTGTGAGTGAGGGAAGTGCCATGTGTGCCAATTCTAGAAACCAGTAAGGCAGTACAGTCTGCCCTATATTTTCAGGCTTTCAGTAACTTACATAACTAGGTGCAAAATACTTATTTTTATTTCTGGTTCTTTTCTTTGGAAGTGCAGTCATGTGCAATCAGGTGGAATAAGTGTGCTGATAATTTTCCTTCAGAAATTGTAATGGTTAGCGATGTGGACACTTTTCTTTTTAGGCAGAAACCATGAGGTACTGAAGCAAGCATTCACTTTTCTTGCACTTGAGGTCACAAATTTATGCAAGTCAAAAATGTTGGGCCTGCCAAAAACATCATGCTACACTCCACCAAATAAAAGGACACTGTTATTCTTACAAGGAAAGGTTTGACAGGACAGGAAATAGGCAGGGTCATAGAAGTTTACTTAATACCAAAACTTACTTAACCATCTTTAAGCCAAAATACAATGATACTTATTTAACAAAAAAAACCCCAAAAAATAAATTAGAAGGTGAGAAGGAAGACAAATACAAGAGCTCCAAACTGTATTATCACAGGAGTAGCAACCAATACAGATTAATTTACATAATTCACATTACTATGTATCACCCACCCTTATTGAGTTAACATGTGTTAAGTAAGTTTCAATTTATATCCTGAACTTGCAGCCAGAGGCATCTGATTTGGAAAATCCAATGCAGAGTTTACTGGGCTATACATTACTTACATTACAATGCAATCCTGAAGTAGACTGCATTCCACTTAAAGGAATGGAGGAAGAGAGAGTAAGAACACAGTGAATACGAAAGATAGGAAAAATGTTGCTGTTCATTACAATTTTCCATTTTTGTTGAAACACAGCAGGAGAGAAAAGCCACAGGCTTCTCTACTGCTCTTGCATGCCAGGAGGGATTATGCAAACACTGCAACCACCCAAATCTTATTTAAATTACAGCCATTGTTCCCCCTTTAAATAGTCATACTTTTGCCTGCTTTCACTCAAATATTGCTGCATCTTGCTTTCCACCAACATAGTCCCAGTGGGAGTCATCAACTCTTAATTATAGATGAACAGATTTTTGAAAAATACCTCTGAAAAAGAAGTTGAAAAGAAAGCAAACTTTAAGTGCCATCTAGTGGCTGATCTAGAAAACATTAAATAGATTAAAAAAATTCCTAACATGCCACAGATAGTATTACAGTAACTGAACTGAGGAGGCTGTGCCTAAATTCTCAACTACTAAAGACCAGGTTAACACTCCGGGAGAAAGAAAGAAAGAAAGAACTAAAGATCAATCGTAGCCATGGTATTACTGCCATAAATTTTGTTTAAAGATTTTTGTCCAAAAGTGGAGAGCTCAGGTGGCAGGAAGTGTATAGGAATCACATGTTTCATCAAAACCCTCACCAGCTCATGATTTCTGCCTTTCTGAGGACATTGACATTACCATTACCATAAACGTTGCGCTGAAATAAAAAAATAGAACCCCCTCAGATCTCAAAATAGAACCCAAACCATGGAGTTGAATCTGGGACCAAGCATTTTAACTTTCTTCCAAATTCACCTGGGGTGGAAGGCCAGATTTTCTCTATCCCTGTAACAAGTCAAATCCATTTCTAAAAAAAAAAGGAAGCAGACTGTTAGTCAGTAATGTTATTTTCCTTTCCTTGCAGGAGAATGCTTTTCTGCTGTAGATAAGAATTCCCAACAGATTACTTTTCATATATTAAAGCTTCATGTTTCACTTACACAGCGGATGTTCCACAAGATTGTTTTTCAAGCTTCAGGTAACTCTTCTTGCAGATGAGAGTAGTTGAATGAAAGAGTAGCTTTGCCTGGATCTGGTCAGCGATAATGGAGAACAGCCCAATATAATTTCTACATAAAGTGATTTTTGTTACTTTGGAAATAGCTTTACGTATCTTCACTTTCATACCTGCAGGGAACCCTGGGGATCCCACCTCAGACAGGAACCTGTCTACACAGAGGTGAGCCCTGTGTACACTGTTGGGTAGCTTTTCCTGATGCTACTTGCTCAAGCTGAAGCATGTGCACTCAGTGACACACTTAGGCAGTTTGTCACTGAACTACAAAACTAATTTACAACTAGGTAATGTAGGCCTCAGATAAAGTGATGGAAAAGATTGCTTCCCAGTCCCCTCTCTCTTGCCAGATACCAATATACTTTTGTAACAGAGATATTAGAGGAAAAAGGGGAATATAAAAATGATTCGGAGGGTATTGGTTTTCATATTAATCAAATCGTAGGACTACAAATAAAAAGACATGAGGATGGCTTGGTTTGAACCATAAAGAAGCAAACGCTGTAGAACCCTCTACTCAAGTCTCAGGTCACAGTTTCTACAAGTTTCAAATGCAGGCCTTGATCTGCAGTAGCAGTATCAACTAAAGAACTCTGTACATTTGAAACTTGCTGCCTGGCTAGAAGTATTTGTCTTTCATAGATTTGCTACTTCTTAATTTAAACTGCATTCGTATGATGTGCTCCTTGTTTACAATGGCCTTTTGCAGGGTGAGCCTGCTCCTGCTGGTCTGGCTGGGTGCACAGATGCAAGAACAGTTGTGATGAGGGATAAGGACCAATAGCAGAAACTCATCAGCATCTCACGCACATTGAGGAAAAGGCTTCTGCTCTAGACAAAGACGAATGTACTTCTTGTTTCAGCACAGCCAAGCTAGTGTCAGGCCCATCCCATGGCTAATGGGATCTGAATGCTCTCACACTGCTCTTTATATTTCAGCTCCTTGCAGGGACAGGCAGGATAAAAGGTATAAAATGTGTGTAGAATTTTGGGCCTACTTCACTAGAAATAGTCCTAGACAAGAACATGAAACTAATACCTACAGGATATTCCTGAGCTGAAACTACCAAACAGAAGAGCAGTATGAAAATCAGCCTACCAAGGGCAAAACTCTCCACTGCTAAAGCACAGTATTTCCTACCTGTGATCTTCCAGATAAGAAAATTTTAAAGTACAGACAGCTGCTGGAAAAGTTTTTGAGAGCTTCAGAGCCTTTTCTAATTATTTTATGTGAAGTGGAAAAATAGTCACTTTTCTTTCCTTTTATGTTTCTTCTCTTCTCTGCATGTTCTTTCACCTAAAAGAGAGTCATTTAAGAAATTCCACACATTTATTGAATCAGGCTTAGGACAGATTCCAAAAGAATTCTCTGGTTAACTAGACAAAAGTGAACTTAAAACAACCGAACTTTGCACTCCTTCAATAATCCAGAATCTTTCTTCTATACAGTAAGATATAAATAAATTTGTAGCAAATATTTCAACATCATTTTTATAGCTCTTATTTACGATACAGAGGTTATTTCCAGATGAGATGTGTTAGTTAGCTCAACCACTGTATTGCTTTTTCTTTTAATGGAAGAGACCTGAAAAATTTGCCACTTGAAGATCACCTAAGGATAAAGCCAGAGCTTTAGCTTTGAAGAGAAACACAAGTATTTGGACACATTGTAAAGGATGTAATATTCAATATCTTTGTCTTTTTCTGATTTAGGGGTCAGAGTGGGAAGTCCTGTTGATACTGACACTGATGCTGTATGAAATGGGCCCTCAGTAGGAAATCCTGAGCCACATGGTAAAGGGCTTTCTGAAGTCTAACGCAAACCAGCAAGGGAACAATTGGCCATTTTAGTTTAGGTGAGTAAAACAAAACAAAACAAAAATTATAGTTATTTTTAATTTATTACAATATAATTGCCACAGAAACAATGCGTTCTTATTTCTGAGGACCAAACATCTTGAAAGAAACAATAATACATCAACTAGTAAGTCAACCCAGTGATGCACATTTCTCATTATGCAGAAGTCTCAATAAAACTTGAATATTTTTATGTAATCCAAAGATCCTACTCCTAATTCAGATGAAAATTTAGAAATAGTATAACAGAAAAAAAAATAAAGAAAGCATATTCAAGTCATTTTCAGTTCTTTCCAGTAGAGCCAAAGCCACCTTCACCACGTTCTGTATCATCCAGAGCCTGAAAGACAACAATTTTGATAAGCTGGTTTAGTGCCTTAACTTGCCTTTCATTTCTACACAAAAGATATTGTTTAGCACTTACTTGTAACAAGAGCTATTATTAAGAAACCAAAAAATGTAAATGAGACACTTTGGAATATTTTTTGTACAAGTTTAAACAAATGCTTATGAGAAAACCATTTCTCTTATATTCTGAACTCTTCCTCAAAACCTCTGAAAACTTACCAAATTTGCACAAGTGCATACAAAAAATCAAGACTTTCAAACAGCGCTGCTGCTATGTAGTTTTACCACTGAACATAAGTCTAGCAAAGTCTTTATCTATATAATAAGTTTCATCTTATTTACAACTATCTTATACTATTAATCATTGAATAAAAGCAGAAATATTTTCTTTTGGCAACTTACTTCAACTTCTTCTAACTCAGGATAATAAATGCGTTCACAGATGAGCTGGGCAATTCTATCCCCTTTTTTAACTGCAGAGAAGTTAAAAAATTATTAGCTCCTTCAAAAAGGTGAACAATAAATACAGACTTTAGACAATCTCCTTTCAAGAAAATCAGAATGTAGTAAAAATTAAAACACTTATTTGAAATTTAGCCAAAGAAATGTTAACAGTCCCAGAAAAATACAGGTTAGGATAAATTTTTGTTTGGTCCTTCTAAGGTGAATTGTCAGCAGCTGTAGCAGCTCAAGGCCTTTCCATTCATTCCTGCTGCCAAACTCTGGCATCTTAAGTTCATTATGCATGGTTACTGCAGAGACGGAGAGACAACTGGATGGATAATGTAGCTCCTTTTCTGAAGTAGACCCAGGAATTTTGGGGGAAAGAGGTGAAGTGATAAAAACAGAATTTCTCACTAGCAACCAATCTGGCTCACCGAATTTCCATAAGAAGCTTGCAATGCGAAGATGCAGAAGAGGCCACAAAAACACTGGCAATATTTTAACTGAGCACTGAAGTTTAAAACTGACTTTTTGCAGAAAGACAGCGTCATAAAGGGAAAATCCTGTCTTAATTACTTAAATTTCCTAGGATTCTGAAGAAGTTTTTATCTCAAATACTACTCAGCTAGTTTTTTTTTTTTTCAAAGGTAGAAATTTAATACAAAGTTGCACTTCAGTACAGCTTGTGAATCTACAGCTTAGCTAAACAGGGTTGTTTTGGTTTGATTTTGTGGTGGTGTGGTGGTTTTAGATGTATTTTTGTGCATGCTGCTTAATTTTCTGTGAATAGAATCTTTTCATGCTCCCTTGACAGGACATTATTAAGTACCCACGTTTTTGTTAACTGAGAGGAGAAAGATGTTCCCAGCTAATTCTACCTCTGCATAAAATTTTAAAGAAAAAATTAGTTTCTTGTTCCCAGTCAGATGGCTGAAAATAAGCTCTGCCAAGCTTAACACTTACCTTCAAAATTCTCCTTGCCAAAGTTGAACAGCACCACACCAACATTTCCCCTGTAATCCTCATCAATAACACCAGCTGTCACGAAGAAAGAATTTAGAGAGATAACCAGTTAATAAACGTCAGGATATGAGATAACTAGATTAGATAAGGTCTAGATTAATAAATGATTACAGTATCTCACACTGACATCCTTTATACTACTGATGCACAATTAAACAACATATAAGCAAATGCTGAGACATCTAAAAATGCTGATCAGCCTTGCAAAAGGAACTGAAAAACACGATCATATGTCAAGAAGTGCTTTACCAGTGTACTACTAATTTTAGTAGTAATATCCTATCTGAAATCAAGACAGCTGGACCACATTCATGCTCCATTTGTTCTGCTAACTTCAGCTCTTCCAGTGTCAACCAGAAATCTGTTCTTAACTCTAACATTTCATTTGAGAGCTATGGATTTGCATAGATTCAAATCTTTCAGCTCTGGCAAGGTAACAGAACCAGAGCTGTAAGGAAACGCTTGTCACACATATTCAAGTATCAGGACTATAAAAAGAGCTTACTCTTGTATTTTGTATGACTGTATTAACTACATAATTCAGAAGATTATCTACCAGTGCATATTAAAATAACTATATCCTGCTTCTTTGGAGTATTTCTATCAAATACAGGAAATATATTTCCAGTAGAAAACAGGAATCTGGGCCTCCTTCTTGTCCCAAGAATGTATTTTGAAGTATGCTTGAAGAAATAATTTAAATACTAAAATTAATTGCCACTCTAAGACATACCCAGGCTAATACAAAGTGCTATCATTAGAGATTACAAACATGAGAGTAATGTAGTATGAGTGTACCTTGAAGTTTTAATGTTGAATCGTTAAATGCACATTTAATAATAAAAACCTGTTTTTTTAAGTAGTTCCTTTAGCTTTGTGAAAAAATTGTAGAGCATATGATCCGTAGTCACAATGTAATCTCTGCACTAGTTCCAGTGTGGAAAAGGTATTTACACAGCTCTCTTATGTAATGCCTTGGGTTAATCCAACAGCATTTCTGAGCAGCTTCCCAATTAAGGTGTCAGTAACACTGGGAATACCCCCTGAGTCTAGAAAATTTAGAAAAAACATGCAATTCTCAAGTTAACTTGTGGTTTAAAAAATGGAGAAAGCAGCTTATAAGAAGTAACCTTTAATGTCTAAACCAAAAAATAACTTCTATGGTGGCATTGCCTACGAAAGTATGATACAATTATTATTTTAAAAAAATCAATAATCTTTTTTTATAATTATACAAGTTTTAACACTATTATGATGCACTGTCCCTCTCAGGTGTTACTCAGGTGTCTCCTTTTGCCAAACTACCCATGAAGCAATTCCTTATTTGCACGCTACAGTGTGAAACTAAGGCACTTCCGTGATCAATATTTACCAAGTCTTAATAAAAAGAACAAAAAGCTTACCTCCAACATCTATGAAGTGCTTCGCAGCTAAACCAGAACGTGGTGCTAGAAAATAATTCTTTTGTAAGTATTGTAATTTATTTCTTTTAAAAGACAGTATTTATAGGTTATATAGTGTGTTTGCAGAGTCTTGTTTCCACAGTCTTTTTAAAATAAACATAGACCAGGAATTACTGTAGGAGTTTACATGTATTTTAAACAGAATAACAGCTGCAACAGGCTACAATAAAACTTCGATCTTTAAGTGACAGAAATGTATCTTTATCAGACCTGCAATTGCAGAGCAGGTTTCTCCAAGAAAGGCAACTGGAGCAGACAAGGACTCTCTAATCTTGGTTTATTTTTGGTGACTACCACTGGTTCAGCATCATCTCAGAAGAATGTCAGGTCAATCCATTTAAGTTATGATGGAAAACAATATTTGGCAAGCAAATTCCTAAGCAGTATTATACAAAGAAAAATCATGTGTGGGGATCAGGGTTTTTACTTAGCTTATCATACTGTGATGAGGAGTTAAACATGATACGCTCTTCAAAATTTTCTTTGGGATAAGAGAAATGCATGAGTTCTTTTACATAAAAGGACATGGCAAACTCTGATTGTGTTCTTCCCCTGGAGCAGCTACTGCTTTTTTACTTCAAGAATTGATATGTAATCAGATAAAGATTGCACAAATAAAAAGAGTATCTTGTACAGGTTCTTGTGAGTATTCTGACACAATACGTAATCAAATTCTACTACATTGGTACTCTGGGGTTAATTTTTAAACATCCAGGATGCACTTTCTGTATATCCATTACCTATTGGTCTCTGTGAGTTGAATTCTGAAACTGCAGAGCCTATAAAGTTGTATGTAGAGTACAAGCACTTTTGCTGATCATGCTTTTGTCACTTGACATACACCAAACCTAAAATGCATTTTTGCATTTACATCAGGCAACAGGAAAATCTCTACTACAGGATTCAGTAAATCACACAGCCACGTGGCATGCCTTCTTTGTGTAGACTAATTCTGAAAGCTTTAGGCAGAACCTAAATGTGAAGATGGCGTCAAACCTGTTCTGGAATGACTCTGTGTACTCACCGACTCGGCCATAGCATCCAGAAGGAAGTGCTATTTGAATGTCTGTTTTCACCACAGCCTTTTCCATGGGTGGTATCACACAGTCATAGGCACTGCATTAAAGAAAGAAACTCTAGGTTATATAGAATATTTTTTAAAGTTTCTTTACTGTAACTTAAGGTACAAAATTACCCATAATTAATCTGCCTGTGGATTTATATAATGAAATTTACACAACAAATATTTACTGATTTGCTAAATTAAACGCAGATCCAAAACCACAAGGTATTGTCATTCTGATGATGCTAGTTTAAGATTCTAAAAATGTCATTTGAACAGCACACTCCTGCAATTGCCAGTTTCAAATGTTTTTTGATTGGTAAGATTAAGACAAAAAATACAAGTTTAACTTTAAAGTAATCATTAGGTGAATGTGGTTGTGATTTTTTGTGCAAAAGCAGAAACTTTAAGGACCTACAGCAGATGAATTAGTTGTAATCAAAATTAATAATCTATTAAGTTAACTTTTAGGCAACAATATTTTTTTCTGAGCAGTCTGACAATTTGTGATCCTCATGACTCTCCTGGGAACTCTGAACTACAGAGATCTTAAGGACTTGCTGAAGCACCCAACTGGAGCCTTAAAGAAAGGCAGTGGTGGCAATATTTGTCATATCTTGACCTTGACGAAGAACTGTTTTTTAAATACTGCGAAGCACTGAAAGGTTTTCTATAAAAAGACTTTTTCTTGGTCTGCAGTGCAACATTGGAACAAGAACAAAAACAAACCTGAGATGAAAGGGATAAAAAGAAAACAGGGTGAAGTGTGGTGAAGTAGATCTTCAGGAAAAAAGTCAGAGAGGTGAAGGAAGAAAAAGGCTGATTATTCTTAGTAATACTAACAAAGTAAGTTAGACATGGTGCCAGCAAAGTTCAGATGCAAC
Source organism: Petroica traversi (assembly GCA_025920805.1). Classification (NCBI taxonomy): domain Eukaryota; kingdom Metazoa; phylum Chordata; class Aves; order Passeriformes; family Petroicidae; genus Petroica; species Petroica traversi. The sequence goes on along the minus strand of JAHLSL010013310.1, from coordinate 1,071,295 downwards.
TAGTGTCTTAATCACAGAAGCACAAGTTTAGGTACAGGTATTCCTGAACATAGTGAAAACCATTGAACAAAGGTCATTATAAATGCAAACAACCCAAAACCTAAGTCTGTACATCAACTCACGTAGTTTCCAGCTAGGAGCACAATCAAAGTGCAACAAAGCCTTTCGGCAGGCAGCAACCCCGGAGCCAAGAAGAAAGCACAAAAGCACAAGTGCTGGCAAGGAGGACCCACGTGCGCTACCATTTTTTCCTTTCAACAGGAACGCACCTCACCAATGTGGGTGCCAAGAGCAATTACGGATGCGGCATCAACCCTGACTTTTAGCCAATGACTGCATCTGTGCCTGGTGAAATCAATGTTGTAGCATGGCTGGACCACGGATACCCTAAAATGGTCAGGGATGGAGGAGCAAGGGAGCTACGACACAGGTCAGCCCTGGCCTCCTCTCCTGCACGGCCAGCGAGCCTGGCCGGGGGTTCAGCACGGCAAGAGGCCTCGAGAGCACTCTCAGCTGCCGGAGCCCCGTGCCCAGGCTCGCCGAGCGGGCCGGCATCGTTCATGGGCTCCCGCCCCGGGTGCCGTACCCTCCCCCTGCCTCCCTCACCTGTACAGATCGTAGCCCGCAGCCCGCGCGGAGCCCCTGGACGGGGCGAAGGCGTTCTCGGACAGCTTGGTGAAACGGAGCCGCGCGGAGGGCTCTCCAGGCCCCGAGCTCTTCTGCCTCT
>JAHLSL010013310.1:1023687-1070168 GCA_025920805.1 Petroica traversi | reverse complement strand
CGCACCCTCACGGGGGCTGAGCACAGCGGGCTGCTAACAGCCCCTGTCCTCCCACAGTCACGGCGTGGCTGGGGCTGGGAGGGATTTCTGGAGAGCGTCCAGTCTAATTCGGCTATTAAAGGATTAAACATCTTAAAGCAGGTTGTGCAGAGTAATGAAAGAAAGAGACTCATTCAGAGATGTCAGGCCATGACAGAAATATTTGTCTTATCTAAGGAGAACAATTCTTGACGACGCAGTGGATAGGAAAACCTGTCAATGCTCGGCCTGCCCTGTTTTTCTGTCTTGGAGCATAAGACTCGTGATTTTATTGTCTTTAATACTTTCTACCCCCTTGCCATCCCACTTATGATGTAATTATCTCTTTTTCCTTTATCTATGTCTTTCCATCTGTCTATCAATAGGATATATAGATATATTCTACAGGAATATATCTATATATTCTATATATATATCTATATCCCTAGGAATAGGAAATTTCCTAAACTCCCCCATGGCTCTCTGCTGTGGGCTGAAAAGGCTATCCATTGGATTTACAGTTTCAAAATTCCCTGGTGATGCTAATGGTGGTATTTGACTCTGCAAAATAACTACAGACTTTTGGATTCTTTTTGCTGATATAAATTTTGCCAAACAACTATTCTTTGTGATTTTTTTTTTAAATTCTTAAGTGTATGTGATTGTCTCCTTGCTATGTTATGTTTTCCAAATGCAGCCAGATGGCAGTGAAACCTTTTACTACACATTGCAGTTTAGTTGTGAAAGGTATATTTAACAATGTCCCAATGTGGGCTTTCTTTTATTCCTGTTCAGTATTTTCAGTCCAAATAGTATGCATTGTTTGAAAGAGAACATGTATGTAACACAGACCCATATGAGGAAACGACTTAAAATATTTTATGGCTTCTGATGTAAGCTGTCTAAAAGTTGAAGTTTATAGGAACTGAAGTTGTATCAAACTAATACCTAATGGTAAAGCTTTATTTATACAAGCAGGAATTTATAGAGTTTACAACTGCATCCTGCATCATAGTGTAGAAAAAGACCGATTTTATGAATGGCCAGGCTTGCTGAGGCAGGCTGGGTTCTAAACTGTGCTTAAGGTAGCCTGGAAGCCTTTTAATAATAGAGAGGAAGACTCATCAAAAAATATTATTAATGAGAAAGGTCTCAGCTGCATGACACTTTACCAGGGGAACCCCCCCCCCCCCAGCCTTACTCTGGAAGTCTGGGCAAGTTTACCTTAGTTCTGGGTGTGTGTTGCTGGCTTTGTAGATAGTCAGCCAACCTTCCTGCATTCCTGGTCGCTGATTAGTGCTGCTCTCCATCAGGCATTTCCTCCTGACTTTGAAAACAATGCTGAGAATAACTGAAATCATCTGCCTTTTTTGCTTTTGGGCTTAGTGCAGGAGTGGAGGCTGCTTGGTTATACATAGAGAGAAATAGAGCTTCTTTCAGGGGTAATAGCCACAAAATTCTCCCCACTGAAGTTTTGGGGTTAAAATGAGGATTTTTATTAGAAGAAAACCGTGGCTTTAAAAGAGAGACTTCCCCCACCCCCATTCTCACTTAGCACAGCTGTCTCTTTCACAATGGTTAAGGTTTGTAATTTAAAAAGGCTGTTATGATGTGTGTTTATAATGAAGCTCTGTTTTTGATTGCATGTTTGCACTACAGCGTGGGGGTTGTGGAATTTTGCCATTGCTTTTTACTCTGTTCCAGACAACTTTAGTGTTTGATTTTGTTTGGCACTTAATTTCCTCTGATGAAATTCCAGCAATGGCATGACCGTGGGTTATTGCACTTGTTGTTTGTGGAGAGTGTGAGCTGCAACTTGCTGTATTTACTTGTTTCCATTTTTCCTTGCAGAGTCAAGGCCAGTGTGAGGGGTTCCCTCAGCAATGCTGGCCACAGGGTCCTGATGGCCTACCCAGCTGCCAAGGGCTGTTCTAGGTACTAGCAGGAACAGATTTTGAACAGTGGCCTGACCTCTGCTGAAGCACAACACTTGCAAAACCTTGACTTTCCTCATCTCTAACTTGATGGGTGAGTCACTCATGTAGCAAGGAGCTGCAGCACTGAAGGTTATAGCTGCCAAGAGTTGCAGAGGTAGCAAGGGAGAGAGAGCAGGATCTTGGAGTTAGCCACCCTCACTTTTTTGAAGTCCAACGACAGCCAAGCTACCAGAGGAAGAACCTTGAGGGAGACCTCTGAACTTCAAGCTGAATGCTGAGGCTTACTCAGATTCTGTTCTTGCAGCTTTGCTGAAAGATCAGGGACCTCAGCTGGAGGGGTGGTGACAAACAGCTCAGGGGAGCTAAATGAGTCAGTAGTAGCTAAGACTCTACAGCTGTTTGCCCCAAATGTACAGCTGCAGTGCTGATTCCTGTTATCTGTTGACATCTCTTGCTTGTAAACTACTGTTCAGTTGCTGAAACTGCTTTTGCCATAAAGATCTTGAAACACCACGTGGAATGTTAAAAAATGAGACATGTCTAGCTTTTCTGAGAATTAGGATTGCCTAGTCAGGAAAGCTTTTGGTAGAATTTTTGAAAGATGTAATGAAAATTGCAGAGGTTTAAGACTGATGAAATTTCCTATGCAGGTGGCTGGAGCTTTATACCTTGAGATGATGAAGATTGGGTGGAAATTCCTTTGAGTGGGAAGTAGGATAACAATGTAGGATAATTTCCAGTGCAGTTGCAGTTTATCGTCACAAGGCAGTGCCTTTTTCATTAGGTAGCTTTTCTACTTGCATTGTTGGGTAGGTGATTTAAAAATAAAATAAAGAAACAATCCTCTCAAAAAGAATCTGTTGGAGACTGAAAAATCTAGCAAAAGGCACATTGGAAGAATGCTGTTCTGGACAGCAGAATCTGGACTGTGCTTTAGGGGTATGTGATCAAGATGGGCAACTTGCCAGTGGTTGTAAAAAGATTTAAGGAAAGTGTAGTCTCTGAACTACAATGAAATGCCTTCTGTGATACCTGTTGGAGCTCCACTAACATTAGGAGGGAAAGATAAGATTCCCTGATGAGATGAATGATAGTGGATCATTTTAACAGGCCCTTAGGCACAAGCTTAGCTGTGCAGGAGGCCTAGACTTTTGAACAAAATTCAAAATATTCTTTGTCCTTGCTTCATAGCAAGGGTATTTTCACATTTAAATGTCCCTGGTCACCTTACCTATCCTTGCTCTTGTCATAGCCGATCAAATCCAGGCTAAATTATATAAACTTACAGAATTGGTAGTGTGATATAAGCTAATAATGTGCTAGACAGCATTAGAGTGTATTTTTTCCTAGAGATGTCAAACACGTAATTAGAGTTTAGTTACTAACTTGATGATAAAAATTCAGCAGTTGTTTTATGCATAACTTGTATAAAGAAGTGTCTCTTACAGAGTTGGAAATGAAATAGGTGGACTAATAAAATTTGGCAATCTAAATTGCAGTTTAAGAAGGTCCATAATTAGTATGTTCTCCAAATTGGTCCACACACATTCAGAAATCATGGTGAGGAACAGGAACTAGAAGCTATTAGGAAAATACTTTGTTTAAATTACTTCTGAATTTGTGGAAAGAAAACCTTCAGGTAGCTAAGTGTTGCTGCAGCCTGAGTTTATCCGATTACAGTGCTGTGTGGATACATCTCAAATTAATCTCTGAGTTCAAGCAAGAAATTTCACAGAAATATGTCTGTTAGTACTTAGTTTTTGATAAGTATTCATTTAGAAAGGGACCTCTTGGGAACTGGAAGGAGATGGCAGCATGTAAAAAACTCCAGTATTGCTGCTGACACCACTGTGAAGGATGAGAATGATCTTGTTTTGCAGATGCAGAACGTGAGCTTTGGTTTGCTCAGAGTTGTGCAGGAAGTCTGCATATGGAGGAAACTTCTGTGTAATGCAGTTAGATTGTAAAATGATCCTTCAGCCTGATTGTAAATGTGTAAGAAGCAAAGGAAGAACATTATGAGAAAATATCAATATTTAATATCCTGTCTTCAATAGAAGGAGAAAATAAAGCATGGATTACTGGGCTTCATTACCATGTTCTGCTGAATTGCTGCTGTTGAACTAAGAAAAAACATGAATATTAAATATTTGTCATTTTTGGAGATGGAGTGCTAGATCCACTACAAGTTAAATCTAGTAATTCAAGCAAGATGGAAGCTGAGGCCTGCTTTAAAATATACATTTAGTGAAATTCAGGATTTTGTGGCTTTCATGGGACTTAGATGTCAGTTGGTCTCTGCAAAGGAGTTGCAGGACTACAGAAAATAAATTAGCCATGTTCCTTGATAGTCTTTAATTTAAATAATGCTTACACATAGGATATAGCTTTACCCATTAAAAAGAGAAGCTGCTTTTCTTGACAGCTGAAATTATAAAGTACCATAATATTGCAGAGTAGAAAATAGAAAAATTACACAGCTTAATGAATTGCCTTTATTTTAAGTAGTGTATAATTAATATTATTTAGAAAGTAAAAAACAAAAAGAAAAATCTTTTATATAAATCAAAAATAAGGCATTCAACTCAACAAATGAGTTTTTGGTTTTTTTAATCACATAAATCACTGTACACATTATCCTGATGTATAGTGTTAGATTGTATTAACCCTAACATTCATAGCAAAAATTGTCAATATTTAGCATTTTACTAGTTTTTTGTGAAATTTACTTACCACATTTAATTATGTCAATCACACGTTCCATTGCATGTTAGAGCTTGGAAATGTATTATCAAGCCTTTTAATAGAGTCCATTTTTTATATATTTAAATTTTTTGTTTGTCACTAAATTAGAAGTGTTTGGATTAATTTCAATAAGAAGAACATTTTAGGTAAAAGCACCTGCTGTAGGCATAGGTTTTCATTTAGCAATATTACAATCAAAAAGCATTGCAAATATTCTACTTGCATTCTATCAGTTTATGACTTACACCTGATGGATGTCATATAGGTTTTTGTTTCACAACTGGGTGCATTTCATTTTAATCCTACTGTGTGCCCATTAGCAACTATGATAGTGCAATTTGAAATAATTATTTAGAGATTTAATGCTTTCTGTATTATTACGGTTAATTTTTGCTTTCTAGGATAAATATCAAAAACTTTTTAAATACCTGATAAAATCAGAATAATTTCTTCTTTGTGTGCTCAAAATATTTGCTGTCTCGTATGACATATAGGTTGATTTTCCTTCTTTTGCCTGTACTGGAGTGTAACACCAGCAAGGACCATTTACATTTTTTGTCTAATCCTTTGCTGTGTGGCTTTGGATTTTTGAAAAAATTTATGTCAATTATTAAAGTTTTAGATTTGTATTAAGTGAGTGTGTCTTCAATAAACCACTGCCTTTAGAAATGCAGCTGTTGGAATCAATAAAGGCATATTCTAGGCACTGATGTTTTTCTAAGAATAGAAGGTCAGTACATTTTTGTGGTTGCCTCTGACCATTAAGATTGGAGGAAGGTTCTTGGAGAGAATTTCTAGCCAAGCCATGTACAGGTAATCAGACACTGCTCCTTTTCTTGCCACAGGGAGGCTCCTGTTTGGGCAGAGGGGAAAAAATTATCATTATGAAGGCAGGGATAGCCCAGGCTTCTCACTAAATAGTAAGTAGAAATCATCACTGTTCATATAATTAGAGTAAAAGATTGTTTTGATATCACAAGGCTTTAATTTGCAAATCCTTGCTCACCTGATTGTACCGGACAGGAACTGCGTGTGATTGTGGCCTTAAACTGGTAAAGAATATTTCTTGCATCATGACTTTTTAAAGAGGATAAAAATGCAACACATGCACAGTTTTGCAGTCCATCAGCCTATTTTCTGATCTGCAGTTACTGTGAGATGGGAGTTTTAAAATATGGGTCATGATCACCCCTCTTTTTGTAGACTGAATTAATAGAACTGTAGAGGTTTCTCTACGCATCACAAGTGCAAGCTAATTTATCGAAGCTGTGCATAAAAAATGTATCCGTAAATAAAAATCTATTCTGGAAAGGGCCTTTTTGGTAATTTTATTGATTGCTTCTTTTCCTTTATACAATTGCTTCATCACCAGGAAAGATTCATATTCAGTGCAGTCCCAGAGAACCATCAGTCCAGCTGCAAGTCCTTCAGAAGGTACTTAAAAGATTACTTTTGTGCTCAGTGAATTAACACAAGGGTTTCTGTAGCTTCAGTTCAGAATCCCATCACACATTATTCCTAGAGTAAGAGTCAAAAATCTTGCAACTCACAGGACAATGAGGTTGGCTGCTCTCGAATGTTCTTGTAAGAGTTCATTCAGACGGACTTGGCGGTAACTCTGGTTAAAACACAACAGGGAAAAGAAAAATATCAGTTAGGTCAGTGATCCTCAGTTCTGGTGTCTTGTGGACTTCTGCACTCCCCCTTGCCTGTAATATTTTCTGCTGATCCTTTGGCAGCACTGCAAACAGCTCTGCTCTGGGGTCCAGAGTCATAGAAGTGGCAAAGGATAAGGCTAAGACAGACTTTTTGGTTAGTATAGTTACATTAGGGCCACAGCTGTTCATCCCTGTGTAAGTGTTCCTGGGGACAGGAGTTATTTTTGTACTGTACTTACTTTATGGTCAAGCTCAGGCCCTCTAAGTTTTTATAACTTAACAAGTCACAGGGAACAAGAGACCAGAGCAGGTTTGTGTAAGATAGATCTTAACTTATCTTTTAATTATTTTCTCTTTCCTTGGAGAAAGCAAAAAGCTGTTTTTTCTCCATTCAGACCTTACATTTTCCTTTTCTGCAAAAACTTTAGTGTTCTTTTAGATGTTATATAGGCAAGAACCCTCATAATTTAGCCAGTTGTTACCTCATGAGAATCATCCTGTAACATCACCCTTTATCTGTGCTGCCAGGTTTTCCTCTGTTGAATTGTAAATGTGTTCTAATGTTCTCTGCAAAATTCCCAGAACTGCCTTATTTCTGAAGATAAGGGGCATGTCTTTCCAGATGTGTAAGCTAAACTTTTTGTTGCTGTTCTCGTTGGCATTTTCATATTGCTGACTCTTTTCAACTTTTGGGGAATTTTTCTGGTTCCTTAATTAGTGACCTAGACAAGACCAAGTTTAATCATGTTTGTTTTTTTTTTGTGATGTTGTATCCTCACTGGTTCTGCACACAAGTGTCTGTGATTAAATTTCTGTTGTCTTTTATACTGAGATATTTTAAAGGCTCTGACTTTCAATTTTTGATAATTTAAGGTGAGAGTAATTAAAAGGTTTTCTGCCCACAGGTGACTTCTATAAACTACTGCTGGTTATCCGCTCCATGAAGAGGGAATATAGCGAGCAGTCAGTCTGCTCCCAGCTGCTGCAGTCGGTAGTTTAGTGTTTTACCTTAAATCATCATTGATTTCTGCTTATGTTAATATGTCAGGTTGTGACTTCTGGCAGCTCTGAGCTTAGAGTCACAATCCTTGCTCTGCTGAGGAAGTTATCAGCACCATAAAGTAGAGATGACTAAACTCCCAGTTAATGCCACAGGAACCATAACTAAAATTGCTGAAATAATTCTGTGAGTTACAGAACTTGTCTCTTAAGGGTGAAAGAGTTTGCATCCTTTCGTTACTGGCCTGATGAAACGTCATGGTTCATTGGTGAAAAAGTATTTTTCCAACAAATTTAAGGAGCAGACTAGGCTGTAATTCACCCAGTGGATGAGACAGCATTAGCCTTGAAATTCCTCTAAACTGCAGGAGAGCTTCTGCATGATAGACTGGTTTGTATCGCTTGTATCGCTGAGCCCTGGGGGGTGCCTGGCTGGGCAGGGCTGCGACCTTCTGAGAGCATCTCCCCAGCCTGGGGCAGCAGGAGCTCACACTCACAGTGAGCAGCACACACAGCCTGGGGCAGCAGGAGCTCACACTCACAGTGCCCAGCACACACAGCCTGGGGCAGCAGCAATCACAGCGGCACAAGGAGCACACAGGGGGCTCTGTGCGGGTTCCAAGGTCCGGTTTATTCCGTCCCCAGGAGGGTCCAGGGACAAAGGCCCCGAAAAGGGAACCCGGCCCTGAAGTACCGAAGGGGGCGGGGTTTGCAACAACCAATAGGGAGCGGGCTGGGGCGGTGCAATGCTGATGGATGGGTTGGGGAACCAATGAGGAGCGGCAGGAGGAGGGACCAAGGAGAAGGGGCCAATGGGGCATCGAACTGGGGAGAACATTCCAGAGAAATTCCATATAAGGACAAAAGGGGCAAGAGGGCCAAGGGGCCAACTGGGAGAGTGGAATTAAAATAAACATATATAAGGCGTCAGGATGTGTTGGGAGAAGAACTTTAGATTATCCAAACTGTGGAGGATAACACAGGCCTGGGGGCTGTATTACCAGTCGGCCCTTTCAGATTCCTGCTCAGCAGGCCCACTGGCCTCCACAGGTTTAATATTCACTCTGTCATTGAGGTAAGAATTTATGCTTGGCCTTGCCTTTGGAGAAATTTGTAGCCTTACTTGAAGTGTCTGGATTCAGTTCTAAATTGCCCAAAGTGGTGAATGTTCGTAACTTTAAGAGATTCAAGGTCCAAAACAGTGGAGCTATTTAATAAACCTCAGCAGACCCAATTAGCTCAGGCTCAGTGCAGTAACTGTGTGGCTTCTGGTTCAGAGGTGATTTTCATCTGGCTGGCTTTGATGTGGGCAGAGATTCTCATCAGCCTGGGAAATACTGTGTAAACATGCCTAGGTCTGAGAGAGCTCAGTAATGCAATCATAACACACCTCTGCAGTGTTTACAGTATAAATCCAATCTGTAAATATCAAATACAGGATTGTACATGTCATGTTTCTCATGCTATATCTGGTATATAACATTTTCTTACTAATCGCCTCAGACATCTGCAGGGTAAGAAAAGGTACATATGTAAAAAGGGAGGCGAGGCTTTACCTTCTCCTTGAATGCTTCCAGCTCTGCATCTGTAATTTTCCATGGAGTCTCTCGCTTTAATTTCTCAGCAGTTGTTATATCTTTGCAGCTTTCATGGAGGCGATATGGTTCAATCATCTCTTCAAAGAATTTCCAGCTGAAACAGGAATAACAAAGGAGCCCTTGCTGCAGGGTATGAACTCACTAACTTATTTCACAGTCACTGTGTATGACAGGCCTCACTGATAATAATTATAGCTGAAAAACATGCAAAATCTTTAACTGTTGTTTGCTATGTTGTGCCCCAAGTTATAGCTGTGCCACTTCTGTATGTTTGGGTTATTTGAGGATAATTAAAAGGTTATTTGAGGATAATTAAACACTACATTTACCAGAGAATTTTCTGCATTGTCCTGGTTTTAGCAAAAATATTGAAATTAGCTTTACAGTAACCTGCAGTATATTGGTTACTAATATTAACAATGAATACACGTCTCCTCGTGAATACTGAACTTTTTATTATTGTTTCAGCACTAGCTGGACCAATCACCTCACTGATGTGGTTTTACTGATTGCTTTAAATAGATAAATAAATGATACAAATTGCCTGTGACAAGGGGCTGAAGGAAACACTTAAGTTTTTTGGCTATGTGTAGACTCAAAATTGTGTTCAGATTTTCTCTCTAAATTTCAAGTTGTTTCTTGAGCTTTTGAGTGTTTTCATCTGGAGAACCTCATTGTCCTTCTGTACTTCCTTGCTTGCCCATTGTGGAAAATTTCTACTATCCCACAGAGGCCTTAGGGAGTTTCTTTTGTATGGATGTGAATGTATTTCTCTGAACACTAGGTGCTGACAGGCCTCACTGTGAAGTGAAATAGGAGACTGGGCCCAGGCTGGCCTTGGCTGCATGGCCAGGAAGCCAAGAGATGGGTTAAAGGCTGTGATTTGCATTTAGTGTTGCTGTTGCTAAGTTGTCAGAGTTTGTCAACATCCTTCCTGTCTGTTTCAGTATGTAAAAGTGATAATCCCCTTATTATTAACGAAATAGATGGGATGCCAGCTGGAAGAGAGATACTGTGGTCTGTCTAGAGAGTGCCTGGCATAATATGCACTTGCTCAGTTCAGATAGTGCTGATGCAGCAAATGTGTGTGTTTTTTATGTTAATGCTAGATATGAGTTCTTTTTGATAGCTTTTAGTTATGTAAGATCACTACATGGTACTGGAGAAAAAAAATATGTATGTATTGCACAATTCTTTAAATAATTAAAAGATATTACCTGAGAGATCAAGAGGGCTAAAAAGGGGCTTTAGGTATCTAGTTATAAAATCTTTATATTCTTTAGTTGCTTTTCTTCAGTTAGAATCTCTGCTGGCCCATAGAAGCACTGGTGAATCCTATACTGTTTTGGTAAAATTCAGTGTGTGTGTAGAAACAGGACACAGAAGGATTAAGAGCCCTGGGATTGCCCTTGAACTCAGAGGAAAGGCTTTGATGGGAGTAAGGGATGGGCTGGAAGGGAATATAACAAGGTGGGCACATTTTCAGAGGAATTTACATACCAACGCTGTGAATTGCATTTAGGATTTAGTTATTCCCTGAACAGCTTCCTATATACTTTTGTCTACATAAGCAGAATAAATAGAAAATTTCTATGGAGATATGTTTTAGAAAGCAAGGTCTTTAAGTTTTCGGTTGGTTTTTTTTTAGTTAACACAGCTGGACGTGGAGCTTTTTGAGCACTGTTTTACCAACTTCCTAACCTCTCCTTAAGAGCATTAATTCTGTAGATAAATTAATTTTTAAAAATATTAAGCCTTCATTATATCTGAGTGATAGGGAAGTATTATTATATTATCCTCATGGGAGAGAGCAAGTATGCTTGTGTTTGACCAGAAAATGTTATATATTTATTGTAAAACCCAGAAGGCTGAGTTGACAGAGATGGCAGGTTTGCAGGAAAACTGTGACTGACAGGACTCTATTGCAACCTAAATAAATATGAAAAGTTATCATAAAATGTCTGTTAAATTTAGTGGCATAGTGTTTAATTAGTCTTTACAACATAAAGAAAAAGACTACGCATGGTTTTGACCCTTTAAGCTGTGATTATTAAAATGTTCTTTTTCCTGCTCTTGGTACTTAGAAGTTATTACAATGAAGTGACAGTGTTATTTTCTGTGTTGTGTTTTGTTTTTAATGTTCAACATAATAGAAATAAGCTCTAGATAAAGGCTGTTAAATAGTGGATTTTGGTAATGCTTCTTACCTCTCTTTGTTGGGTTTTATGTTGATATCACAAATGATATTAATATCAGCAAATTTTATTCTGAATTTGCTTAGGAGTGAAGCCATCCTGAAAACAAAAGAGAGAATATTTTGTCACTCTACCTCTGAGGGCCTTATATCAAAGCACACTTGTAAATGAATTAGACAACTGCATTTTATATCTTATCTTTAACTATATGACAAATTACTTTAAATGCTTAAGTGTTTCAGTTTCCAATTACAGAACTGGATTAATGTGATTAATGTAGCATAATTCATTAAACTGATGATTGATGAAAATCCCAACAAAAGAATAAATTAATAGCAGACAGAGGGCAAGGTGTTTACATTTTGGGAAATCAATGGTACTTTTAGTATTCCCAAAGGCTTGAGTTATAAAGGAAGAATATCCAATATAGAGCAGACTATCAGAATTCTCCAATACTTAAAAAAGGCTTCTGTTACTCTGTTACTGTCCGAATGCTGTGGATGGAGTTTTGTGATACTGGTAGTGCACATGTTGGTGAAAATTTGGTCCAGAAGGTTGATGTCCCATACTTAAAGATTTTTTTTCGTTTATGAATTTATATTGATCTGCTCATATATTGTCTTTACACATGTTTATAAAAGAAAATTCTTTGCTTTTCTGCCCCAGTTGGCAGAAGGAATTATAGTTTTTTGTGTGTTTGTGCTGCAGATAGAGAGGTTTAATTAGGTTAGTTTTGCCTTCATTTCAACCATGGTTGGGATCTTTTGGTTGCTCCATACACCTCCTTCTCCCACCTCCTTTCTTGTTTCTATTTTTGGTATGTAAGCTCTAGATTCTGAAAAGGTCAGAGAAGTTCCTAGAAGCAAACCGTGGTAGAAATATGTATTTGTTTCTGACCTGAGAGTTTACTCTTCTTATTTAATGTGTTAATATAAAAGAACATTCTGCTTGTATAGAACATGATGTCCCTTGTGGCAATCCTTGTTTTGAACACAATAAAGAGCAAAATCTCAACTTCTATGGAAAGTTGGGGAATTATGTACTAGTAAAAGTCCAGTTAAATTTGACTTCTGAATTCAAAATATATGGCTGAACTTGGATGATTTTGTATTAGATCTACCTAGACCCAGATTTGTCTCTTTGAAGGTTTTTGCATGTAGGTCATGTTTTGAGGAAAGGATGTTGACAACACCTGGTGTTCAGGTGTCAATACAGACACATTCTGTTTTCTGGGGGACAAACTGTGCCTTTGTCACCTGTCCTGATCATGCTGTTTACTCTGGCCTTTGTGGGACAAAGTGGGATGCAGGTGTCAGAAGTGCCTCTGTGCAATCTGTCATGTTTTGACAAATCCCATTTGATGTCAAAACTTTCAGTAAAATCAGGTGACTGGGTGGTTCAGGTTCAGGAGCCTGTTTACAGTCCTGAACAGCCAAGATCAGGCACACTCTGGGGAGGGAGCAGAGAACACTTCCCAGCAGGTCCTTGAGCAGTTCTAAGGCTTTTTTTTACCCAGTTATAAGGATAGTTTGTACAAACGCATGTGAATCACTTCACAGAAGTACATCAACTTTAGGGTAATATTTAAAACTGACAGGACCATAACCACAGTGGAGTAAAGTTAGCTTTGGGTTCCCTTTTGCTTGAAGGGAGCATCCTGTGGCAGCTGTGTTTCCAAGGCAGTGTGTTGTAATCCTAATGAAGCAATTGATTCTAACTCCTGTGCTTGAACCCCCTCAATTGTTTGCCACTGGAGTTTTAGCTGGAGATGCTGTTTTTATTTCTCTGCATGGTGCTTCTGCTCTTTAAGCAGTTACTAACTTTCAGCCCAAGTTGAGCTGCTTCCACTGGTGGTGAAATAGTTGTGCCTGTGATGTGTAAAGTGCTTAGGAAGGAAAGGTCCTACATGCAGTGGTGATAAAAATAAGTTTATATTAGTGCCTTTCATTTGCCCAAAGGCAAATGATGATTGTGAAATCTAGACTTTCTTTAAAACACTGAGTAAAATCAACGTGGCCTTAAAGTTGATTAACTTGCTCTTTAACTTCTTTATATTTTACCACAGTTAATCATGTTTATGTGAGCTATCTGTCTATGCTTTTTGCTTATGAAACCTTCATGTGCAATTTCACTTCTTGTTACCTGGACTATGTCATGTAAATCCCGTAAAAGTAATTATATTCTCATTACAGAGTGCAAACTGCTCTTCTTAGAGGTGGAAATATGAAGTATTAATGGGAAAAAGTGCTGGATGTGAGTTTTCTGTGGTAATCACCATTTGCGGAGCCTTGAGGGCTGTGCCATAAGCTTAACCCCTTTCAATCAAGTACATATTTTTTTTCATGCTGCCCACAGTACAACAAACCAGTTGTGCTGAAAAGTTCCCACCTCCCTGCTGTATATGCATTATATTCAGCATAAATTCAAACTCTTTAAACAAGTGAGACAAATAAAGTTGTATTTACACTAGTTTTTCTTCTTCAATCCTATTGACTTTTCCTCCAGTGAAGATCCTTAATTTACAATTCTTCCACTTCTTTCTGATAGTTAGAATGTAAGGAATTAGGATTGTTAAACCTGGAAGAACACAGAAAATTGGAGGAATAACAAATTAGTGCATTGTACGGTCAAAATTCTGTCTTTCATTTCTGCAGTGTTGGATGTAAGTTAATTTAAAAACATTTAAACCTGACATAAAAATGATTATGTAAGCTTAATAAAAACCAGTTTTATGCAACTTCCCAAGTCTCTTTTTATATTTGGTAACAGAGAAATCCCTCTCCCTGTGATTCTTACTCAAATTCCTTACCTCCATCATCGAACAGCCACCAAATATCAATTGTACCTTTTCCTTGCTTCTTTTTAAATTGAGTGCTGGCTTCTAGCAGCCTCTGATTGAATTCACCCACATGCATTGACTGCATGGTGTTAATGGTGCTCTCTGTAATAAGAAAGAAAAAAATGTGGAAGGATGTCTGATAAGTGAGGCAATAAGTAGCTTTAGGGAGCCAAATGGAGGGAAAGCTTCAGGAAAATGAATTGTTTCTGACAAAATTTCTGTACTTTAAATCTGAAAAAAGGTAAATAGTAGATGCTTTGGACTTTTAATGCTCTCATACACACAGAAACCAAAGCTTGTGTAACACATTGCCACTAGATTATAACATCTTGAAAAGGGTTACCTGATTATTTGTTCTCTGTCTCTCTTAATGTAAAATTCACTGGGGCCTTAAAAAGATACTGGGAAATATCTGATATATTTTAGAAGTAAATGTGTCATTTTGCATAATTTACAAGCTCAGCTGTCTTGTAAAATATAGATCTCCCTGAAAGGCACAGTCACAGTGGGTGAAATGAGCGGTTGGGGTACAGGGAGAGCATAAGTGAAGCTGGAAGTCAGAAAACACAAGCACATCTGCTGTTTCCCTATGCTGATGTCGTCACTGTTAATTAGGAGTAAATTTTGATTCTTGCAGTTTGCTTGGTTGGCTTTAAAAGATACAGTCTTGACTCTGTACTAACAATACCTTGTCTCATTCCACCTTTTGAGGCCTGTGGCTTTATTACTGCTTCTCTTTCAATTATTTCAAAGAAATGGTGCCAGAGCAGTGTTCTAAATGGAACAGACAGGCTTCTTTAGAGGTTTTACTCTGATCTGTTAGGTTCTGAAAATGCTTTGTTTGGTTTTCCTCTGTTTCTGGAATGGGTAATGATAGTTCTAAAGCAGTTACTTGCTTTCCTCGACAGTTCTAGCATCTCTGCTGGAAGATGGAACAACTCTGAGGAGTATGAAAATAAAAACAAACAGAGAGGCGGGGCTATTTATTAACATAATCTATCTAATAGAGAGAGCCAAAATATGTAATATGTATCTACTTCATTTCTCAAATAAAAAAGGCAAGTTGAAACAGGGATACACACTCTTAGTGGAGTTGTCATAAGAATATGTTCTCTTGAAACAAAATCAACTGAAGTCTGCCAGCTGAAGAATAATGGCATTTTGTGTTCCTGGGCTGTAGATCTTCTGGCACCTGTGGAAGTTGCATGCACAAGCAGATGTAATAGTCTCTGCAGGTGAAAACTCTTAAAATACATGTCTGTGTGCAAGCATGGCTTCAGGTGGGTCATTATCATTACAGCCTGGCAGTTGTGAAATGAGACCTCAAATTGAGTCACTATCATTTTATTATATCTGACTTCATTTTACTAATACTGACTTCATCACCTACACATTTAAGTTATGTGCTAATTAGTGATTTGACAGTATGCTGTGTATGTACTTTGAGTACTTTTAGCACCTTCACTTGTGCATTTTCGTGAAATTATCCTTGCAATTAGAGCAGTTGTGCTGTTTTTACCTGTTTTTCAGCTGTGTACTGAGTTTTTCTGTGTATATGTTAAGTAAAGTAAAATTGCTTGTATCCTGCATATTGTGCATATGTTCCTGTTTTCTTTAGAGAGGAGAAAAATAGCCTCTGTTTAAAAGCTTAAAACACCCTATTAAAAAGAAAAAAAACAACCTCAAACCCTCCCGACCAACTTATTCTGTATTCTTCCAACTTTCATAACCGTGTTCTATTTTTGACAAGTAGAAATGAACATAAGCGGAGCAGAGAAATTTATCTGGCAATGAGGGGGAAATGGTTGTGTTGCAGACAGTGTGTCCTATGAGCAGAGGATGTCACTGGGCTACATTACAGGGCTGTGCCCACCACGGTTTGCACAAGGGAGGTTCTGCTCCAGGGGCTTCTGTGTGGCTCAGGTGTTTTTGGCTTGGAGTAAAATCCAGTTTGCATATTGGTGAAAGTGTGATGCATTGAAGGGTTGTGGATAAGTTGTCATTTTGGAACTTACCCTTCTTTGTTTCGTGCCTTGAGATATTCAGTGTGCTGGCTTTTTTGAAGAATCCACAGATGCCCCTTTTTCCTTCTTCAAAATCATTTTCTTTGATGGTGGCTTCCAGTGCCAATCTCTCCTGCTCCAGCCTCTCTAATTCCTCTGTACATTAGAAAGAGAATTGGTAACACGTTGCTGTCTTTTAAATTAAATCCCTTACTGAACTAATGATGGTGATGTAATTGGTGTTGTGGTACTTTGTAGAAAATGTAAAGCTTCTGGGATGAAAAATTATTTAAAAATGCTTTTTCTTTTCAAACCAGTAGGGAGAAGGAAGCTGAATTCACTTCTGAAAGCCCTAGCTTGGAGTGCCTGTGCCTACAGCACTGGGGTGTGCTAACTGCTCTCAGGTTGGCTCTTCCAAATCAAATTCAGTATTATGACATTTTATGGTTACATGAGATATTATTTATTGAGTTATGTTTGTGGATGTTTAGTTGGTTTCTTCAGCCCAGAATTCGAAAGCTGTTGTCTTACACTGAGGA
Organism: Petroica traversi; assembly: GCA_025920805.1. NCBI lineage: Eukaryota > Metazoa > Chordata > Aves > Passeriformes > Petroicidae > Petroica > Petroica traversi. The sequence goes on along the minus strand of JAHLSL010013310.1, from coordinate 1,053,637 downwards.
AGCTGAGGTATTTAGTTCTAGCCTGTGGGTTCTCTTTTCTTAGAACAAAGTCGCATGGTTTGTATTTCGGGATTCTCAGAAATATGTATGGATCTTGAATATAGTCATTCTCCATGCAGAAATCTTGCTTGTGCTTTAATTTTTTGAGCATTTGCTGGAAAGATGTAAGATTTAGCTAATAAATTCTGTAAACTTAGTAATACAGAAGAACAATTTTATCTTAGCAATATTAAACTTTTGCTGAGAAAAAGGTACCATGTGTTATTTTGGAATATATTATGGTGAGGCACTGATTAATATGATCCAGGCATTTGCCTGCAGAAAACTTTTTTTATAAGAAAATCTTCTATTTGAATAATACATGAACAAAATATGAGGCAAGTTCATTTAAGACATTGTGTTAAAAAAGTAGAATAAACCCTCACTAGTTAGACGTTATTTATTTTACTTTTTAATCAATGACAGTCACATACTTCTGATTATTAGACACGGTGATAGCCACAAACTTAATGATTACTTGGAACTAAAATTTCAGTTTTTATCTTGAACAGAATGCAGTACCAAGTATAAGAGAACACAATAAATATTGTTTTCCATTACAATGACTGTATCTGCTTCAAAATATTTCTTTGTATTTGAGGCTCTTCCCCCTTAATTTTTCTGACTCCTTGTGTCTTAACACTTGGAGAACATTTGCTCATTTGTAAGATTGTAGAGTTGTTTTTACAGGTGTTCCAATGACTGTATATTTTGTGCACTCTGTTTCTGACTCAACCAGAGATAGGCACATCTCTCTCAGAAATCACCAGGGGGCAAAGAAAAGCTTGATTATTTTCGAATTTTTTCTAAGTCCCCGTAGTTTCCCCCCGTGGGTTTCCATGCCCATCCAGCTGCCAGTGCTGAGTGAGTGTTCATCTACCCTTGTTCCTTAAAGGAGTTTCTGGCGCCCTTTAATTCTGCGAGGGGCCTCTCTTTTGGGGATAGCGTTTGTCTCACGCTGCGGTGGCAGCGCCAGCGGGCGGTAATTGTTTCCAAGGGGCGAGGCGCGGGCAGCGGGCGGCAGCAGAGAGCCACGGGCCCGGCACGGCCCGGCTGCTCCCGGGCTAACTGGGAGAGCTGGCCTGCTGGAAACCTGGAGAATTGTTCCGTCTTTGCCACGCTGATGGGATGTATCCCGAAATGGCTGTGATATGGTGGATTGTTCCCTTTCTCCCTGACGCACTGTTAACCTAAGGGACTTCGAACAAAAAGGTGATAGAGAGAACTGATGTTTCCTGGGGCTTCCAGATTTTTACATGGCTGGGAGCTTCGTGAGACTCAGAGTTCCACAGAGATGGTACCAAAAGTGAGGCTTCCTTCTTCCTGCCAGTCCCAGGGATATCAGGTGCGCAGAGGGAGGAAGGTGTGCTAAGCCCAGGAAGGAAACTGATTGCTGTGGCACAATATGATTTTACTGCTTTGGTCTCTGCCTGTGGTGGAGCTGCTGTGGGAGTCGAGTTCTCTGGTGTGCACAGCCCCTTTATGTGTGAGCCTCGGACTCCTTCTTTCACTGCCAGTGATCAGCAAGGATTTCAGGCACGATTGTCAGTGTAAGAACTATTCTAGAAACCAGATGGTGACTCTTATGAGTGTCACAGTCCTTCTTATGCTGTGCATCTAACCAGCATAGATATTCAGCTGTTGAGTCACTACATACCTTGAACCTGAAGGACCTGAGATATATCAAATCCTTGGCTAATTCTGACGATAATTACTCCAAGCTCAAAATCAAAAGCATCACTGGAAAGGAAGAAGAAGAAAAGTAAACATGATTTTATATCATGCATGTTGATGAGGAAAGCTGCTTTGAAAAGATCAGTGGAATTGTTCACAAGGAGGGCAGACTAGGTAAAATTGCAGAGGGAAATGCCCCAGAAAAAAACTACTACAGATAACATAGTACCTAACTTATCTTCCCTCATTTAAAAAAAGAGCATCATTGGGCATGGGAACAGATCAGCTATTCCTGAAATGGGTCTTTCAGACAGCACTTTTTTAGGAACTAGGTTGCCATAGGGTGATTTTTTTCTCCCTTCTCTGTGGAAATAGCAAAGCTGAGGTGGGGTTTGTTGCTCTGTAACTCACTTCAGCTTTACAAGTGAATTTTGAGCAAGCATCTATGAGAAGCCTGTTTTAAAATGACTGTTTCCTAGCTAAATCCCAACCCACAGAGCTGCTGAGCCTTACGCACACATGAGATTTGAAGCAAAGCTCTTCCTCTGTGTCCTAGGCTTAAAAGAAAAATTCTATGATGTTCTCTTATTCCCTTAGTATGTACATGGGTTGTTTTCCTTTGAGCTCCTGCCCACTAAGAATGGGAAAATACAGTTCTGCAAAAGCACTGCTGACAGCAATGCAGCTTTCTTAACATTGTAAAGCCACATCAGCTCTGATGGTGCCAGGTGCTTGCCAAGCAGGTCCTACGAAGTGTGGGAAACCAATGAACCTTTTTTGATGGGCAGTAACTTCAGCCACAGAGCTAGGGTGTGTGAGCCCAGGTTTGTACTTATTTCCTTGCGTTGTTTCTACCCATCAAATTCTGTATGATAATGCTATATTAATCTAGTGTAAGAGGAGTGAACAAGGAGGTGCTGAGCTGACTTACTGTATAATGCCCACATAGTTCTCAACTTGAGTGGCAGGTGCACTTCTCCAGTCCTTCTTAAATCCGATCACCAGGGTATTTGGTTTCATTCTACCCAAGCCTGAGGCCTGACAACATTAAAACACTTTTTGAGAGAGGCACACATACATGCTTTTACTGTAAATGAAAAGTAATGGCAGAAGATAACTGAAGTAATGTTCTGGAGACACTTACAACTAGATTGCGTTTCATAAATGCCCTTCATGCTCATACCCATGCAGAAAGATTAGCTTTAAATCATTCCAACTATAAATGATTTTAGATGACAGAAGTGTAGTTTTGCTAAATTAGCATTCATTTGCATTTCTTCTGACATGCTCTCATTAAAATGGTTCAATAACTTGGAATCAAGAGAGAGTTCAAGAACTGTTTGTATGCTCATTCTAACATAATGGCATAAAGCTTTTATCAGCTTTGGAATACTCAATAGATGAAGTGGGTCTGAAGTCTCTTAAAACATCTCAGATACACAGAGAAGGCATAGGCTCCTAAGAATTTTTTTTTTTGCCTCAAATATGGAAACTCTTGCTGTTAAATTTGCTGTGTTCTTTTCAAAATATTATAAAAAACCAGCTGAGCCTGCTTTGTAGATAAAATTACGGTTTATAAACAGGAAAAAGAAATGGCTTGTCAAGATTTTAGTTTACCTTCAGAACTAGTTCTGGGTGCTAAAACCTGGACAAGTAAGGGAAGTCAGATCTAGATTCAGCTAACCTTGTGTTTGTAGAAATCTAAACATTCAATGTATTGGGAACCTTTAGGAGGAGACACACAAAACACTAGTTTGTAAAGTTGTTACACTTGCCAATTTTTTACTAATAGCAAACAGAAAATAGGTAAAAACCGTTGAAATCTTGGTGGGTTTTTTGAGTGGCACTGTTTGAAATCAGTAATTGTTGCTGATATCTTTAGGTTGCAATAATGATGATGTGGTTATCTTTGTGTTTGCTGGAAGAGAATTATTTGGGGTTCAGTAGTTGACTTTGACAATTGTGCTTAAGTAGTAATGGAAAGGAAGAGACCATCACACTGCAGGAGGTCTCAAAAATATCAGAAGGCTCTCCTACTGAGACAATGTATAAGCCCAAGATGAAGTGTCTTTGTGAGGCTTTTACAGAACAAAGGGATCTATATTAATAGCATTTCATCTTGCCCAATTGTACTGTCCATTCAGCAAGTGTACAAAGAGCCCTGGTAGGACACCAGTGGGGAAATTAGCCAGAGTATTTCAGTTGGTTCCCTACTGTCTCAGTTGGCACTGATGTCTTTTCAGTAGTGTATTTTGTGCAAAGGATATGAATTTTCTCTACATTTTGCCTCAATACCTATATGCTTAAATATTCATCTGTGTGAGAGAGGGAAGGAGATAGGAAAAATGATAAGAGTGTTTCTGTGCCTTCATTAAGGCCATTTTAAATGGGCTGTTGGAAATGATCTCCTGCATTCTTGGAGTAATAGAAAAATATTGCAGACTTTTATTTAAATTACCTTCTTGCTCTTTGCAGAAAATGTATATTACACATTCTCAGTTTTCATTTATTGCCAAAACATTCTCAGATATTTAATATGCTGTGTAGTACCGAACAATAGAATTGATTTGAAGTGTATCAAGTGTCAGCTGCATAGACATTCATATGTTGCCCTGTAGATGCCTCTTTTTCCATAATAGTGTCTTGTTCATTTAGAAGAGAATCAGTCTGGTTTGTCTCATGATTCTATAGCCCAGTACTAGATCTTTATGAAATAATCTGTAGTGTAATATAAATGAACCCCCAGAATGTCCTTTCTGTCTATAACATTATCCATATATATGCAGAGCTTTTTAACAAGTTATGTCTCACATAAAGGGATGCTTTGATGTACTCTCTCCTGTGTGTTCTGTAAACAAAAAGCTTACTTGAAGTAGACTTTTGACTCCATCTCTGAAGCTGTCAGCTGCCACTGCTGCATAAAAGGCTTTTCTTTTGTTCTTTGTGAGCCAGGCCTGCTTTTTTTCCATGCCACTGTTCATCTCCTTAACACACAGCTTGCGTGGTCCCTGCATGATACAGTAAAATATTAGTAAGAAGGCTTTCTGTTCTACATCACACAGTGATTTTGAAGGAGTTACCTAGTCTGCTGTGGGAGCAAATGGAAAGAGTCAGAAAAATATGTTTCCAAAAAGGGTGCACAGAGATTCAGCCCTTTGAAAAGAACTGTGCCGCAAACATGATTCATATTCTGTTTGAGAGGGCTGAGACTGTTAATGCTACTTAAATGCAGTGATTCTGACAGAAAGAAGGACTACTATGGATTTTAACATCTTAAAAAAAGATCTAAGTTATGACAGAGCATCTCAGAGTGAATAAAGTCGCTCCCTGACTTGACTATGTAAAAGAGTCTCAGCAGATCTAAATATACATGGTTAAGTTCCTGTTTTCTGACACAAGAGAAAAGAGTTGTTTTGATGCAATTAAAGATGCAAATGCCTTTGTTAGCAGTTTTTCTTCAGTGCTCATCTGGTAATTTAATGGGAGAAATCCATGTGCATATCCAAGTGACAAGACCTGGATATAGCTTAGGAAGAATTTGATCCTTACTGTATGAAGAGCTGGGAATAATAACTTGAACAATAAGCTTGGCGTTTCGTTGTGTAAACAGGCCAGTTTTGCCCTTCTTCCCTGTCTCTCCAAGGAAAGCACCTGAAGGTGGTTTTGCAACTGTCTTGCACAATGTGTTTCTGCTGGCTGAGGGGCCAGACCCAACCCTCTCCCAGGTGCCAGCCTGTCTGTGTCCTCCCCTGCTCCTTCTATGCACCTGTGGAATGTTTGTGTGATTGTACAAGGAGTCCAGTGAATTTGCAGATTGAAGACTAACCCTGAAAAAATATTTTACATGAAGGTGGGGAGTAAAAGCAGAAATAGTCCCTTTTACTAGAAGCTCAGACTGTTCAAGCCAACATGCAGCCATAACCTCAGAGACAAGTAACTTGAAATCATCTTTATGTTCTGTTGGGATCTTTATTTTGCCTATTTCTGAGCTATGTATCACCATGTTCCTGGAATGTTTCTTGCTGCCTTTGGGAAAAAAAAAAAAGGAAGATATTCTCTCTGGCATGGCGTTTCAAAACTTTATCACTAGCAGCATGTTAGCTTTTAAAGCAGAATGTGCTGTGTGTTACATTTATGGCTGAATAGTCATGCTGTATTTGTTGTGATATATATTGCAGGCTCCTCTTCAATGCAATTGCTAGGAATTTTATCGTCTGCTATTTACCACAATTTTGCAATTCATAAAGGTTCATTTTGTCATACTTCTATTACCAAGGAAATTAAATTTCACTAAAGTTGCTGAAGAAATAATTAGAAAGCCCCCCCAAACAATTACAAAGCCTATACTAACAAAATAGTCTTTGGGGTTTTTTTTGTATAGAAAGGAATGAAATCTCAGTTCTCCATAGAAAGTATTAACATTAGAGAAACATGCCTTAGAATTCAGAAAACTTGCTGAAACTCAACTTTAGGAAGCTGCATAGTCTCAGGATTTTGTTGGGATCGGTTCTGTCCTTACTGAATGCAGTGGGAAATGTTACGATAATTATAGTAGGGAAGAATTAGGACCATTCATTCTTTATAGATTCGATCCCATGTGGATCTGCTGTACTTTGTTTCTGCAATGTGGCAGCATCAAATGAATTATTCCTACACTCCTGTAAAGGAATACATTATCTTGGCTGGACTGACTCCATTATCTAAATCTGCAGCCGCATTTAGTACCATGAGCTGCTGGGTTTTTTATCTCTGTCTCAAAATTAAAAGGGCATTGTAATATTTAAAATATATTTCCTCCCTACACTACAAACCTATCTATTTTGTTCTGTCTTAGTGAGAGACTAGATCTTCATCCTCTAAGATACATCATTTGCTCTGTATTTATATCTAGAAATATGCTTTACTCCTCTCTTTAGATCTCAGAGGAGCATGTTTATCCTCAAAATTAGCATTGTAACAGTTTTGGAGGAACCACTGCAAACAGAGCTGAATTACTTGCCAAACCCAACTCTGCAAATCAGTGACAAAGCTGAACATAGAACCTGGGTAATTTGACTCTCACACAATAACCCTTCAAATTTTGTGGTTTGGGGGTTTTCTGTTTTCTAAGCCTAAAATCTTTCCTTGTAATGTTTGAGGGGTTTTTTCCTCCAAACCATTTTTTGGTTCACCTACTGTGAACTTTGAAATGCATCTCAGTGAGGCGTTTACCAGCAGGCTTTGTATCAGCTGATAGCTTTCATGTCAAGAATTACGGCAAAATTCATTCTCAGTGCAAATCTCTTTCATGGTGTGCAGAGCTGCCAATCAGTTCCAGTGGGAACACTGTGTGCTGAGTGAGAGTGGAATGTGTAACAGAGTCCTGCAGCCCCACTGCTGCTGGGTGTGCAGATTTGGGTGAATTCCCTTACCGTGTACACCTCACAGCAGATACACAGCCCGTTGTTCTTCGTGAAGGTGTGGGTGATGTCTAGCAGAGCAGGCCTGACCATAGGAGCTCCTGTTAATGTTAAGCACTGGGGTCTGGTGGAAAAAAAAGAGGTTGTATATAATTGACTGATGTATAGATTCAGGACAAGCCATTCTACTGTTCACTGGAAATCTTACCTGAAGTTTTTCACGTGGTCTTCCACTGTTGTTAATGCCAGAGCGCTGTCTAAGGCATTAACAAAATAAAGAGCCTGTGTAGAGGAGCCCCAGTTTACTTCTGCATACAATAAAGAGAGATAAAGCATATTAAGCCATGGGCTTTTCCTTACATTCTGTGCAAAAACCAGCAACGGTGTTCTCTTTGAGAAGGAGACTATATTCTCTTGTACTTCATAGGTACAGACCTATTGTTCTTTGTGCTTCATAATAGAATGCCTTGATTTTGCTTGTGTGATGCAGAAAACCCCATGCAAATAAACAGTTTCATTCTTTATTTAAATATAGTAGGGAATGTTCTTCCCTGCTTAAAAACTATTTTCTTATCTGTTCCATTAACTTTATATCTTTCTCCCGTTTAGAAAGTGGACAGTCATGAGTCATGCATGTGGTGTGGAATTTCAGAAAGTGCAAATGAAACCACTAGGAAGGAAGATTGCTAATTCCAGTTTGCTCTGTTCTACTGTATAGGCCAAAAATGGTTCCCCAAACCCAGTTATGGCATATACATATTTTCTCATTATTGTGCAGCTTTTTGGTCGGTGGAGACATATAAGAAATGTCTTCTATACTTTGGGATCTACATGAATCCAGAACAGTCCTTTTATGCCAAGATTCAAAGCCAATATTTACTGTAACTAAGTGGAGATTTGTGTAAAGTCTTCTTTTCTAAGGAATATTACTTTTTCTGAACTCTCCAGTTGTTAGTAAATTAGTGCTGAACAAAAATCACTCTCTTAGCAGGAGACAGAGGGCTTTTGTACAGTGTCTTCACTGAATTCAACCAAGCTTTAAGGTGCTACTTTGCATCAGGGACACTGGCATACACAAGGAAAGAGTAGAAATCCTGAAATGTTTTTGACAGCTGGCTTGAGATGGGTGTGCTTTCCTGCAGCTGATGATATATTTACAGGGAGAGAAGCACAGACCATCCCAGTAGGGTGAGAGAGCACAGATAGGGAGGACAGGCAACAGTGCAGCAATACACAGAAAAGAACAACAGTCTCAGACCAGGTGTTGCTGTCCCAAGTTAACTCCAATAAAAGCACATCTATTGCTGGGAACTGTGCCTCTTTTATTTGTTGGTTTTGTTTTATGTTTTCTGCTGTAGAAGTAATTCAGGTGGTTAGAACTGAAACTTGGACCTGGGTTAGTTTTGTCCTGGATATGAATAGCTAGACTGTCTAGTCTTGTATAGCACACAGGTTTTTGAGGACAGCTCCTGAGATTTGCTGAGATACTAAGTGTTTTTTTTCCAGCAGTAAAGTGGGCCCATCTGTCTTGATTTACGGGGGAATTGTAGGGAGGTTCTGGGGGATGATCAGTTCATGACTAATTCAGCTTGCATTTTTGTTGTTTAATGGACAGCAGGTTTACATTTTGAGTGAGGACCCTGCATGAGTCAGCTAAGAGTACTGCATAATTCAGGTAAGGTTTTGTGCGTGGGTGGAAAAAAATTATGAGTGATACTCAAGTAAAAGCCCAAATGTCATAAAGATGTGGTGGAAATAAACCAGTCTGCTGGAATGTTTACAGAAAACCCTGAACCACTGCTTGTTAAACAGGCAGTTGCCAGACCATCAACTTAATCTATATTATAAAGTGGAATTTAACGGGATGCTTCAGACTTCCCTCTAAATAAAGATAGCACAGAAAAATAATTTCTAATTCTGTTAGCAGGATTAATTCCTATAAAATCCAGTCTAGCAGCACAACATATTCGTGTAATAATAGTGGGGTTTGGCCTTACCTGGCTTCTTATATGTTACATAAATATATAGGAAGAGCTCAATGGCATAAGTGATGAGAGCTGCCCACCAGTTGATGACAAACATCACTCCACAGCACAGCAGGGCTCCAAAAAGTGACACCCACATATTATAATATCTGAATGCAGGTCTCCAACCTGTTTAAAGAGAATTGAGGAAATTGGAAGAGCATAAAATTTATTGATAAAATGGATTTTGTGCATAAAATCCCATGTACAGTTTGTCTCAGGCTCTGTCAGAAGGGGTGGGAGAGATATCTGTAAATTCTCAGGCGTTGTATCAGCAGATACTTTCAGGTGTTGGCCAATGTAGGTTTCGATTTATAGAATACTGGCACTTAGAGGCCTTCTACTACTCTCTTTTCTACTGCTTTGTTCAGCCTGGCTTTGGGGAGCTATTCTGTTTATATGTATTTTTGCAATATTAAAGTTGGGTTCAGAATATTTCAGAACATCAGAAGGAGATTACCTTTAACTCCTGGAAATTGATGACTGTGTGCTTTTGATGCATATACACAGAACTTATTATTGGTAGCTAAACACTTGCTGAGAGGAGTGTTTATCCCAATACTGTAAGTGCACCTGTCTTAAACTTGGAAATTGCCTGGCCTTGTGGCAGAAAAATAAAATCATCTGCAATTGACTTTAAAAAGGTATTATTCCTGCTGCTCTTCAGCTGCAGTACTGATTCCATCCCCTGCTACCAATTAAAATGATGAGGCAAGCACTGAGCCTTCATGGTTTGCAGGTCTCTGCCAGGTGTTCTACAGAGCAGACTTTGGAGAGGGGAAAAACACAGAAGATACAAGAGGCTGAGCAACCCTGTCTTGGATCATCTTTATAATGAGGGAATGGGAAGAACCTGCTGGGAGGAAATTTTCTGTCCTGCAGCCTTGCAATTATTATAATCTATCATTGTGAATTGGCAGAAATTAACTGGAGGAAATGAGAAAAGAAAAATGGCTGCAGTTCTGTCTGAAATGCTAAGTAGTGGCAGAGTAGAGTCAGATGCACACAGATGAAATCTGTAGAGGTAATTGTCACTCAGTTCCAAGGCCATATGGAACAGATCTGCATTTGTTCAGCTGTGCAGGTAATTAGTAGAAGAGCTCCTCTCTTCTGCCCTCTAAACAAATGGCGCTGTGCAGATCTATAGGAAGAAAGTTGATGCAAACATTTATGTCACTACTGCAGTTTCTTCAGGCTGGAAATCAAAAATGTATTCCTTGCTCCTTGAGTTGAATAATTAATTCATAGAAGCAGGAAATTGTCTTTCCTGTGTGCCAAACCAGTATTGCTCAGCTGATTGACTTTTCCTGAAGGTGTCACCCCTTCATTACTGAGATGGTGAGAATCATTCTGCTGTGGCAGTGCACAAGTCTGGCAGCCAGAATGTTCCTCAGCTGCACAAATGTAGAGGGAGGATCTCAAGTTACCCCTGAACAGGACCTTGTTGTGCTTCACAATTGTGCTTTTCAATTCTGCTTCTGGGCACAGCAGAGCTGTGCTAGTGCTGTTTGATGGACCTGCTCTTGCTCTGCATGTTCCCTTGCAGGCAGCATCACTTGTAGCCCTGTTACTGTGCTTAGGAGCCTCCCTGTACGTTTCTGTGGGATTGGAGAAGGGAGTGATGACTCCCAAGTACACCTTGCTTATTTCATTGGCCAGAGTTGGCATAAGCTTTTACCCATACGTGTTTCGTAATAGTGAGGGGAAAAAACCACCCTGAGGAGAATTCTGTCTTCTCCAGTGGGATGCACCAAAGCCTTTCTCATCCTGTACAACTGTAGGCATTGCAAGGACTAGAGCTGTTACTTTTAACTTTTGGAGATAAATAAAATGCCATCATATTCAGTAAGACATAAGATCACATAACTTAGATACTTTACACATATTGCAATTTTCTCTGATATACAGTCAAAAGCTTCCAGAGATCAAACTATAAAGCCCATATTTAAATCACTGCTGGATGCAAACTCACCTGGAGATTTTGCATACGAGGCATGAAAGCAGGAGAAATTAATCAAAGCGTATGAAGCCAGGAAGAAATTGGAGATGATGGGAGCAATAGTATTCAGTTCGGCTGCAAGACACATATACAAGTCAGACAGAAACACCAGTTTCCTGGACTGTTGGCTAGCTGTTTCCTAATGATGCATTAAATCTGAACACTGTCTGCATTTATCATCCAGGGAGAGCTTGGGTATTTTCCTGTCTTACTAATTAAGGGCCACCTTGATCTATCTTCATTCATATGAATTATGTCTTCTGATCCTGATTTTAATAACATAATGTGCTATGCAATGTTATACTTGATACTGTGAATCAGCATACTGACTCTTAATGACGTATATCTGATGTAAAGTTCAGAATTTTAAATACATAATTGACAGGGTGGATGCATTTAAAAAATATTTGTAGTTACAACTTATTAGTAATCTGAATTCTCTACTAGACATCCTATTTACTTAGTGTACTAAGACATATTGAATTTCAAATCTTGAGAAAACTGATTTAAAAATCCCTGCACCCCTAAATCTGGGATTTTTTTTCACTAGTGCTGGTAAACTAGGACTTGTATTGGAGCTGGCTATGGGAAAGGCTTGGGCAGAATAGGCTTCCTAATTATCTCAAAATTACCTCAGATCTATGTGCAATATAAACTGGAAAACCATTTTTAAAGATTGTGACTTTGCCTTATCTGATAGAGTTCTAAGCACTGCTCTCTTACAGCAGAGTGAGCAGGAATTGCAGCTAGTCCACATCTTGGAAAACAATGCTGTGGTGGTGGTGAGAAGTCACTAGAATTCCTGCTGGTTTCTTTTTGCTTTCATTAAGAATAATGGAATTGCTACCAGGACTTGGAGCATGCTTGAGTTTATGTCAGAGCTTACCCAACTGGAAATTTTTCAAACCATAGCTACTAATTATAATATAGTATCATTTTGTATGATTTCAGAACATGACACTATAGCAGCTGCGTAACATTATACAAACCAATCAAAATGAATGCCATAGCGATCACGAAAGTGAGGACATATCCCCTGATAGGCTCGTTGTTTTTTCCATATCCTTTGGCAAAGAATTCTAGCCCTTTGTAGACGTTGTCCTTGCAAAGAGCCTGGTAAGAAAATCAGCACATAATTCTATTAAGCAGTACTTTCTTGCACCAGAAGTCACTGTCTGTGAGTGGCAGCTTGCTAAGCTTTTGCTAAACAAAAGTTAAATCTGTCTTAGTGCTTCAAGTACATCAACTGCTGTGGCATGTGAACATTTAAATGAGGTGGTAAGACAATGTGCTACTATGTTATTATATTGTGGGAAACAGAATCACAGGCATTTAATGCTTATTCAGTGCTTTAAAAGAAAAAGCTAATTAAATAGCTAAATAGAGTCTAAATTGGGAGAAACTGAAGCATAAATCAGTGGCTTGATGTAATTTGCACAGCTTATCTCTCCAATGCCCTCTGCTCCCAGTCTGTCCACGTTGCTGCTGCCCAGACAGCTTCTGGACAGTCTGTTAAGAGCACACCTGACAGCAGCTGAATCTTATGGTCCCGAGAGATCCTGCTACTCCTGTGCTTATGTGGGGGTTTTTTGTAAGATAGAAGTGGTCCTGAAAGTACCCTTGGAGCTATTTGTGAGTACCTCCTGCTCCTGCAGCAAAGCTGAGATCTGACCAAAGGAACATTATCACCCTTGAATGATGATAAGACCTGTCATTTTCTGCTGAAAAACATTCTACATATTGTTTTCCCTGCCTCTGCCTGCCACATGTGTCAGTGTTGCTTAAATATCCATTACATTTGGCACACTGAGTTCAGCTTTGTCTCTGAAGTAAAACAAGTGCAAGGAAACGGATAGTTTAATCTTACCTGGAAAACTTTGGGTGCGCTCACAAGAGATGCTAGAGCTGACGACAGAGTAGCTGAGAAGATGCCAGCTGTGATGAGAGGACCAAAGCCAGACACCATGCTCATCACCTTTAGGAAAAAAGGAAGGTGAAAAAGAATAGACTTGCATTTGGATGCACTTTTTAATGACTAATCCATTTAAGTGCTCTATGTGTCTCTGCTTTTTATGGTTCTAAATTTATTTAATCTGCTACAAACCACACTGTTGTTTCTGGTTTAGTTAAAAGGAATGCAGGCAAAGCCAAATTTTTATTCAAGTATGCAGCTGTCTGCTGGAGCAGATGAGTACTCTGTGAGATTTCCTCACTGGCTTTACTAATCATTGCTCTAAGTAAGAGCCCCTACTTGATGAGTAAATAGTCTGCTTGTAGCAGGCAAGAAAATAGAAATGGCAGGAAAAAGCACCAATGTAAGGATTGTGGTTGGATGCACAGTTTGTTTGGGGATTTTTTTCCCTTGTTCATTTAATATGGCTGAAAATGAGACAAAATGCCTGATGGTGCTGATGTAACTGCAGTGCTGCAGACAGTGGTCACTGTCAGGCCTCCCTCAGCCATCCCAGGGCACTGGACTGGCCTCTGTGGCTACTGAAATAAAAGGGTTGCTGAGAAGCAGCACACAAGAAAACTAAAAGATGGATGGATGTCATTGGTGATGTGTGGGCAGTACTTCAGGAAAGAAACCAGTGAATCCTGAAAATTTGTCAGATGAAGTCATACGGTTTTCTGGCTCTAGTCTGGCAGGGGTAAATGCAAGAAGTGAAACTTTGTCTGGCTATGGGGAGGTCACTTATTTTAAGGGGTGCCCTTAGTGTGGGCAGCTGAACTGAGGTGGGAGTAAGGATGGTAAAAGATTAAGAAAGAAAGTAGTCTGTGAAAGGGACAGCATATCCCTTTTAAGGTGGTTACCCAGCCCTGTCATTTAGCAGAGCCAGCTGGGAAAAAAGCAAGAGACTTTAAAAGCTACAAATGACTCGTTGAAAGGCATGTGCAGGTGGGTGGTGAATTCCTCTTGCTGGCCATGAAGCACAGGGGCTGAACAGAGATCTGGAACTTGTGGTTGTCAGGCTGCAGAACTGCTTTACTTTGATGCTTATCCTAAGCTTTATTTTGAAGAGTAAAAATGGCAGACAGTCTCTCTCTGGCCTAGGAGAAAGACTCCATTACTTTTTTGCTTGACTATTTTTGGATACTTTTTTTAAGAAGTCAGAACTCTGGTTTTTGTACTGTGACACAACCCTTTAATAGTGACCACAGCACCCCTGAGGTAAAATCACATCCATGTGTCAAGGCAGTGTAGTGAGTTCCTTATCTAACAGCAGTTCCTGAGGTCTCTGTTAAGTCTGGGCTTTTGGTTTGAAGATGTTACAACATATACTGCTGCATGGTGCTTGTTAAAGAGGAGATAAAGGCCTTACCAGGTGTTAGGAAAGCTAGAGATGGGCAGTATGAAGGTAAATGTGGAATGCAGTGGATTTTTGCTGTTCATCATTCCTATAGTTCTTTACATTTTTAGATAAAAGTGGTTGTCCTGTTGTAGTTAGTTGTCTGCATATAATGGTTTTGCATGTTTGTACTTATGTATTCATATATTGCTTGTTATGGTAATATATGGTTATATGTTAATACATATTATCTCATTAAAACCTGAAAATTATTCATCAGCCCATAATCACATGGCTGACTTGCACATCTGGAAAAATCATAGCCTAGGCCACAGGCAGATGATCCGTTGCAGCTCATTCCAGGTACAATTGTATCGTTGACGTTCCCGGTAGCATCTCGTACAACACAGGAGGCTGTGGAAACAATGAGATTTTTTTTTTTTTCTTCCTTGTGACATTGAAAGAATGTTCTTGCCACACTTTGACTTCTAAGCTTCACGCATTTTGTACAACTGCTGCCTTAAACTGATCCCAAAGAGCAGCATTTTGTACTGGGCAGGAATTACTTCCCTGTACTGTGACTTATTTTCTCATGGTGTCTGTATGCAAATATTTGCTTCTGTTACTTTTAAAATAATCAGCCACTTAGCTAATAAGGATTGGCATACTTCTGAGATTAGTTAGAGAGATCAACAATCAATTGACTAGGTCAGAAGTCTTTTGTCTTCCTGTCACCACTTTTAAAAGTGCCGGTATTCAGAGCAAGCAGGTCAGTGAGGCTTTCAGGTCTAGGCATACCCTTTTTTCTGTGTAACAAGGGCACTTTAGAGACCCAGATCCTCAGCTATTCAGATTGTCACAGCCCTACTGATACCAATATGATGAGGAAAACTTTGAACAGGAGAAATTACCTATATTATTTTTATTTATTGATATCTCTGTTGTCTTTATTTATTTATTTATTTATTTTTGCTTACAACCAGAAATGAGAGGAAACCTACGAAGTTAAGGTGGAGTGTTAATCTCAACATTTTTAGTGGCCAAAATTTAAGTTTATATGATACCTTTGAATTTGTCAAAACCATTAAGAGTCCCAAAATACCCACTGGCTATTTAGGAAACTACATGCAAACATGGGGAAAAAAAAGAGAAGTGTTACCCTGAAAAATACACAGCTTTGAAGCTGAAATACAGCTACTCCTTGTGAGAGCAGAGCAATGTTCCCAAATAAACAGCAACAATTTATAACATAAAGTGAATTTATAAAAGAAAGTGAAGAATGACTACTTCAGTTTTAATTGGCGGGGAAAATTTGATCCAAATAGTGCAGTGACCTGAGCTGAGGCTTGAGTCAAGTATTCTGCCTTACGCATAAAGTCCAATAACCACAGATGTTAAGAAGATTTGAGAGTCATCTCCCAGAAAAGAGAGTTTTCTGCCGGGCTTTCTTGTGGTATTGAGGTATTTGCTCATAAGAAAGAGGGTTGTTTACAACCTTATTTCTTACAGTACTATTCAATACAAATGAAAAATTATTTTTTCATTTCCAGGTGTTTGTGTGCTTGTAATGAGAATTTAACTGCACAATCCTCCAACTCAGTTCATGGCTTCGGTACAGGTCTCCTTTACACTTGTATCCGGTTTGTTACCTCACATTCTGCTACTGTAGAACATGTGGTTGTGTAGTTCCTTTGAGACAGACAGCTGATTTCTGTCTTTGACATATAAAGTACAAAATGTGTGTGTTACAGTGTTCCTGTGATTCTCATGGTGTTCAGTGAGAAGCCATATGAAATTTCAGTGTGAACCAGGGAGACAAGATCAGCAGATTGATCAGAGGTTCCCTTGATCTTTATTATGCTCATGGATGTTACATGCTGGTGGTCTTTGTCACTGAGTCTAATGCAGAAATAACCATACAAGTTACCTGAAGGTCCAGCTGCCAAACGGGGCCTTTTGTTTCTACTGATTGCTGCTTTTTTTTTTTAACCACTGTTTACAGTAAAATCAAAACTACTCTTTCTCTACATAATAAATCCATGGCATGAAAATCAGTGAGGTTAGTCATTCATTTGCATGCCAAGCTTTCAAACTTAGCTGTACAATGAGGACACGAAACAGAGGTGCTATACTTACCTGCACATATTGCAACAGCAATGTAAGCAATGGTGGTGATCACAATGGCCAGCATGGTTCCCTGGGGTATCGCACTTTGAGGGTCCTTGAACAAAGCAGTGACATGAGAAACACTCAGTTTGTGTGCTGCAGCCTGATCGCCTTTGCTTGCTGGGAGTTCTGCCACACTGTGGGATGAAGATACCCTCGAGAGTAGATTTTTATCTCTCTGACCTGTGCCAACATTTCTGTTCCCAGCGTGCAGACACAGCAGTGCTCCTGTGCAGCCTCCTACCCTGCACATGGTGAAGGATATTCTGCAGGAGCAGAGCTCACATTCATAGCAGCAAATGGGTCCTGAGGTCTGCATTTCTGGAACTCCAAACTCTCTTTACATTGCAATTGGCTTTATTTTAATGTTTAATGATGCCGTGGGTAAATAGTTACTGAACCATCAGACTCTTGTGAATGACAAGATGGGACCATTTTTCGTTAATTGGTAAGACAGATGTAGTCACCCTGTACAGAAAACAGTACTTCTGTGCTTTGCAACTAGTAATTGCTTGTTGGGCCTTCTTTCTTTCTCTGCACTGACTTAATTTAGATAATTTAATGAGGCTGGGTTATAATGCTTACAAGACTGGTTCACAACAGTATCAACTTTGATAATGCAGCTGTAAGTAAGAGTCCAAAGACCTGTACTGTACATTTTAAAGGGATTTTTAATGCTAGATAACCATAAAATTAAGGGTGTGTTTGTTTATGCTAGGAAGAAATTTTAAATTAATTATCTTTTAAAGTTGGTTTAGAAATATTTTTTAAAGCCAAGATTTGTTGAGTGCATATTAAGTCACAGGCTTTTTATAATTATGCTTGTTGCAGGGCAACAAAGCAAAATACAAATTTGGAGTTTATTGTGAAGCATGAATGAATTGCTTAACTGGATTAGAAATTAATAGAATTTTTAAACAAGGTAAGGATTTATTGAGCTGAAAGTAATTGTGGGGTCACTTCTGCTGCATAAGAGCCTGTGCCCTCAGACCATGGTAATGTTATATAGGTCTGATGTGCATATTTTAGGTCATTTTTTTGTGGAATCTTGTGGTTATCCTAAACTTTGTAACATTACATTTTAAGGTTAAAGCTTCTTACAACTTAACAACATTTATGTTTTGAGGTTTTAAAATTTAAACGCATATTTACTATGCTCTTAGCACTAAACCCCACTGGAATCAGAAGGAAGTTACTTGAAAGCTGTCCCCGTAAGCAGGCTCTGGAGTAGGACACAACTTGAGTGTGCAGTGGCTGCAGGAACATGGACAACGGTGTTTGCACAAATCCTAAAGAGAGTTTGGTAAATTTTACACTTTTTAAATACTTCTTAGCTTGTCTTTTAGATTCTGGAGAGGCTGGTTAATTTAATTAGACTTGTCCAGTGCATCTAAACATGCTCAGTGGGGAATCGCTGCCTGGAGGACTTGGTTATAGAAGTCACTTATTGTGAGACTGGAACAACTGCAGAGATCCAATGGGAGAACTGCTTCCCTGCGTCTGCTGGGATTGTTTCAAACAGCTGATGAAAGAAGTGCTACTGCTTTGGGAGTCTGCCATGCAGACAGAGCACCATATATGGCAAAAGAATTATTTTTGTTTGGTAAAAGGATGGAGATTGTATGAGGCTGGTTCAGTCTCACTGGGCAGAAGTACGATTTTTTTTTTTAAATTAAAAATGGAATCTCATTGACGCTATCAGTGGCTTAGTTTCCACATATTTTCTCTGTGCTTGGCGTGAAAAGCAGTCCTCTGAAAATGAAGGAGCTGAGACATGCAGCTCGGGGTGAGGAACGGAAAGAGAATTGGGTCTCAGGGGTGGTAGGATCTGGTGAACTTGTGACTGCTGGGCCAATATAGAAATAGCAGACCTTTGGTTGAATGTTTCAAGGTCTGCAAGGCAATGGATTTATAGGATAAGGCCAAATAACTTCATTCGACATGCTGGAATTATCAAGCTGTAAGCAACATCTTGTTAGTGGCTTTTTTTTCCTTGTTTTATTTTGGTTGGTTTTTTGAGTATTTTTGTCATGAAAACTAGAGGGCACTCAAAACTAAATTCCTGTCTCTAATTTATCTGTATGTTTAGATACTGAAAATTCCATTTCCTATAACTGCTAAACTTCAAGAGGAGAATGGGAACTGGCAGAATGGCCACAGCAAGACAACTGGGCACCCTTGGACCTCCTTTCCCTTTCTTTTCAGTCTCCTTTTTTTGTCACAGCTGCATTCTTGCAGCTTTTCCTTTGAGCAGCAATACTGACATGGGACTGGGACATACTTGCTTTCATTAAATGCTCTGTTTGCTCTGCCATTGCTATGACCCTGAATACAAAAAGCTGATCTTCACTGATTCTTGTGAGTACAAACATGAGCTTTCCAGGTGTGCTTTTTGAGATGATGTTTGGATTAATGTTTACAAATATGAGCTCCAAGAGTTGCACATTCAATTTCTCTTAAAGCATGTGCTGTTAGTGGATCATTAATGGCATATTATTACAGGTTATTGAAACATGCTTTTAAATGATACAGCAACCCAAATCTAGCTACAGTAATTTCTGTAAATATCCATAATGCATTATGAGAGAAAATATGAATTGATGTTTTTAAATAAAAAAGCAGGTACTTAAAAGAGAGAGCTTTGCTTTGCAAAATAAGACATGATTTAAAACTGAATACAGGGTTGATTCATGATTGATTTTCTTGTTATTTTTCCTACCTACAGCTAGTATTACGAAGTTAATGAAATACATACTTTCAGATCTCCTGAGATATTGGCTCCTGCAAGAATGCCAGTGGCAGCTGGGAAGAAAATGGCAAACACCGAAAAAAATCCTTCTCCACTTCTGAAATCTGGTCCAAAGTTTTCTGCAAATATTGATGCTGCGAATATAGGGGAAAATGAAATACACCAACAGGATTTGGTTCCAAAGTTACTTAATGAAGGAGGTGAGTAAGCCAGTTTTTCACATGTGGACAACTGGGTTTGAATCTGTCTCTCATCATAAGCAAAGTGAATTTGATTTCCTTAGTATGGTCCCCTGAAGGATGTGCTTGTCTGCATCTCAGAGCTACAGATCCATGTTGAAGTGACAGAAGTGTCACTTCAGCACTTGCTCTTAGCTCTGTGTTAAAGTTTGTCTGTGCTCTGCTGATGTATAAATGACTCAAGCTGCATCTTACTGTGCTGTGAGCTGCAGCAGCAGAGACAGACTCAGAATTGAGATGAAATCCGTTTACTTTGTTTGCAAGCTCACTTGAACTTGAGCAGAAGATTCTGATCTTGTGACCTTTTTCAGTGGAATCGTTAACTTACTGTTAAGTCAAAAGAATGCAAACATAGTTTTATGATAGATAGCAATCTTGCTTACCTTGGTAATTAAAAAAGCCTCTTGCCTTCTTTTCAGTGTTGCTAGGAATGACTGTCCCAATAAAGAAGTTTGCAATGGCAACAAGGAGGACAATTAGAAGAATAACTTGAGCCTGTTAATAGAAGCAAAAAGATTATCCAGTTGTTTTTAACTTGGTTGCTGTAGAGATGGCTATATAGTAAGTTATCTGTATCTGTTCCGTATAACTGGTTATTAATTGGTTTTTGAAAATACCAGGAATCAAGATAGCTGAATCAGCTAGTGACAACAGCAGACACTTTTTACTAAGGGGGGGTAATGAAATATAGAGTTTCAATTTAATTTTAGGTTAGGTTCCTTACAAGAAAAGGCAAAATGGAACAGCTAATGCATTAGTATCGAGTATAAGACATTTTTATAGTGTTATAATTTTTTTTTAGTTGCAGGGGGTTGTCACTTCAAATGATATAATATCCAATTGTTTTTTGATCTCTTTTTAAAGTTGTTCTAGTCTCTATCAGAGCATAATGCAAAAACAATGTGCCGTTGAACTTGGTTTCTGGACCTGATTTTGATAGCTGTATTCCTCTCTCTAAAGTATTTCCCTTTTAATTTGCATTCTGACCTTTTTTACAGGTGAAAGAATAGCAGAAATTGTTAGAGATTAAGGAATAGGTAACAAATAAAGCTCCTCTGCTGAGTAGGGCTTGAGAGAGTTCAGTGATAAAGCTGTAAGTTGTTTTTACTACTGTTTATTCTATCAAGCTGCATCAAAAATAAGGGCAAAAGGGGCACATTTCCAAGGCTCTAAATGATGCCGTGAATTATAAAAATGAATATAACCAAGCTGTCTGCAAAACACAAACTTCCTCTTTGCTTTTAAATGCACGTTCAAGGAAGAATGTAGAGTAATTGTGCTTTCATTGAATGTAATGATTAAACTGCTATAGGTTTTAGAAAGATTAAGCACAAACTGAAACTGAGCGCTTTTGAAAATTCCATCTGTTGAATAGCATTTCTCACACACAAATGCTGCACAACAGGTTAATATACTGCTTGCTTTTATGTTCTTTCAAAGGTTTACCTTTGCTTCCCATTCCATGCCAGCAACAGAGATGCCAAGAAGACACACCACAGTGATGGTCCCTATGATTCTGATGTCGTTGGACTCATCCACCATCAGTGTATCACTCTCCTGAAAAGGTAAGAAATGTTATGAGAACCAGTCTTTCTCTGCCTAACTGGTGGGAGCAAGTAACAAGGTGAAATACAAAGCAGTGAGCTGCCAAAGTTTCAGAGATTTTTGAGACCAAGTGTTTCTATATCGTGTTCCAGCTGGCTTTTTGCAGTTGGGGTTATTTGGCTGTCTAATGGGATGTCTATTCCTCTTCTGATTTTGAGATTCTTGTCAAGAAATGTATGAAATATATTCAAAAGGAAGAAATAATGAAGAAGCACTCATGTTTAGAGAGAGGAGCTTCTTCCCTGCTATCCATGCCCCTCAAGCCTTAACTAAAACATACCACTACTTATGCAAATACATTATGTAAAACAAACATCACCATCACCAGCCCCCCCCAAAAAAGCCACACAAACCAAAACTGAACCAATTTAATCATACATATGAAACATCTATATTTACCTTAAGAAGTTCTACAACTGTTTCAGCAAATCCAACTACATACATGGCAACTGCCACTGCGTTTGCAAAGGCAAAGATAAGTCCTATAGATCCACCAAACTCTGGGCCCAGACTTCTTGAGATGAGATAGTATGCTCCACCTGCAGACAGAAATGATTGTTATTTTAGCACAACTAACACTCAGCTTTTGCTCCCCCCCCATAACTGTTACTGCAGAAATCTGTGCTTTTGATCTCACAAATGTAATCAATCTTTGCCCTACATTAATAGGGGACACTGCAGAAAAGCAATGTGCTTTGTACTGGTTCTGTCTTCAGACTTCTCAGTATGTCTTTCTATTCTAGAAATCTTTTTAGTGCATATTAACATGCAAAAGTGGACCTTGTTATAATTTTTCATGATGCATGATATAGTAACAAAATAGAGAGAGACCTTCACTTCCAAAAAGGTTCTGACTTACATGGATCTGTCCCAGTGTTAGTATGAAAGGTCACATTCTGTGCTACACTGTTTAAGTTCCTGCATCATAGTGATGCAGTGAATCTTTAATATTTTTTCCACGAAATCTGTATACATTTCAAATTGCTGTTGATTCTCTGGAAGGAATCACTGTATGTATATGTACTATTTGTTTGCTTGTAACACACTTATCTCAATGCCATTTATTTTTCTAATTCAAATCTGCAGATTTTTGTATTTTTCATGAGATCATAATCACTTACCTCCTCTTACTACTCCATTAGTGCAAATGGCAGACATGGAGATACCTGTCAATGTTGTTACTACTACACTCAGAGCAATAACTATGATTCCAAGACCTGAAAGATCCGAAAAAGAAAGTATATGCAAGTGTATTCCAGTACCTGTTCTGCTTTAGTGACGTAGTAAGAACTTTCCATTTTTCACAGGGCTTAGACCAGACCAGTTATAACTTATAGGCTCTGAAATGCACTTGAACTTTGTTTCATAAAATACCTGCCATGGACTTTTACGGCCAAACTGTTTACCCGTCTTCCAAGGAGTGGCTGAAATGTAAGCAGTGTTATGAAGAAGGCATTAAACTGAAGATATCCGCTCATCCATCAGTCGTCAAAATGACAGGAAGAGATGTCTCATGCTCAATTTGTTGAAGACAGTCGAACCTGGAATGCTCTGAATGGAAAAGACTGGCTGAAAGGTGAAAGAACTCCATGAAAAGCCAGAACCATCCCTTGCTCAGCAGCTGGCAGGAACATCTGAAATGCACTTTTCAGACTGAACTGAAATCCATAGTTTATTAGAAGTGACAGCTCAAACACGCCTTAAATTGTGATGAGAGGTGACTAAAATTGTTACCTTCCAGTTCCATTAGATGTGCCCTTTGGTTTATGGTCCCTCTGGTTTGTCTCATACGAAAATAATACATAAATACCTTCTGGGGCTTGAAAGCATTAGTAACCCTAAGATTTTTACCTCCACGGACAAACCCATTAGTTGCTATTGCAGAAGTTGACAACCCAGTAATTGAGGTTACCATCGTGGCGAGAAGAATTATGATTACTCCAAGACCTGTCAGTAATAAGAAGATAAAATATTTTACTCATGTTCCGTGTTTCCAACAAATCATTCTTTCTTTAAATTGAATTTTCAGGCCAGAATCAGAGCAATAAACTGAAAAGATGGTTTGCTGGCCACTTGCAGCTTGCAGAACATTTTCATGAAGTCTGGGTCACGGTAGTAAATTATTCCCGTCAGTCTCCAAGCAGTGATTCTTTCTGATAGGAGTACCCTATCCAGGAATTCTTGTGATTTCCAAAGGATGGAGGAAATAAACAAACAGGCATCCCTTGACATGGATGCTTATATCTACCTTTAACACACATCCTGGCTGTTTGAGTGAAGAGATTTTCTTCAGTTAATTTGATGTTGAATCAGAGGAAGAGTGACTGTGTAGATTCATAGTGCACGAGGACAAAGAGTCTGTCAGGCAGAGGGACAAGACCTGAGTGGGAGCCTTCTATATCCTCACTTGTTAAACTATCAAGTTCTGAGCTTCCCCACTCTATGCTCATCTGCATCTTTTTGTGCAAAAAGTAGTTTTACTCTAAGACAAAAAACCTGAGAATGGAAATGCTGCTTTTTAGATGCCACTTACTCTAAATGTGACCTGTAATTTATAGTCTTAGAATATTTCTCTTTTTTTTTTAGCTGAGATCACAATGATAACAAATATCAGAGCTAGGTGATTAGTTATAGGTAGCTGGGTTTCATTGTAAGACTGAAATCTGAGAATGTTTCCAGTCTTTGGCTGTATGGCTGGGTTTCTGTTAACTTTGTGAAACTGCTAGAAACTATAAGAACAGGATGTGTTTTGTATGATTTAGAATCATAGAAACATTGGTTTGAAGTGACTTCTGAAGGTGTGTAGCTCATCCTCCCAGTTACAGCAGAATTACTGCCAAGACAGGATTAAGTCATTGATAACCTTGGCTAGCTGGCTCTTGAAAACCTCTGTGGGTAGAGATCCCACAGCCTCTTTGGATTACATGTTCTAGGAGTGGACTTCCCGCCCAACAAAAAAGATTTTGTTCATGTACAAACTGGACCTCCCAAGGTACAATTGCAGTCATTACTGTTACATTGCTAGTACTACCTAAAGGAGTTTGGCTCTGTACTTCCAGATCTTCTTTTTTTTCAAGTGAGGTTAAGAAATAATATAATATTTTTCTCTCAACTTCATTGCTTTTATTCCCATTTCTTTATATGAGAGGAGAGGGAGAAAACCAGGAGGAAAAAAAAAAAGAATTACGGTTTGGTGCCGAGCCTGAAATCAGTTCTTTGTTTTATCTAAACTTGCAAAGGCTTGTGCAATATCTAGCTTGTTTCCATAGGGTATGTAGGCATTCAGTGTGGAACTGGAGAGTATACATTGCTC
This sequence comes from Petroica traversi, assembly GCA_025920805.1. NCBI lineage: Eukaryota > Metazoa > Chordata > Aves > Passeriformes > Petroicidae > Petroica > Petroica traversi. Next base: position 1,029,140 of record JAHLSL010013310.1, on the reverse strand, counting down.
GTAGCTGTGTTTATTGACCAGGACTCATCCAAATTGGAACTTAGAGCCTACAATTGGAATTGAGCTAGAAGTACTACAAACTTATTGATTTTATCTGCTGTATTTCTGCCGTCTGACTTACAGATCAGATTCCTGAGTTCAGTTCATTCTGGAGGGTTATAGACATCCAGTCTATAGCTGCTGATTAATTTATTGCCATGTTATCACAATCCTTTAAGACAGAGCAATGTAATGTGTGAGCTATAAATTATATATAAATAGGGTAGGCTATTTAAAGTGATTTGAGCCTCAAATAATGTTTATCTTACTGATTTCTGAACTCTAACTAGTCATGCAAGTGTTTTATATGCAGGTCTGTATTAAAAAAATCCAAACGGACATTCCTTTTGGTCACCTACTACTACATGGAAGAATATTGCTCAACCATGCAAATTTTGTGTCTGAGAAGTGGCTGGATATGACTTTAAGAGCTATTAACTCTTATATTGAGTAAGTGAGACCCATAATTCTCAAAGCAGTTTTAAAATTATTCAGTAAGTTTATGTGCATCCTAAGGATACTTTTCAAGGATGTTCTATTTCATTTCACAATTCATATTGTTAACATGTATATGATATATAGGGTCAGGTATTTTGCAAATTTGATAGTAACATCTTCATGGGAAATGTTTTAATGATATTTTTTTTTAAAATAGTTTAGCATTTAAGAAGAAAAGTGTGTAAAATAAAATGACTCAACCAAAACATAATTGTAATATAATGTAATGTAAAATAATTGTAATATTTGGGGTCAGATTTTCAGGTAGCATAAACTTGGTGTTTTTCCCTGTCTTTGTCTAATTCTTCCATGTATAGGTACAAATTCAGACTTCAGAGAGTCCACAGAGGTTAGGTGGAAATACCAGACTAGTTTTGGACCTGGAATCTCTTCAGAACTATACTGTCACTTTTTCCCTGGCTGATGATAACCATTTATTACCCGGTAAGAGCTTTTGCCCAAGACAGTCTATCAGGGTATGGAAATAATTGGGTTGTCTCTCTTTGGCCCTCTAATGATGGGGATATAAATGGTGCCCAGATGGTGGTTTAACTGTCTCATTTAATTTCCACGTTAGTAGCAGTGTCCAGTGAAATCCCTGAGCCTTGGTGATGATGAGCTTCCATCACTGTTCTCTTTAAGCAGCTTGGCTGGGGACTTAAAGCTTATTGCTTATAAGACATTCCAGAAATGCATAGAGAAATTATTCAAATGGAATTTGACGTCTCATTATCAGAAGTAAAAGTAACTCCCTTGCATAACACACACAATTTTAAAAAGCAACAGCAGAGCAATAAACCATAAGAAAGAAGAGCCTGCTTATCAATGAGTTCAAATGGTAAAATTAAAAATGAAAGCAGAAAGGTTGTAACTGATGTTGGTGCAAATTAATGTTAAAATCTGATTAAAGTTTAAATTGAAAATCAGGCATATGGCTCCTAAGTAAGTTGTTCCAAAATGAATTACTCTTGCCTATGGCTATTCTCACACCTCAAAACAAAGTAATGCTTCTTGATGATCTCAATAAGTTACTAAACTGCCCTTAAAAACTAATTTTGCATGAAACCCCAGAGCAAAGTCTTGGCAATATTAAGATGCAGAATTTTCATGGCAAGGCATATAGTTATGAGTGCCCTGGGCTGTCTGTGCTCATTTGGTATGCATCATAAAATCAGAAAGCACCCTTTTGTCAGGCACAGTGCTGGAGCCATGCATGGAGCACTGCAGAAGTAGTAAAGTAGTAAAGTTCTTCCGCTCTGTTCTGGATCTTTTATTGTTGGGTTAGTTTTTCTTTTCCTATTTGTGTCTCTGTAAGTTTGGGCTTTTTTTCTTAATAAGCATTTCATTTATTATTGTTTTATTAAAAGCTAGGTCTTGCTCAAGTGAAACTTCTATTAAGTTAGTGCTTTTTATTGGAAATAAGACTTCAACCATGCAAAATTTTGAAGCTGTTTTACTTCCATTAACAAGGATGTGAATGATATTCGATTTTGAGCACTGACTTTTATCCAAGCCCGGCAGAGCTGACACCCCTTAATATAACTGAATATTTCTGTTCTTTGAGCATCCAAACTGGAACACTTACCATCTTGCCTCTGGATTCCTGGTTTTTGTAATATCTGAGTGCCAGTCAAAGATCAGAGTCCCATTGCTCTAATTGTATGATCATGGATCACAGAGTGACACTGCCATGGCAGCTCAGGTTTCTGTGCTTCCCCAGAGCAGGAGCTCTAAAAGGGGAGTTGTAGCACCCAGCTGTGGGACACAGCAGCTCGCTAAGCTGCTCTTGCAGTGCTGGACACTTGCAGTGTTGGGAGCACTTCCCTCTCTCACCAGTTTCATGAACTCTGCAGAATACTGGATGGAGGCCTCAGGGCCCAGTCTCCCAGGGATCTGGGATCTGGAATTGGGATTAATTAAATCGCACAATGAAGAAGCAAAGATACAGCACACAATGAAATGTACTTATTTCATTTTTATGAAAGCTGTAACAGAGTTTTAAAAACTTAGTCTTTCATAGTACACTAGTATCAAGTACTGTTCTGTAGTTAAAAATAACAAAATCCTGATGAGATGAACCTCCTTCCAGTTCTGTTTTCATCTTGGCAGAGAAGTGTGAAGAAGTGTTGTTTATAGTATGTAGATGACAAGGTTTGGGTTTCACAGATAAGCAAAGTGTGAACTCTTAAAGGTTAACTCTGTATGCACGTATTAGAAATTGGCCCAAGTCATAAAGTTTACATCTGTTACAGGATCTAAATACAAATTTCACTAAAGCTCAGAAATACTCAAATGTGATGATCATATGCATAGTTAACAGATCCATGCCTCTAAGCAGTAATTTGGCTGTGAGTCTGGAAAATTCCAATAGTTTGGAGGATTAATGTCTTTTACCCTGGCAAGCATTTGAAAACATTATTTAGTTCAACATGCAAATGCACATCTCAGATTATATATTAATCATGATCATGTATAGTTTATCCCTCTCACTGTTGAAAATTATATTAAATAAGATACATACCAATTCCTGCTTGACCTACAATCCAGGAAAGTCGAATAAAGAGCATCACACCCCAAATATTAAGCATGCATCTTACCTAGGTTTCAAAGAAAAATTACTGCATTAGTTCAATGTTGAAAGTAATGTTAAAAACCAGAAGGGTGATAAAGTGCACTTCATGCTTTTGAAAAGCACCCCAAACATCCCTGAACTTCCCTCTCTTAATTCTTCAAAGACTTAAGTATAACAGAACTGATTTTATTTTCTTTTAATTATTTTTTTTAGAAATGCAGGTAAGTTTCTCACCAGCACACCCTTCACCCATCCAAACTTGACAAATCCTGCTTTGTTTTCTTCCTCCTTGCTGGCTGCTGTCTCATCTCCAGCAGTGCTGTCTCCATTCGCCACTCTCTCAACTGAGCCGGTGCTCACAGCAATGTTCTGGAGAATCACAGAACATTGAATCAGAAAACAAATACAGGTTTTGTACCAGGCAGAGGACACCTGGCTGCATAAGGGAGACATAATAGAAAAGAATTCCAAAGATCAGGTTTTACTGTCACTGGAGTGGAGAGCAATATTCTGCTCACACCGGGCATCAGCAGGTGGGCTTGCTAACAAGGGGAGGACATGAAAAAATCACTTAAGCAGAGTAAATACATTATTACCTGATCTGCTACTAACCTGGTTTTATTGTAAGCTATTCCACATATCAGTTGTGTTGACATGTTAGTAGAGCATCTAACATAATGAGGGTCTTGTGGTTGGCCTCTGCACGCTTTTGCAACAATTTATGAATAATGCTAAGTGTAGAAATGGGGATAATTGCAAACAGTGAAAAGAGACCTAACTGAGAGCTGCATGGTTAAGTTCGGTGATGAAATCCAGTGTTTCCTATTGACTAAAGTAATCATAACTGCAACAGCAGATGGGTAACATACTCCTGAAAACCATTAGAGAAATGCCAGTGAAATGTAGTAAACGAATAATCCTTTCTGTGGCTTAGGCACAGAAACTGGTGTTACCATAGTAGATAGGATTAGGAATTGCCATATTTATGATGTAACCAGAGTAAGTAGTCCAGAATTTTAGATTGTTCACATTGAGTTACAGACATAAATGTGTATTTTATCTCTTCAGCTCTCTTGCCCCAGAATCTTTGAGGCAATTTAGCACCACGATATGTTTCTTGCAGCTTGAATAGGAATTAGTCACGGTGGTGAGATTTATACTTATTGTAATTTTCTTGTAATTTAATGTTTTGGGTTTGTTTTATTCTGAGCTTTCACCGTCTCTGTGAGGAGTTGGCACTAGGTAACAATTGCCTGATTTTTCTGGGTCCTCCTCAAAGGCCTTCAGGAAGGACCCTGCACATTGCCATAGTCTGGCAGAGATCAGGAGTAGGTAGCAATCCTGTTGGGGAATCAAGATGCTTTTAGGCTTTGGAGGGTGATGAAGGTGTTTCCAGATTAACTAAGCAGGTCGAGGAGGAAATACATCTGTGATTTTGTGAAACATGAGATTTTAAATCTTGGTTAACTTTAAGGTTGTTTCTATATTTTGCCCATGAATTTATAAATTCCCAACATACAAACCCAAACAGACATGAAGACCAGCTGAAAATGCCTCTTATACTAATGTTTGGACTTGCCCCTCAATGATGGTGGCTCTAGCTGAAATGATGTAAGGTTTTATAATGCCTTTGACACAGTAAATCCAGGACTGTGCTCACAAATGAAAAATAAGTGACTGGATAATACATTTTGACATGGGCTAAACTTGATGCCTATTGCCCTGTTGGCCCTAAGAAAAGTGGGAATACAAGATCTGTTGAAAGTCTTTGACTTTGAGCTCCTTTGAGATACTTCGATAATTTTGACAATTCTTACCCTGAAATATTAATGTCTGTTTGCTCAAAATACAGTAAATGATTAAAGTGAATGAATGAAGATCAGCAAAATAATATGAAGGGATTTTGCTGCAGTGGCTAGAATTTCAAAGACAAAAAAATTAAAAGGGTTTGGTCTTTGTACTTGAAACAAGTTGTTTCCTCTGTACTTTGAATTAATTTGTGCTCTCTATGCCATTATCATAAATTATGGCCTTAAACCTTCCATAAATGCATTTTAAATTGGTGTGCTTTAGTGAATGATTGGTTATTTACCAAGCAGCTGTACCTGTGCTACTCATGCATTAAGGATGTGGAATAAAAGTGACAGAACATTTTGAAAAGCTACTAAAATAAAAAGTTAACTGCTAAAAAAAAAAACCAAGAACTAATCCAAACATTTTCCTTTCCTTGTTTCAGAATAGTTTAATCTTCATCTCTCCTGGGGCTAAAGATGATGAGCTCATCACATCTCCATAACAAGTGTGGAGAATAGCCAAGAGGAAGAAAGGTTAGATTATTTCTTAT